>OY744517.1:81735713-82335713 GCA_963556195.1 Sepiola atlantica | reverse complement strand
TCCACTGTTAACCACTAAAATGTTAACTTTTAGTCCACATGAATAGTTATACGAAATAAACAAACACAGCTTTTTCAACCTTTTATAAAAAAAATGCTTAAATAACCAAAATGCGAATTATTCTATGAAAACTATACCAATCTTGTTTATAATTAAAAATAAAAACTTTTGAGGAGGTTATACCTCGAAATATCTCAAAAAAAAAAAAAAGACCCCTATATCATCTTTGATTCAATACAATACTAAATATTTAATCGATAATTATTGAATCTTTCAATTTTGTCTGCCTTTGGTTCGTATTATTTTCTATCAACCCGATATCACATTGCCACTTCTTTCAAAATATCAACTTAAAAAAAAATAATAATTTAATGCAAAAACCTTTTTTCAGTATTAAATGATCCACAGAATTCACTCCCTTCTTTCGCATCAGATGTAAGATTTCAATCTCCAGTAAAAATAAGGATTTCAAATACTAGTTTTTCTAAGCAAACTGAATATATATTGCAACACAATTTATCCCCTATCTATATTTGGCCTTGTGCCATACTCTGTTAAGCTAATTGAATGTCTGCATGGTCTTTTCTAAACATTTTATTGGTATTTATTCTGCTTCTGTTTTCAACTCTTATTAGTTCTTGCTTAATATAAAGACCTTTTGAAGTTGGAGATTTTGTAATGTATTAATTAGTCAATACTATCAAAGAACTGTCCTGTTGTTCAAATAAATGGTTACTCTCCAAAGCTTTGCCGGTGAGGGGGGTGGGGGGATCTTTGAATGATTACCAAAAATTTATGTTGATAAATATCTAGAAATATTCAGAAAGAAAGGCACTAGGGTGTTGTTTACTAATGATTCGACTTAAGATTGTCATTTATGAAAAAGGCAAAATTGGAAGGAAAATTATGCTTGCTTTTTCTTTGGTTTTCTTCCACCACCACTACCACCATTCATTAGTTAGATAATATCAATACTAATGAAATTTGACTTTGTGGCATATCAATAATATTAAATAGCATAAGTAGTTTTTCAAAGAATATTGACAGATTTTCTGATTATGGCATAAAGAATTGAATGTATGGATTTTCCTTTCAGAGGAGATATTTAAAAGAATCCTGACTTGGTAAAAAGTTATATCGATGTGTTAAAAAAAATAGTTGGAAGGGAGAGTAAAGGAAAAAGTTTTTGTTAAAAGGTTATAAAAAAAAAAATTTTTTTTTAGAATTTCAGTCTTTTTTTCCCCCTTTTTTACTCCCTCGAAGTAGTAAAAAATGAAATTGTATTTGTAATTCTGAACTAATTAGGTTTTTTTTAAATAACTTTTATTCACCTCAAACAAGGCATGTTGCCACTGAAACGTAAGGGGCTATTGTGATTAGGGGGCATCCTAAGTGGAGAGTTGGGCAACTAGGTGTTTGTTCAAATTACATTTAAATTTCTCCATGTTAGTACAGTCGGGAGAAACAGGGAGCATTGAGAGAATTCCAAAGGTAAGCGGTCAGAGTATAGAAGCTATTTGAATAGAGAAGTGTTTGGCGTCTTGGGGCTTCTACAGTGAAGGAGTGGGATTTTGCTGCTAGAGTTTGTTGGAGGTATTCATTCTTGTAAAACGAGCACAGGGATGCAACATTGCGGCGATGGAACTGGAGCTTCATAGACAGTGCGGGACCAATTTAGTTAGACTCTATTTTGTACCCTGTCCAAGAAGAGACTACCAGATGTGGCATGCCTTTTGGCTAAGAAGAAAGTGTAGTATCTGTTCGGATGGATACTACACCCTATAGACCGGTATCGCCTCGGGCCTTGATTCCACCGGTCTGTGGGTTTGTTCTGTGCAGTTCTAGGAGGTCCACCCTCCCAGGCTTTGCCTTCTCACCCTTTGAGAAGGGGTTAGTTTATTGCTAATCGCCTGAGGCGCTTCTACCATGGAATGTCAACAGGGCTGCCCATGCATTTTTTTTAGGGTCATAAGTGCTCTTCCTCTAGGGTGCTGACTTATCAAATCCCACTTTCCGACCTTGTGTCACATCTTACTGCTGTGGGAGGTAGATAAATACCCACTATGCCATGCATTGTGGCTTTATAGAGATTTGGGATATTGGCAGGTGTGAGAATTTTACTCGCTCGGTAGAGGGAGCCCACCTTTACTTGGCAGTACTTTCTATGTATTTATTCCAATTCATGTTACCTGTGAATGTTAGGCTGAGGAGTTTTGATGTTGGACTCTCAGTAAGGGTACTATTAGCCATAGCAATCAGTTAAGGTTTCTTATAATTGTTAAAGGAAAGGAGCTTTGGGAGAAAAAAAACCTCAACTAATTATTTTTCCAAATAAAATTATTTTCTTAGTTTTTAGAAAAGTTGTTCACTTTCCTATTTACATTTAACAGAATGATCATCCACTTCCGGACCAGCAAATATAGGAGAGATGGGTGATCATATTTTTTGTTTCTGTTTTGAGGAAGGTCGAGCTGTGGCATACATTTTAATAACTTAGTTTTTAATTGGATTTTGGTGTTGTTACCTTTTCTAAATTGCTGGTATACTGGGTCATTTAAAAACAAATGACAAAAACGTGAAATAGTTTTTAAAAAACAACAAAAAACAACACATTTTTTTTTTCATGTATCAATAAGTTGATGCAAGGCACTCATCTCTATTAACATATCGTCTATAGGAGTTATTATTGTATTATCAAGAATATCCCAAATAAGGACAAACTGATAAGTTATTCTGTATTTAACGATGTAGTTAAAAAAAAAAAAAAGAAGAAAAAAAATGCCTACATTAACCCCAACACTAACTCTATCCAAGATGATGGTTGAGAATGCCGGCATCAAATCTCTAAATTTTACTTCACCTCATTTTACAAAGGTAGCAGTTGAAACGATTTCATTAAGAGATACATTTTGATAACAATACAGTAACATGAGGTTATGTGCAGGAGGACAATCCTCATTCATTCCTGGGAAAATTTACTGGATAAAAAAATAAACCTATTTATTATCCTTATGTGTTGATAATTGATAACCTTCTTTCAGAAATCGATCCTGAAGTATTTCTATGGAAAATTTGACAGGCTGTTTGATCATAAATTTATAAATATTTCAATGCCAATTACATCACCTTCTCGGGCACTGGCTTATCAAATCCCACTTTCCCGACCTTGTGTCACATCTTACCACTGTGGGAGGTAGATAAATCAATACATATATATTTTATTTTCTATAAATTTTTAAATCTTTAGACAATTTTTTTTTTTTTTTTTTTTTTTGTTATATAGGTCTAATGCAGTATTTACGGGTTTTTTTTTTGGGGGGGTGGGGGGGTTCACACATATCTATATATATATATATATATATATATATATATATATACACACACACACTTTTATTTAAACAACCATAAAACTAGAATATTCAAGAATAATGCCATAATTTATATTTCAAATTTTTATTTATTTTTATTTTTTTTTAGATGAGTATTGATAATTTGTATTTGGATTATTCAGACTACTATTCTCATCTTGTTATTCTCACAATATTTTGGTCGATGTAACCTCTGGCCACATTTAGGTGGTGCATCTTTTGGACATAAAAATTCCAGAGTTCGAAAAGATGCACCTGAATGCGATCGGAGGTTACATCGGCCGAAACGTTGTATGAATAACATCCAAGATGACAATAGTAGTATGAATAATCTAAATAATAGATACTACAGTTTGTTTCTATTTTTTCTTTGTAAGGTATTTCTTTTAAAGTTTTTAAAATTATTTTGCAACTTTTTGCGTATTTGTTTATTTCTCGTAGAATTTGGTATATTCGGACTACTGGTCTCATCTTGGATGTTTTTATCACAACGTTTCGACCAATGTAACCTCTTCTTCAGGTGTACTTTGTTGAACTCTGGAATCTGGACGGAATTTCGAACAGAACCCTTTATTAAATCCATGGGGGTAGCATGCTCTTGTTCCATCTGGGAAAAAATCTTCAGTAATTCGTAATTCTTCGTATCGCCTGCACTGAGGATTGAACCTTCAACCTTCAGATGACTGTCACTTAGAACTGAAATATATTTAGTACTATATCCACTGCGCCACCTTGCGAAACGTTGTGATAAAAACACCCAAGATTAGAACAGTTGTCCGAATATACAAAATTCTATGAATTATCAACCCTCATCTCAAAAATTCCAAAGCATTATATATATATATATATATATATATATATAATGTGCATTTTCCCCAATACAATATAAAATATTTCTGTCTGCAAATCATTCAGCATTCAATCTGCTTATTTTAGTTTGTGTTATTAATAACTGTTTTATTTTTTTTATTCGTGCTTTATTTTATGTGGATGTGTTTATGTTTATGCATTCATCCACAGACGTACATCTATACTTATCTGGTTTTATCTCTACAGATGATCAATTATATGCATCTTTATATTTAGTCATAAACGTTTCTTTTCTATTAGCTGTTCTTCTCTCCCTCCTGTTGTGGTAATCAACCGTAATATACTGTATATATTTAATTTCATTTGCAGATGGCCGCACCCCCTAAGCCCTCAGGATTGAAGGCCCCCTCAGGATTGAAGGCTCCGTCCAAAATATCTAAGCCTTCTGGGTTACCCCACCTTAAATCAGGAATACCAGCACCAGGAGCTAAGGCTCAAAGTAAGTATTGTGCTTTGTTTTATTCAATGTGTTCTTTATTTATTTTTAATTTTGAGGCTTGAATTAAGTTGTTTTTTTGTTGGTTTTTTTTCGTACTTACATCTGCTGTCTTAACAATTCTTAAAAGCTTGAGGGTTTTTATTTTTATCAATAAACAATACTTATTTGGGATGGGTAGGAAGTTAATACAATGTAGCTTTTCCTGTTTTCTGCTTCTCTAGTTGAAGTTTTCAAAAGCGAGAAATGAAATTGATATTCTTCAGTGATTTTTGCTTGACTACAATTGTTCTTAGCGCTACTTTATGCGTAAGTTTCTCATTTGTTTTTAAATATAATTATAATAACTAGTATCTATTGATCAATTAATTTTTCAATAAGGTTATTAAAAGTTGTGTTAAATGGTTTTCTTAATGCAGTGTAATGGGGAGCGATGTAGCTTATAAAACTGAATATTTATTCATTTTTTTTTTCACTCGGGTGAAAAATTATTCTATATTTTCATCTTAGGTGAAAAATAATTAGAATTGTTTGGGTTAGAAATTCATAGAAGTTTGTTTACTATAATATAAAAAATAATTTTTAAAAAACACACACTGCCCCAATCTTGCAGTCATTGCTGAGTAACCAAAGATTAATTTTTTTAACTTTTAAATTATGGTTTTCTAAATGTTAGCATGTTAGTATAAAATGTATATAATAAAGGGACTATTATATCGTTCGTTTTTTATACGTGCACTATAACTTCAGAGCTATTGGACGGATTTTTAGGAGTTTTAGAACGGGGATTTTTCGTATTGGCACAATAAACATTTTTCTTATCGCTGGCTTAGTTTTATTAACCTATCTTAGAGCAGGCCCTTCAGTTAGTAATGTGTGTTGGTTTACGATACCCCCCCCCCCGGAAAGTCATCCTCCATCCATGCCATAATAAAGACCAATGTGTATTTATTTGTATATTTTATAAATAAATATATCTGTCATCATATCAAACAAAAGTTAGTGAGTGTAAAAGAGAAAAAAAATAAATAAATAAAAGTGCTTCTTTCTAGTGGTTGAGGGGGAGGGGGGGGGCAAATAGCAAGTCGGACAGCCCCTGTCATTTGAATTAGAAGAAAAAAATCCTTCACCTTAAATGAAGTCGATGGTAGATGTTTTTTTTTTCCTTTGGTCATCAGAAATGATAATTTATATATGAAAATTAAATGACTGATGTATTTCTGATTTGATATGAATATTAGTGTGAACACTGCCGATGTATAATCTTTTTCTTTCCGTGTTTTTGTTTTTTAGGGAAGGTCTACACGTATATATATATATATATATATATATATATATATATAATCTAGCAAGAGAGCAAAGTAATTAGTAAATTCTTGCTCAGTTTTTAACAAATTGTACAGTAATAATAATCACTCCTATACAATCTGACAAAATTAAGATCTATAAATTTAAATATACCAAGCACATCAATAATTTATGCTTTTTAATTTATTTATTCATTTATTTTTACCAAAAGATATATTGGTTGAAATTTGTAATGGCAAATTCATAAGCATTCACAAGTTAATTTAAATACTTGTAATTCAAGATGTGGGGGGGGGGGGGGGGGTCGTTACTACTCTTTGAAGATTCCGGTGAAAGAAATGGTATATATATATATATATATATATATATAGTGTTTGTGATTACAGATCTAAAAAAAAAATGGAAAAAAAATCTGTGCTTACATCTCTTATTTGTAATGACTGCTTGATTGGTTGCAAGTAAACATTTATTCTAAAACTGCATTATGTGCTGATATATAACTTAAATAGTTAAATATTTGTAAATAAAAGAAAGATACTCAATTAAAGGAGATTTGATAAAGTGATGTACTGAAGTACATGTTGTTTTTTTTAAATGTTTTTATCAGTGAGCTGTTCAACAGAAAGTTTTTTTAAGAATCTATCATTATTTTCAATTGCTGTATTGTTGGACAGTGATTGTATTATTTTTATTTCGTTTTTAATTACTCGATTACAACATAGCATTTATATTTTAACACTCGTAGACACACAAAGAATTATGATTATAACAGTATATAAAGAAGTTGAAAGAGTATTAGTTTAAGTAAGATTCTTAACACTTTGTTCGAATCGCAGTCTCGTCTTGAAATTTCTTTCTACTTTGTTTTTATGTTATCTAATATTATTTAATGTTATTTAATCTAAATTAATTAATAGTTTTCTAATTCTAAAAGTATACAAAGATTATTAACGCTGACTTGAAAAAATTAATTAAATAGTAATTACCCGCCCCCTCATAAGTGTACAAAAATTCTCGCCGACAGACAAAGTGTTTGTTATATTATAAGTAAAAAAAAAAAAAAAATTCAGAAATATTATTTTTTTTATCTTTGTTCACTTCAAAAGTCTGTCTCTTGGCATTCTGCATTCTATGCTCGAAACATTAGCTGTATGAGCCAATACAGATTTAACAATTTTACAATTAAATAATCCTTATTCACTGTTGGATATTTAATTCAATCTAATCTAATTATGTTTTTAGAATGGAAATAATGAAAGGCCGATTTTCTATGGAAGTCATTTCCATATTTGAGGCAAGATTTTTTATATAGGTAGACAGGTGCAGTAGAACTAGTGGTAGGTTGAGAGAGAGAAGATAACCAATTTGTGTGCAAGAAGTGTGAAGACAATGGAAATGGATGGGAATTCCAATGTGGAGAATGTATATCTGGTTGGTGAAGCTATTATGGTTGTCGAAAAGTTTTGTTACCTTGATAATAACCATTGGAGAACAGGGTGGAGCATGTGCAAGTGTGAATGCAAGAATTAGGAGTGGATGGATTAAGTTCAGGGAATTTCTGCCATTACTAACCAACAGTGTTACCACTGTCGACCAAAAGAAGGGTCTATTAGACATGTGAACGCAGTGTGATGATGTATGGAAGTGAAACCTGGACAGTTGAGGACATGCGTTGCATGAAGTGAAATGATATGAGAATAATACGATGGATGTGTAATGTGAGTCTTAAAGACAAGCTTAGTTCTGATAACCTCAGAGGAAGATTGAATCTGCACAGTATAGTAGACTTCGATGGTATGACCACGTTGAAAGAATGGATGAGTTCTTGAGTGAGATGTAGAACAGTTCAGGTAGCAGGTTCAGTTCACAGGGGAGGGCATGGGAGGAAGTGATAAAAATGGACCAGGGAGGGGGGGTTACATAAAGACCTGGCTAATGGGTTAGTTTGGAAGTCAATTCCTTAAAGCCGTCAAACGCATGCCAGTAAGTAAAATGGGCGTTAAACCGAATATGGTGATGATAGACTTGATAAATGGTGTATCCCAATATAATTTGATCAAATGTTAGGTCTTAAATATGTTGGATAATATGTAACAGTTACGATTTAGCATTTTATTGCATCTGAGAATTGTTTCCTTATTAATTCTATTTAATTATTTTTTTTATCAAGTTTATGTTGTAAAAGTTAAAACAACAAAAAATTAAAAATAAATTAAAAAATTAAAAGAAGAAAAAAATTTTTTTAATTTAAACAAAAATTAAAATAAAAATTAAAAAGAAACTAAATAAAAAATTTTTAAAAAACTAAAATGTAAAAAAAAAAATTTTTTTAAACTAAATAAAAATTTAAAAAAAAACTAAAAAGAAACTATGTAAACTAAAATTTTACATCTGGTATTCTATTGTTTCTGAAATGTTAATATAAAATGCCATTTTAAAATAACTCATAATTCACTTTGTTCTATATTAGCTTGTTGCCAAGCAACCGGGATTGCTTCAGTATAAAGGACAATTATCTGAATGAGTATTTGCTTATAATACAGTGATTACTAGTTTTGGTAAGTGAAAAAGTGGTGAACCAACAGTCAGAATGGAATGGTCTTGTTCTGCTGTTTAGTAATAAAAAATAAAAAAACTTATTGTACTTACTGCTTCTTTTATTGCATGGCAAGTTTTTGTAATATTCCATGCATTTTAAATTCTTTCAACTTGAACATTGTATCACCTAAGATAATAATTCAAGATGAACATTTCTTCATCTTTTGCATCTATAAATATGGGGCATCGATTAGTGTGTCTGACTAAAACGCCAAAATTAGAATATTTAAACCAAAAAGTGTGTGTTTATAAATTCAGCATCTTCATAGAATTTTTTTTCTCAAAAGAAATATATATCTGAAAGATTTGTTTAAAAAGTAACCATAGATTTAAACAAAACGATGCGGCAACATCTTTTTAAAAAATTATGATAGACAAAAGAGAAAATATATTAGGTCTTGATTTTTTATTTGTATATGAGGGAGGATATTTTTAATATTATTGTATATTTTAATATTGTATATGAGGGAGCATATTTTTAATATTACTTTATTTTGATTAATTTTAATTAAATTGCAAATAAGTTATCCTGATTCAGAATTTTTGAGATGAGGATTGACAATTTGTAGAATTTGGAATATTCGGACTACCGTTCTCATCTTGGGTGTTTTTATCACAACGTTTCAGCCGATGTAACCTCCGACCTTCTTCAGATGTACTTTGTCAAACTCTGGAATCTTTCTGTCGAACTGGGGAATCTGGACGGAATTTCGAACGGAACTCTTTATTAAATCCACGGGGAAGCATGCGCCTGAAGAAGGTCGGAGGTTACATCGGCCGAAACGTTGTGATAAAAACACCCAAGATGAGAACAGTAGTCCGAATATTCCAAATTCTACAAGTTATCCTGAATTAGACCATTACTGAACAAATGGGGATTTTTTTTTTTTTTTTTTTTTTTTTTGCTAAGTTTTCTAATGTTAACATTTAGGTGTTTGTTAAATCCTCACGGGTATTATTCTTATATAATACTGGCAACACCAGGTAGTCCTACTAGTATACAATATATACAATTTATTTTTACAAATGTGTATTACTTTACAAAATATAAAATGGATATATCTGACTCATAACTCTTAAGGTATTTAATAATTTAATAAATACTCAATCTTATTTGGCCAATGGTTGTAAGAAATATTAGCAATAATATGATTTCTCCGGTCAAATATTTTTGCTAGTATATATGACAAATGAACATATACTACATTGCTTCTCCAAGGGATGAGGTAATGCTTGGGAAGATGGTATGACGAATGAACATATACTACACTAGCCCCCCTCCCCCCCAAATAATAATGCTTGGGTGGATGGTATCACAACAGAAAAGATATTAGCTCTCAAGGATTGAAAAATAGTACATTAGTCTAAAATAGTAAACTGAATTGTACATTAAAAGATAGTAAAAGTATAGTTTCGGCTTCACACAGATACCAAATCTCCATTAGTAATAGATTTATGCAGTGCATATTGGGTGTCAAGCTCCGTGCATTGTTCAGAAATGTTTTTTTCTGTTCATTGTATTACTATGGTATGTGCTTGACCTGCATTGTTGCACAAACCCCATTTCTATATATTGATTATTTAATCATGTACTTTTAGTTCAAGTTGATAGCATGTCTATTCAGACTTTTGAATCCCAGTCAGACATGTGCACACAAGAACTTAAGTGTATTTCAGTTGCACGTGACTCAACGTGATCTAAAATGATTCAACTTTATTATTAAACTAACCTGAGATGTATAAAGAAACTAATGTCCTAAGGATTAAGTCAACTGATAGTGAATCATGTTAAATTAATGTTTTGAAATTTTTCACTTTATTTTTGGAGAACTTAGTTGTATTTTATTTTATTTTTTTTAATTTTTGGTTGGTCAGTTGAAACCCAAAATGATCCTGGTGTTCCAGTTTAACTAGAATTCGTATAAAGCCAGTCATCTTTAAAGGAAGCTTTGGCTTGCAACTTTATCACATTACAACACTGGTTCTCGTCATATCAACAAGGTTAAGGAACATTGAGACTGGTCAGTAATTAGATGGGTGAACATTTACGAATACCAAGTTTGGAAGTGGTATTAAACTCACTTTCTCTAATAGCCCTGTGAAGGTATGAACCCATCCCTTTCCCCCCTAGATATAGATGAAATAATAGGATAGACAACTAGAAAAGTTCCAAAATAACATCAGTCTTTGTTTATTCCAGCATTGCTCCTGGATTTCTCCCTGTCCCTGGACTTTAGCAATGCTGGTTCATGAGAGATTTAGTTGGAATTGCTTAACCTTTGCTTCACTATAAACATCTCGTTATGAAGACATTTTTTTTTAAAGGTTATCCATTGTCTTTAGAGACAAAAGGAGGCTAACAACAAGCAAACATTTAATAGAAAATGTAATTGGGACAATATTTTTAGTATGAGAGAAGCAGCAGAAGTTATTTATTATACTTTGTCACAATTGTCTTCCATTCCTAAAAGGCTACACTTGTGACTTGTCATTCTTGAGTCATAAAAAAAAAAGTATTTTGCTTTTGAATAATAAAAAAAAACAATATACGTTTACGGTTGTAGGACAAAAATAATTTTTAGATATCAACAAAAGTTCATGCTTTTTGACTGAAATAAAATGTCCACTTATTTGCAACTTGTTTAAAATGCATTGTTTAACTCGTAAAGCGTTTTTGAATGTTTATGAATTATGCAATTTTGTTTTTTGTTTTTCTTTGTGCCAGATGCACTAAACAAAAGTGCATTGGCTGCAGGATTTACCCCTAAGGCAGCCGCCAAATATGCAGCCCAAAATATAGTGTCTTTGCCTGGTAAATATGCTCCGTTTGCCATACAAGAAGTCTTTCCCATTATCTCGATTCCATCTCTACTAATTGTTCTTATCATAATTAGAATCTATTTTATAGAATCTTTATAAAGAATTTTGATTAAACCTTTTTGTGTGTTCTCTCTGCTACTTAACCAGTCGTCACTGTAAATTCCGACATTTCTTTCACATCTATACTAACGACTACATGTTGTTAAAGCTACTATATAAACCTTCTTTTAAAAAAAACACTAGTAAGAATATATATCTGCCTTTCGATAAAACTTCAGTTGATTCCTACTAATTACAAAAATGTCTCGAGGTCAGTATAAACATTCTTAAACTTCTTTTCTTACCAAATGATACCACGCTTTCATTTGGGTACTCTATTAACTTTGTAAACTATTTTATTCTCTCTGAACTCACTATTACTCGTATTATTTGTCTTCGGACTACTCCTCTCATCTAGGGTGTTATTCTCACAACGTTTCGACCCATGTAACCTCCGACTTGTCTTGTCAAATTCTGGAATCTATACAAAATTTCGAACTGGATTCTTCATTTAATCCACAAGTTCGACAAGAAGGTTGGAGGTTACATCGGCCGAAACGTCGTGAGAATAAGATCAAATATGAGAACAGTAATCCAAATAATATAAATTATCAATCCTCATCTAAAAAAATGTTGAAACTTTTCTTTTTACTCTTCAAGTCATTTCAGCTATTTACTTCTATGTAAACAAGCCTTAAACTTATTAATAAAACTGTCATTTTTCTATACTAACCCTGACTATATTCAATTTTAAAGTTAAAACCAGTTTTACATTTCAGTTTTTCTACTTCAGATATTTATTTTTCTAAAAAAAAAAAAATGTATATATATGCTTCTATTTATATAAAGTTAGGTATGTGTATATGTTTGTATATTTGTATGTACAGAGTTCACTCCTAAGCTAATTAACCGATCATTATGAATTTTTGAACACCGCTATTAGGCAGAAGAGGTGGTAATGTGGGTTATATTTAATTTTATACAAAGGAGTTAAAAGGGCAGATATCTCCGATTTGGCTATATTTAGTTTAAATTAGCTTTATGCAAATTTGTGAAAATTCAGATGCCTCAGATTTAGCTATATTTAGTTTAAATTAGCTTTATGCAAATTTGTGAAAATTCAGATGCCTCAGATTGTAGTGAAATTTTAACAATAGGTATCAAACATCAATTAATAAATATTCTCCGAATTTATATTGCTTTTGAGTATTTTAAAGGGTTTTTAGGGGGGGGGGGTCATAATGAGCACACCATCTCATTTGAAAATTCAAATATATCAGATTTACATTGAATTTGATCCAAAGTTATTAGACACCAATTAAGCAAGATTTTCTGAATTTCAATTTAAGTTTAAGTTTAAGCCGTAGACTTTTTCTAGATTCAAAATCATGTAATGTGGATTTTGATCAGAATTGGATAAGGATTCTAGACATAAGGGTTATAATTATATCTTGATTTTAATCTTGCTAAAGGGACATAAGAGTGATGCAAAACTCGGGAATTAATTTTAGCTGTCCTGGGACTGATTTTTTTTTTTTTTTTTTTTTTTTTTTTTCCATAAGAAGCAATAAGAGAGGACAGAGATTGATCATTTTCTCCAAATCAAAACACATTTTCATAAAACTACAAAATTATAAAAACACGTACAACAAAGAAACTTCTTAATTTGCTTTGATAACAATGACTTAGCTATGTTTTACATTTTTCCTTTTTAAAAAGTGGAATTTTGCCAAATATAGATTAAAAACTATTTCATAAGAAACAGATAAAAACCAATTGGTTTGGTGATTGTGCCTTAAACTCCTTTCAGGGTATTTCCCATCCATTTGTTGAATTGAATTATATCTAACAAAATGATGATGGGTATTCTATTTTACACTAACAATCAATTTATTGGTTGTAATATGATAAAGCAATGAAAATTAAGCCCCAGTTAATGAGTAGTGCATTCATGCTCATAGTCTCTCTCTGAGGACTAATCAGTGTAGTCCCTCCATTTTGCGGTCTATAAATCATCTACTGACTGACTTTTTAACAATTCAAATTTTTTTTTTTTTTTTTTTTTAAATAAAATATGTTGCTATTTTCTAATTTGCCAAATGTTAGTTTTATCATCTTATAACAATCACAACTAATCCTCAGATCTATTGTGACTGTTTACACACTAAGATTGTTAAGGAAAGACCCCCCCCCCTTCTAATATAAGTAAAATAGCAACTTTTCTTCAATTAATCTATTATAGAAAAGAAAGTTGTTTGTGTCTAGCTAAAAGGCAAAATCTACGAAAGACACACACACAAAGCTGATATCTTCTTTTTTTTTGTAATATAGGCTTTTTTTTTTTTTTTTTTTTTTTTTTTTTAAATATTCTTTTGGGGGTCAACAGGAACAGAATTAGTCAGTAGGGGGGGGGGGTCGACATTTAGAGCGATTTTATGTTATGTAGCAATTCAACAACTTTTCCAATTGCTCGAAAAAGCGAGAGATGCGGTGATAGAGAGGGGGGAGGAAGATAAAGAGCTAGACAGAAGCTTTAAAAGAAAGATACTATACACTTTAAAAAAAATTTTTTTTAAACTCTTCTATTTTGTTGTCGATGCCCCCAAGCAATGCCGGGTAACCATGCTAGTCATATCTAATGCATTGTTTATAGTAGGTAAAAAAAAATGGTTTAATAGATGTAAAACCAATAAATTCAACTTGAGATCTTATAGAAAAAAAAACACTTGAGAGAAACAAATTTAAGTGTCTAAAATAATGTTTAGATTTTATTTTATTCTACTTATGGGGAATTTCATGTATTTTTTAAAAAAAAAAAACAACAAAAAAAAAAAAAATATATATATATATATATATATACATTACTTGTAGATTTTATTCCAATATGGAGTGAGGGAGGATTTCAAGTTTCAAGGATTGAAACATGAAAAATAGGATAGTATAAAATTGTTGGAAAATCATTTTTATTACTTGATAAATGCAGATAATATTATTATTTAAAAAAAAAAAACAAGAACACAAAAATACCATAACTGCAGAATGTAATAAACACACACACACAGGATATCACAGTAAAATTTTTAAGTTAAAAAAAAAAGATTGGGGGGGACATGTTTGTCCCAACTGCATAATTGTTGGCGCATTGAATTTGAAACAATCATGCAGATTGACACCGTCATTAAAATGAGCCAATTACTTATGCTGGCACAGAAATATTTTCTTTTCAGAATTTTGTTGGCATTGAAGGCGGTCTTCATTTTGGAATCTGATAAATCTATTTTCATCACCTGTGACTTAATAGAAAAGGGTTCTTGTCAAACTTGAAAGAAAAAAAAAAGGGGTTGGCCCGAAAAAAAAACCCAAAAAACAGTCTACTAATGTTCGTTTTTCATAGTTTTTATGTGGAACACATTTTCTATCTTCTAGATAGTTGATTGTACAAGCAATAAAAGAAAAAATACTAAGAATCCTCAAAGACAATTCTAAAATGTCTCTATTTCATAAAAGATGATGCAGGAAGCATTTGCATCAGCCGAATTCATGTCTTTTTGACCTTTTTAAACTAGTCTTTCTTTTAACATTGAAAAAGAACTTAATGAAAAAGATCTTTCAAATTTGAAAAACTTATAAAATATTTATGAAAAATGCATATTTCTTAATTAGCCTTGGAATTAAATAGGCTTTTCTATGCAAATGTCCTTGTATTAATATATAATGAACATTAGTAGTTTGTTTTTTGTTTTTCATGATCTAATTTTTCATTATTGTAATTCAATCATTTTTAAACACAATTTGATTTTTACATTTTTATTTTCAATTAATATTTTAATTTTTTTTATAACTTATGTGTTATAACACTTTGAATAATTAAATTTTATAGCAGTGAAACTTTTAAAATCTAATTTATGTAATAATTTTGTTTCAGCTTATGGCTACATTCTCTCTGATCAGGAGATATTATCTCACTTGAATTTCCGTTATATCTTTTTTTCCAGATTGATAAATGCATTGACAAATAGAAACTTTTTTAAGTGAGATCTTATGTGTACATTTAAACGCAAAAAAAAAAAAAAAAAATTGGATGATTTTTATTTTTGTAATAAATCTTTAAATGAATAATAAAAGCAGATTTATTTGAGTAAATTGTCACATAAGATCTTTTAACTAAAATGCATAAGAAGATTAAGTTTAGAATTTCAGTGGATTCAACAATATAGCAAAATTATGCTCTTGAAATTTTACAATGTTCATAAGGGCAAAATATCAGGATCTTATGTTCAAAGAGAGTAGAAAGTGGACCTTGGGTTCACTTGCAGCAGCCTCATAACTCTCGCTTCCCTATTTTGTTTAGTCCTCACATTCCAGGAGTGATGTTTCTGACAAAGGGGGAAGATTTTGTTTTCTGGGTCAGCTGTTTTGATTCGGTGTTATTTGGATATTTTCAATCCTCTCCCAGCATTCATGATTCAGCTGTGAGTCTATCCATCTCATTAACACTTGTCTTTAGCCTTAATAAGTGACTCATTAGTTTAAAAAAAAAAAAAAAAAAAAAATTTTTAATTTTAAAAATTTTTTAAAATCCATTTATTTTGTTGCTCATCTGGCGGATGTTAGTTGAGAGAAGATCTGAGGAGACAATTTACTCAAAATAATGAAGCCACTTTTATCTGTTTTTAAATTTTGTATCTGTCAGCAATTTATTTGTAAATCTTAATTATTTTGGGGGGGAGAATTTTTTTTTTATTTTTAAATGTATTCCTTATTCCTTTTGTTTTTTTTTAATCCCATTAAGTATTTCTAACTTGTTTCTCTTTAATTATGCAAGATGTCGGAAAAGCGAATGTCTGCTTGTTGACAGTTCCTGGTTTTTCATATCATCGCAGAAGACTATCAAAACCTGGTATAAATGCACTGTGTTGTCTCGTCTAGCCACTTTAGCGTTGGCCATAGTTTTCTAACCAATCAGATTCATTCTCCCTTTAAAAAAAAAAAAAAAATCAACAAACTTTGCTTAGATTTTGCACTAGAAATAACGAGCAACCTTTTTACAGTTGTCATTATTGTGACACTGGCTCTTCCTTTTTTTTTTTTTTCATGACAATACTGCTCGTTTTGACAGGCCATGTTGATAACAGGGTTTTCTGTGCCTCTGATAAGCTGACCACTTAAATCTCAAGTAGCATTCTTAACCAAACTACTTTCACTTACACAAACTGTATCTAGCACAAATTGGGTGATGGATGTACCAGTAAACTACCATTGTTGAGAAACAGTCTCAAAATTTATGATAGCTGTTCCGTTGAATGGCATCAGCTTGTATTACTATAAATATCTTCTATTAATATACAATAGTGCCTCTTGCTATGTTTTGCATGTTTGCTATCCAAAGCTTAAGCAAAAGAAAAGAGTTTGAAAATATCTTGACTGAATTCTTTACTGCCTAGTGATATTCTATTCTTAGTATTGTCATTTAAAAAAAAAAAAATTTTTTCAAAATATTTAAGTCGTTTTTGGAAAAGCAATCTTAAAATAATGAAATTAGTTTGTTTTTTTTAAATTCAGTTTCAGAATTAGTGTGTACTTACTTGGAAATTGGTGGTGGTAGTAGTAGTAGTAGTAATAACTAGCAGAACCCGTGGAAATTCCACGGTGCTTTCTATATCATCTTTATAATTTAGTGTTACACTTATTTTAAAAGAAATATTATTAGATACTATTAAGGGGGGAAAAATGACTCTTCCATAAAAATAATTGTCATTGTTAGTTAAATATTCTTTAAGTAAATAAAACGAATATGGCTCTTTATTTATTCAAAATTGTAGCAATTTAATTCTTTTTAAAACGAAGAATATTGTCTTACAGTAAAAAATAATTGTCAGCTAAATATTCTTCAAATGTCATTTTTTTAAATGCATTTATTTAAAATTGTAGTTGAGACATGCTTTATTTTAAAATAGGTAAAGTCGGAATATTTTACCTTTGCGAAATCAGATTAATCACCATTTTGCTGATCAGACAATCTCTTGTTTTAAATGTGTGTAAGGTGATAACATACGCACGAACATGAAAAGCCTTAGCGCATTGATATATAGATAATAAAAGGCAAACAGACTAATCTATTTCTACAGGCGTCTGATTGGTTTTTACTCAGTAAGTAAACTTAGTTAAGAAAAAGAATAATTGAAAGCAAATGTTATAATTGAATTCAGATAAAGAAAAGCGTATGGCAGTAATATTCAATGAATAGCAGCCACATCTTAAGTAGGAAAACTTTGTCATATTTCGATCGATTTCAATGCAACTTGATTGGCACCAAAACTTGTAGCATTCTCAGATGATCATGTGTTCAAATAAAAGCAATGGTGGCATGTTTTCTAGGACATGTATAGTTTTACGGGCAACTGAGCTTCCTATATTGTAACTTGCCAGAGTTGGTCGAAAGTATTGAATACTCCGATTGGGTCCAACTAAAAAAAAATAATAATGATGAAAGTTTGCTAATCAAACTCAATCACATGATCTTTCATTTTTATTCACTGAAGGCAATTATGGTTAACTTTAGTTAACAACTAGAGGAACCTAACAATAATGAACTCAATGAATGAGGAACAGAACTCCAAACTCAGAATCTCACCGTGAGCTGAAGTTGTAGAATAAACTGACTGCATCTCTGCAGTGAGGTAAGACCTTCCCTCCCAAATGGGGTCACCCGTTAGTTGTAGATGGCGACTCATGATGCTTAAAGGCTGGACCCTGGTGGCCAGTGTTCAGGTTTCCTAAATGGTCTTGCAACACTCAGTTTTTGCCTTTTGTGCTAGACAGGCGGTTGGAGAGATTTGATCAATTGGCTGGTCGTGTAGAGTCCTAGCATCCAAATGTTTAGTCTTGATCATATTTTTCAAATTACATATATGTCAAGGAATAATTGCATTGAGAGAATAAGGCTTTGACCTATGTTGAATTGTAGGACACCAAGTATAGAGTACTGGGGGAGCAGGACTGAGATTGGCAGGGGTTCAGGGTTCGACTATCGACTCAAATATACTGTTAGTACAATCAATGCAAATGGGCTTTCCCACTTCGTGATTTCCCTACAGAAGTTGAACTCCATGGTGAATCACAGGACTAACTCAAAATAATGACTTCAAAAACAAAAAATCAAGCCCCCCCCCCCCCGACCTAGAATTTAGTTCAATGAAACTGAATCAAGTGACATTAAAACTCCAATCCAGCCCAAACAACACAACATACTAAAACGCATCACCCTCCATATAGCCACTTCTACAGTAATAAGCAAACCGCTATCCCTTTATTTGGATTCTGTATCAAAGCAGCACTAACACAAGTGAACAAGAACACTGACAATATAACAGCATTCACAATAAGCAAGATGTCTTCATGAACAATCTCCAAAACACACAGAGATCTAACATTGGCACAACAACAACAAAAAAAACAACCAACCTCGTCAGCTGAAATGAATTTGAAGAACTAAGACAAAAACCATGACTGTACAACTCTTTATAGAAATGGATCAAACAGCTTGGATCGAACAGGGACAGTGCCCATTAATGTACATACCCATAAACAAATCAGACTACTAAATAATGCTTCCATCTATATAGCTGAATTACAAGCTATAAAAGTTGGCACAGAAAATGATCAAAAGCTTGACCGAAAAAGTACATAACTTTCTCAAACTCCTTGTCTCGCCTAATTGCGATTGAAAGAAATCACCCTCCAATACATGAAGTATCGGAAAGGTGTCACTTTCTGATGAAAACTGGCAAAGATGTAGTTCTAGCCTGACTTCCTGGGCATTATAGAGTAAATCAATTAAATCAAGGTTGCCCAGATTTGTGAAGGACCCGGATAACCTACCAGGCATGGACCTCCCTCGCCGGTAGTGGACAATACTCAACCGCCTCAGGCCAGGTGTCGGCCGTTTCGCTGCGACCATGAAAGGATGGGGACTCAGGGACTCGGCTGTCTGCGACTGTGGTCACTCTGAACAGACAGTAGACCACATCATCGAGTCATGCCTTAAATATCGACCACCCAACGGTGAAGCTGGCATAGCTGTGCTAGACAACAAAACATTAACATGGCTTTTCTCAACCGAGCTGGTGATCTAACAGTGAGATGCTGCGAAGCAAACGAAAGAAGAGTAACTCGTAGCTCATACACTTGCAAAAGAAACAACTAAAATTACAAGAACAATGCTTAAACTTACAAATACAAACTACAAAACTAAGATCATACAATATGTGAAAAGAAAATAGCAAACAATATAAGATATGTTCCCAAACAAATTATACAAGCATCAACCAATAGGACGAGAAAACATGGAACTGCTACCAAACCAGACATGATATAGCATTTAAGCAGTCAGAATTGGACATATGCTTACTCAAAGCAGTGACTGAACCTTCTGTGATCAACGACTCGGTCAAACATATTCTAATTATTGCCAACGTTGGTCCTACTGTCCTTAGATTTGTTTTAATTCATTGCCATATGCATGCATATATATATATATATATATATATAATATATAAATATTTGTTAGAAAACCCTCTAGATGGGCACTATAAGTGTAGTATTAACACAGCATGACGTCGCTAGCTATAAATGCATCGTTCCTATCATTAAGTTGAACGCTCTTATGACGTCAAGCCACCGAAATAAGTGTTAAAATTATCACTGTTTATTTAGCTATCCAGCGGTGGCCGAATGGTTCTAGGTGTTGGGATTTGAGTTGTAAAATACTCGTAGCCCGGGGTTTCGAATCACGTGACCAGTAGTGAATAGTTATATCTCTATGCTGGTGAGTCCTGATTAAAAAGGACGAAACGTATACGTACATAGATAATAAACAAAAAACAAATATATATATATAAATAAACATCAACTAGGAACTTCTCAAATGACTACTGTGTTAATACCTATAGGGTTGATGTGCCGTAAAACAAATCTCAATCCTAAACTCTTCACCAACTTGCCTTCAGCATGCATCCATGTCATAACTCAAGAAACGCTTTGAATTTATTTCCTTACAGTATTTTCCCACCACGCACTGTCCTTATATAAAATTATTTCTGGGCACCGCAAAAAAAAAAAGGATACTAAGATTGAAATTTTTTAATATCTAGTTTTCAATGTTGGTAGGAACTCTCCAGTCAATTTTTATTATCCAGCTTTTAAAGCTGACCATACTTAAATGGTGTGGCATTAAAACACTGTTAACTGTGTTCTACTAAACTTTGATATCTCTTAAAACATCTGACAATAAACAAAAAGAATTTTGCTTTTTCTTTATTAGGCACTTTTACTGTAGAAAAGAAAAAAAATTTCTTTCTAGATGTTTTGACTAAAGTCGTATACTAATAACCAGGTGGTCTCGTTTTTCTTTGCTTTTTGTGTGTGTGTCCTAGTGTCTGCTTAACACTATTCCCCCTACCATGTAATTCCATGTATGCTGGTTGTGCATACATACATGCACTGATATACTTTGTTATGTACATGCGTATAGCTAGAATGTCTCACGCTTAATTAACCATTGTGATTATATGAGAATATAAACTTAGACACTTATGTGAACTTTATCATCATCATATTAATCTTAATTTATATATTGTACAATATAAAACTATATAGTCATATTTTTTTCTATGAATTTCTAAACAACATTCAGTATTAGGGGGTGGATGTTTTCTGACATGATTTATGAACACACAGGCACATGTTACTGATCTTATTTCCTTACTTCTGAATAATTTACACATTTTGTAGAGAAAATATAGCAGTAACTATCTAAGTAAGCATCATAAAATCTACCTTGTTAATTGGATAGTTTTTCCTCCATTATTCAGGAATAGTTTGAAGCCAAAAAAAAAAAAGATTTCAAGCACTTTTCTGCCAAATAAACTCTCACCATTTGATAGATTGCCACATTACAATCTTCATATATTAATTACTCCTGTTTATTAAGCTATGCCAAGCGAGTATTAAACGGTAATCATGGTTTAAAATGTAACATATCTTACTCTATAATATTCTTAATGAGAATTTGCCAATTAAACATGCACATTTCAATCCCTCTAAAGTATGATTGCATTTTTCTTTCTTGTAATATTTTACTTGTAAACATTAAACGTTCTTTTTAGATTGATCTAACATTCTTTGATTACTTGTCTAGATTTTGTTTCTTGGCAACTCCCCGACTCCAATAAACGTTGCCAACTCAACCTTGTCTCTCACAAGTAAAAAGACTGCACTAGGGAAAGAGGATTTTTTTTGCTGACCGACAGTTTTTTTTTTGTTTTTTTTGTTAGTGTTTCTTCAATAAATATTCCTTCCAATTCATATACAGGGTGAGACAAAATAATCGGTGCTTCTGCAGAGACGGGGGCCACTGTTTCGATCGATGGCGGTGGAAACTGCCGACTCCTCTTCGGGAGAAATCGTGATCGATGGAAAGAAATTTGATTTTGGGGGAGATAACTAATATTGGGTTAGTTAGTTTTTCACAAAATGGACGTAAACCGATTAAACTTTGAAGTTCGGGGATAATTGCAAAAGAAATACAGACGTATTGAAGTTGGAAGTATTTTTGAACTGATCGCAGAATTGTACCCTGTTTAAAACTTTTTTCCCCCACATTTATCATTCAGTCAATACCCTGTAAAAAAACTTGTTTTTTTTTTCACATTTATCGTTCAGTCAATTGTTTACTTTTTTTTTTTTTTTCAAATCAAAGTTTTACTTATTACGTTTTTTTTTTATTTCAATAAAAAGTTTGCTATTTATTTGATGTACATAATGTTTATCAAAGTTTTATTTAATTTGTTTTTTGTTAAATTTCAAATGTTTATCAAGGTTTTATTTATTTATTTGCTGTACATAATGTTTAATTTGTTTCAATAAATAAATGTTCATAATTTTAACTTATCCTCAATTGTCAATTCAACAGTTATCTTCCCCAAAATCAAATTTCTTTCCGTCACTCACGTTTTCGCACGATTTCTCCTGAAGAGGAGTCGGCAGTTTCCGCCGCCATCGATCGAAACAGTGGCCCCCGTCTCTGCAGAAGCACCAAATAATCTGACATATTTGTAATTTGTACACACCGCCTTTCGTGCACAGCACCTAACAGCTCCGCAATCGGAGCCAATACAACAATCATCAGGGGGAACCACTTCGCAGTTTCGGCCCATAATCTTCTACTGCATTTCTGAAGTGGCGATGCCCCTCCATCAGGAGGTCGTATTGGTACTGGTGTAAGCCACTTTTCTGTCCAACACCCATTGTTTGTTTTTTTTAACCAGATCCAGTATGTCTTATCTGCTGCTTCTTGTACGTCTGTCATAAAGTTTTGTTATTTTTGCTTCCATGTTCGTACAACAAAAACGATTTTGCAGTATGTTGATTAGCTTTTGCTCAACACAGCCTCGACCTCCCACAGCCAAATGATAGTATTCCACATTCCATCCTTTTTCCTGGCATTCGGTCAGTAGATCACCATATCTCTCATCCTTCCTGTCTTCTGCAATTGCAAAATCATCCTTCCAGACTACAGTCAGTTCCGACATTATTCCAACCTTCTTTTCCTTACTCCACACTACAAGGTCTGATAATATTTTTATTTTCCAAATGTACGTATGATGTCACAATAAAAGTGTGATGCTGGCCTGTCTAATCCACATGGCTAATCTGAAACGAAATAAAATGGCGTCATATGTACATTTGGAAAATAAAAATACATTGCTCATTATTTAGTCTTATTTGCTTTTATTAAACCCTACAAATTTGTCGGATCGTTTTGTCCCACCAACTATGAAATTTATTTCCCTTTGTTAATCATTAACGTGGAGTATACTTTGAAATAGTCATTTGGCTGACCAAAACAGAATGCTATATTTATGCACTGTAATAGTTACCTTTTCAAGAAAAGAAAATACTCCTCATTAAACTTGAGTAAACAATTGTCAATTTTTGTTCATATTTAACATCATTGACCTCTTTAATTTTTCCTTTATTGGAAAGCATTTATAATATTGTCTACTTAAAATTGTCTACTTAAAATTGTCTACTTAAAATTGTCTACTTAATATTGTCTAGTTAATATTGTCTAGTTAATATTGTCTAGTTAATATTGTCTAGTTAATATTGTCTAGTTAATATTGTCTAGTTAAAATTGTCTAGTTAAAATTGTCTAGTTAAAATTGTCTAGTTAAAATTGTCTAGTTAAAATTGTCTAGTTAAAATTGTCTAGTTAAAATTGTCTAGTTAATATTGTCTAGTTAATATTGTCTAGTTAATATTGTCTAGTTAATATTAGCAATAACATTTATTTATGTTGATATGATACAGGACAAGTTAGATGATTGTTTTGGAGGGGTTTTTAAGTGAAGATTGAAAATTTGAATTATTAGTATTTTTGCTTTCCGATGCTAAATTGTATTATAATGTATTGCAGCAAAGAGATTTTAGCTATAGCAGAATCTATTTTAATACACTGTGCAGCAAGACACTATTCACAGCTTGTTGCAGTTAGCTAATGCTTGCTAACATGAGTATGCAGTGTTATTTACTGTGCTCTAGTTACAAACAGTTAAAAGTGAGTAGTGTGTACATTTTGTCTCAGTCAGAAGTTTAATTGTCGACAATTCAGTTGCATGTCATTACACAAACAAGTACATATGAGAAAAGTTAATTGGAAATATGTATATAATTTTATATATACTAGCGGAACCCTGTGGAAATTCCAGTGCTTTCTGCATCAATCTATAATTTACTGTTAAAATAATATTCCTTTCGAAATAATAAATGTCGCTCAGGGTCAATACTATTAAGAAACTATGTTTTTCTTCCATGAAAATAATTGCCATTGTCAGCTAAATATTCTTTAAATAAATAAAACGAATATATCTGTTTATTTATTTAAAATTGTAGCAATTTTATTTTTTTCTAAAACGATAAATATGCTGTCTTCTTACCGTAAAAATAATTGTCAGCGAAATATGCTTCAAATTAATAAAACTAATATCACTTTTTGAAATGTATTTTTTTTAAATTGTACTGTTTTAGTCGACAGAATAATATAATTTAATTTTGGAACAATTATTTCAAAATGGGTAAAGTCAGAATTGTTTACTTTAGCGACATCAGATTAATGACAATCTTTGCTGATCGGAGGATCTCGTGTTTTAAATGTGTATGAAAGGTGGTGTCATACGTACAAACATGAAATGCTTTAGCGTAGTATTATATAGCTTATATCTCAAAATTCTCATTGATTAAAAAGTTAAAATTATTTCTTTTAACTTTCAATTAGGTCATTTGAATTTGTATGTGAACATAGCTCACAGCATGTCACCTGAATCGCTTAGCCAATCAGTATTCAAATCTTGTGGATTTTACCTCTGTGAAGAGATACCATAAGACCATTAATATAACATGTAATCATAACAACCTGGGCCAAAATATGTAAGAAACACAGGTCTAAACTGATGAAGAATATTTATTCAAAACGCACATCGCCAGCACAAATATAAATGTAAGATATTCATTCAATGTGAAAACTGAAAAAAACATTCATAAGCATTTCTAATGAAACTAAGGTGCAACTCCAGTTTAGCAGATACTTTCAAGGGGAAAAAAAAACAACAAAAAAAAACTGAGGAATATCTTTTTGATGTATGTACCTGTCACGGGCTGAATATATTCTATACCAAAAATCACGTAAATTAATCAAGTAGTATTAATATCATTTATCCTTAGATGAAACATCATTAATATTATTCTTAGATGAAACATCATTAATATTATTCTTAGATGAAACATCATTAATATTATTCTTAGATGAAACATCATTAATATTTATTCTTAGATGAAACATCATTAATATTTATTCTTAGATGAAACATCATTAATATTTATTCTTAGATGAAACATCATTAATATTTATTCTTAGATGAAACATCATTAATATTTATTCTTAGATGAAACATCATTAATATTTATCCTTAGATGAAACATCATTAATATTATTCTTAGATGAAACATCATTAATATTATTCTTAGATGAAACATCATTAATATTTATTCTTAGATGAAACATCATTAATATTTATTCTTAGATGAAACATCATTAATATTTATTCTTAGATGAAACATCATTAATATTTATTCTTAGATGAAACATCATTAATATTTATTCTTAGATGAAATATCATTAATATTATTTATCCTTAGATGAAACATCATTAATATTATTTATTCTTAGATGAAACATCATTAATATTATTTATTCTTAGATGAAACATCATTAATATTATTTATTCTTAGATGAAACATCATTAATATTATTTATTCTTAGATGAAACATCATTAATATTATTTATTCTTAGATGAAAAATCATTAATATTATTTATCCTTAGATGAAACATCATTAATATTATTTATCCTAAGATGAAACATCATTAATAATATTTATCCTAAGATGAAACATCATTAATATTATTTATCCTTAGATGAAACATCATTAATATTATTTATTCTTAGATGAAACATCATTATTATTTATTCTTAGATGAAACATCATTAATATTATTTATCCTTAGATGAAACATCATTAATATTATTTATTCTTAGATGAAACATCATTAATATTATTTATTCTTAGATGAAACATCATTAATATTATTTATCCTTAGATGAAACATCATTAATAATATTTATCCTAAGATGAAACATCATTAATATTATTTATCCTTAGATGAAACATCATTAATAATATTTATCCTAAGATGAAACATCATTAATATTATTTATTCTAAGATGAAACATCATTAATATTATTTATCCTAAGATGAAACATCATTAATATTATTTATCCTTTGATGAAACATCATTAATATTATTTATCCTTTGATGAAACATCATTAATATTATTTATCCTAAGATGAAACATCATTAATATTATTTATCCTAAGATGAAACATCATTAATATTTATCCTTAGATGAAACATCATTAATATTTATCCTTAGATGAAACATCATTAATATTATTTATTCTTAGATGAAACATCATTAATATTATTTATTCTTAGATGAAACATCATTAATATTATTTATTCTTAGATGAAACATCATTAATATTATTTATTCTTAGATGAAATATTATTTATTATTAGATGAAACATCATTAATATTATTTATTCTTAGATGAAACATCATTAATATTATTTATCCTAAGATGAAACATTATTAATAATATTTATCCTAAGATGAAACATCATTAATATTATTTATCCTTAGATGAAACATCATTAATATTATTTATTCTTAGATGAAACATCATTAATATTATTTATCCTTAGATGAAACATCATTAATATTATTTATTCTTAGATGAAACATCATTAATATTATTTATTCTTAGATGAAACATCATTAATATTATTTATTCTTAGATGAAACATCATTAATATTATTTATTCTTAGATGAAACATCATTAATATTATTTATTCTTAGATGAAATATTATTTATTATTAGATGAAACATCATTAATATTATTTATTCTTAGATGAAACATCATTAATATTATTTATCCTAAGATGAAACATTATTAATAATATTTATCCTAAGATGAAACATCATTAATATTATTTATCCTTAGATGAAACATCATTAATATTATTTATTCTTAGATGAAACATCATTAATATTATTTATTCTTAGATGAAACATCATTAATAATATTTATCCTAAGATGAAACATCATTAAGATTATTTATTCTTAGATGAAACATCATTAATAATATTTATCCTAAGATGAAACATCATTAATATTATTTATTCTTAGATGAAACATCATTAATATTATTTATTCTTAGATGAAACATCATTAATAATATTTATCCTAAGATGAAACATCATTAAGATTATTTATTCTTAGATGAAACATCATTAATATTATTTATCCTAAGATGAAACATCATTAATATTATTTATTCTTAGATGAAACATCATTAATAATATTTAGCCTAAGATGAAACATCATTAATATTATTTATCCTTAGATGAAACATCATTAATAATATTTATCCTAAGATGAAACATCATTAATATTATTTATCCATAGATGAAACATCATTAATACTATTTAGTTTTTCTTTTATTGTATTTTCACTTTTTTATTTGCTTCTTGTCTTGTTTGTATTCTAATCCATCAAACAAACTCTTGAAGATAGCAAGTAAAAGTTGAAAGCTTGTTGGATATCATTTATATGTTAGGTATGATATCATTCTATTTTGTTGGATATCATTTTCTTTATTTTCAATGTGATTACTAAAAAATAGTTATTTTATGTGCATGCATTAAGTGCGAACACTGGCAAAGAATATTTTTCCCATCATTTTTGACAGAGGATGTACACTCGTTATTTAATAGTTGGTTCCATTAATTCTGTTAGAAAAATAGTTTAAGTCATTCATCCTAACATTCATTAACAGTTGCTCATAATTCTTTTAACAATTTTTATTCGAAAGAACTTAGGAATTAAAGAAGGGTGCAGGGGCAGGGTAGCACACATTCACTCATTATTCCTGTTTGGTTTCGTCAGAAGGAAGACAAAATTTTCTTTAATTTTATAGTGTAGAAAATGTTCTTCGATGTGTGGGGGGGGGGGTATGTTTTTAAAATTTGAGTGCAGAAAGGATGTTGAAAACATTGGGTGTGTCTGTTTAGAACATTTCTCTTTTTTTCTTCTTCCTCCTATATAAGAATTGAATTACTAAGTTGGAACATTTTTTTTACTTTGAAATGTAATACACTCTGGTAAATAAGTCGACAATCAATCCATATTAAGTTTGACTTATGAAAAAAAAGTTTCAACTGAGGATTGTGACTTCTAAATTTACAAAACAGGATTGCCAAATTCTTACTCAAGTTTGTTTCTTTTGTGCTAATGCACTTTGAAAGGCATTCACTCAAGTCCTTTTCCAATTACCAGATATATTAACATATCTTTTATCACTGATATGCTATAATCTCACTCGTTTATATATGTATATATATAAGTAGTGAAATTTTTCCCCTGTACCGTTAATAGATATGGCTTTCTAGCCGAAATTACATATAAAAATCTGCTTCATCAGCGTTTTAGGGCAATTATTGGTACATATTTTGAAAATCAACAATTGTGCAGTTTTAAATGAAAAATTCATTTATTTAATTTTTTTTTTTTCGCGAGCTTTCATTGTATTACAACCATGTCAGGCGAGACTGTCTTATAGTTTTTTGGTTTTTTTTCCTTCCTCCTCATTTTGATGGGTCGAATAGACGTCAAGTTCTTACGACGCTATAAGTTTAGTCCATTGGCGCTTTTCTTTTAATACAACGAAAGCTTGCAAAAAAAAGAAAAAAAAATTAAATTAATGAATTTTTCCTTTAAAATTGCACGATTGTTGATTTTCAAAATATTTCACTTAAAAAAAAAAAAATAATAATTTCATTCAAATTCGTTTTTAATTTTTATTTATTGTTACTCACTAGGAGTTTTTACACAAGTCATCATCAGTGACGGTCACTGACAGTAACCGGTGGTGTTCCGTAGAGTCTGAGTGACAAATCATTGTTATTTACATTATTATTAATATTATATATTAAATCCAAACAGCCATTTTCTCTGTGATTATTAATTTCAGTGCTAGAGTAGAAGTGACACACAGTACTAAGTCCTCATCCTTCAACCCATCACACCATAAAGAAATAGGGGAGAAATCTAATTAGTGCCACTTCATATTACAGCATGAATTTGTTTACTTTATATTAATCACTGTCTACCAGCAATTATAGGGGGGGGGGGGGTATATTTTTCATGACACTGATTGTCTGATAAATACACTTTTATATTTTGCTTATTCAAATACAGAGCCGGTTTTTGTACACAGTAATAAAAATAGCACTTAGAAAAATTACTGTATTCCCTAAAAAATTTACTCCTATAAATAGTATCTTCTTTCCAGTGTTTGTGAATAGAAACTATTATTCCCCCCCCCCTTAAAAGCACAAACTCCTCGCCTTCATGTATGTATATTGCTAGGAGGTTCATTATTATTTATAAATTTAATCATGAAAGAACACAATAATTAATACTTTTTGTTCAAAATTCAATTACAAATACTTGTGTGTGTGGTTCAGGGGTGGGAGCAAGATTTTCTTGGGTTACTTAATTTTCTCGGCCAACACCAGGACACACGTTCCGCTTGTATAACGAATAAAGTACATTTGATTTCTAAGCTTTATACAAGAGAAAAAAATTACTTTTAATAACAAAAGTAAACAAAACAATCTAGCAACACTTCAAATATTATGGTAAACAAAAGAAATGATTTTAGGTTTGATCCTAAATGTGTATATTGCTGATGCTATTTTGAATATGATAGATGTGAAATGTATTTAATAAATGAATTGCAAAGAATTTACGGTACTTATGCGGTTTACGGACCGCGTTATCGTCGGAACATTCCGTCAGCTTACGTAAACCTCCGAAAGATGCCAAACGAAAACTTTGTGTTTTTGTGTCAAAAACTCTGGCCAACATTAAGTCAAAGGAGAAGGGTTCAATCACTTAACCGTAGACTCAATTACGAAGGTACGACTAATCACAGAGAGAATGTGGAAGGAAGTTGAGCAAAGAAAAAATGAGTGCGGTACTAGCAGAGATCTTATCGACGGCTACCTGCGTGAATTTATGTGGAGACTGAAATTCAGAAACTCTACTCCTTTTTTTCTGTTGTCTGCACTGAAGTCCACAGAAAATCTGCTAAAAACACACCCTAACTTAACCTGGTCGGTAGGATTGAAAAAGAATTGTCAAAAAAAAAATTAAGCAAAAAAAAAAAAAAAAAATATTATTAAAAAAAACTGTTTGGTGTTTGCTATCAGTTGTTGCACTATATTTTCTTCACTAAAAAATAAATATTTATTTTTTTTGCTAAAAAATAAATATTTATTTTTATTGCTAAAAAATAAATATTTATTTTTATTGCTAAAAAATAAATATTTATTTTCATTGCTAAAAAATAAATATTTATTTTCATTGCTAAAAAATAAATATTTATTCATGAAACTTACCATTTGAGGAGTTTCTTTTTTTCTTTCTTTGATTTGAATTTTTTTTCCCTGAATTTTTAAAGTTCCTTACAAATTTACATATTTTTCCATTCAATTTTTTTTGTTGTTGAAATTACCATGTTATGCCTGTTTCTAGCATTTTATCATTGGTCAGCATTTTCGATACAAAAAAAAAAAACAGTTTTCATTCGTCACCTTCTGGCAGTTTCCGTAACGATAACACTGTCCGTAAACTGCATAAGTACTGAATTAATCCTGAATTAATCCATTATTGGAGAGATGAGAATCGTTGTTTTCTGCTAAGCTCTCTAACACTAAAAATGAAATATTTAAATTTTATTTTCTATTCATCACTTAGTGACAGTGCTTAATAAAGAAAATTTTATTTTAGATAACTACTCCTATAATATAATTACTAATTCAATCCGCTGTGCATGAAAAGGAGCTGTTATCCTCATTGTAAACCTTCAAAGGGTAATCTTTAAAATTCAGAATTGAAAATGTAAGTTTAATAATGAAAAGCGATTGTACACATTTTATTTTTAATTTTAAAAAAATCTGATTCAGTGAATATTTTTAGGTGTGAAAATCGAGTACAATTTTTAGGTGTGAAAATCGAGTACAATTTTTAGGTGTGAAAATCGAGTACAATTTTTAGGTGTGAAAATCGAGTACAATTTTTAGGTGTGAAAATCGAGTACAATTTTTAGGTGTGAAAATCGAGTACAATTTTTAGGTGTGAAAATCGAGTACAATTTTTAGGTGTGAAAATCGAGTACAATTTTTAACTTGAGCACTCTTTAGGTTGTTCAGAAAATAATGACTAATTTCAGAAACGAACGTTTATTCGTTGCACTTATGCGGAACCAATTTCTTGAGCTTTTTTATCTTAACAATATGCTTCAGATCGTCGGACACCATTTGAATGCTGACATTACTGCTTTAGACATTTCTGACACTTTCTGGGTTTTGTTCAATAATTGCTTTCAAACATTCATTATCATAGCCGTCCTCTACCTTTAGCTTCAAGAATTCCTTGATCCACATTTGTACTGTCAGATCACTTCCCATGCTCTATTGCTATTGCTGGCAGATTGGGGAGCATCATGACAGTTAGAACTCCTGCAATAAAAGTATATGCTTTTTTGTTTATTTCATTTTTTTTTCTTTATTAGACTTGATGCTTGTGATTTTTTTTTTTTTTTTTTTTTTAAGTCTAAGAAGTATTATGAACCAGAATGAAAATCAATCCTTGATACTAGTTGAGATTAAAGATTTTATAAAGCTTTTAATTCCCTAAGATGTCAATGTATGATTGCTGAGTCAATCGAGCCTGCTGGTTAAAGATACTTGTATCCATCACAAAATGTTTACATGGCAAGAAAAAAGGATATTAATAATCAAGGATATGTATTTGAAAAAAAAATAAAATAAATAATTAAAAAACACATTCGGTGTATTTAATAATCAACATGATCGTTGGTTTGTCAGTTTTATGGCATATCAACTCCTTTTGAAAATTTCATTAAAATTGAATAATTCTCTCATATTTTTGACAAAATAAAAACAGATAAAAACATTGATTTGTTTACAGAGGGGAATAGGTTCTTAGTGCATTTGGTTTACAGCATATCAACTCCTTTTTGGGGTCATTTAATGATGAAACCCCATACCTCTTGTCAACTATTCATGTATACAATTCGTTGAACACCAGTCACTATTTTACCCATAGCTGGAGTGGGGGGGGGGGGGGGGCATTCCTTTTCCAAGAGCAATAGTGCACAATTCGATCACAATAGCTCTGAGTGGATCAGAACTGTACATAGCTGGTTCTATAGTATGCAACAATATTCATTAAGCCGATCTTTCAACTCTCAACATATTGATTATAAGTATCAGATGTTTTTGAAAGTATCCAATATAGGCATATAGCTTCATTTACAGTTTTGGGTTACTTTTTTTGGGATAAAGCCATTCAATACAGTGTCTTATATTGTAAAAGATGGAATTCATGTTTTATATTTATATTTTATATTTATGGATGTATTTGCTTTTATAATTTAAAATACATGAATTCGTACTAGAATTTTTTTACTAAAGAAAAGCCTTATCGTTATTAATATCAATTTGAAGAAAAGGAATTTTGATATTTATATTAAATTCATGCAATAAATTTGAACATTTATTGTGAAAAACTTCATTTTTATCTTATTTCATCGTTATCTGAAAGGATAATTTTAAAATTGAAAGAATTTGAGAGTACTTTGACAACAACGAATTTTGAAACTTTCGTTAATTCTATAAACGGATTATAATCAGAATTCTTTACCTAATCAAATATGTTGTATATATCGATTGAGATCTGTGCTTGTGTTTATATATGTGTGTGTGTGTGTGTGTGTGTGTATATATATGGGCGTGTTTTTATTTATGTATATACGTGTGGGAGTGATGTTCCAGGATCCTGTTACTATGGTTATAATATAGCTACTCAATGTATTTTGTAAATTTCTGCCTGCCCTTAAAAAAACACATGCACAGACCATCCAAAAAGTGTGTGTTAGATAGATAGATGGATAGATAGATAGATCTATCCACGGCTCCTCATTCTGACTATACATGGTGAATGTTTCAAACTAATATTGAAAATCCCACGTTACTACAATAGTCGGCAATCCTTTGTATATGCCATCTCATTTGCCATGAAAGTAAGAGAAATTATGTTGTTTTTTTTTAATTTGTTAACATTACTGGTTACCGAGAAACCTCTATTCTAATTACAGAGAGTAATACTTTATGCTAAGTGAAAACTGTTACTTCTCGTACTAGTAAACTCGACTCACGAGTGGGGAGCGAATGTAGTCATCCACAAACAGCTGTTTCGCCATATCACAGCTCATTTATATATATAACAAAAAGAAAAACATTTGTGTGTGTGGGTGTGTATTTTTTTTTTTTTTTCTTAAATAATTTAGAATATTTTTATTTTCATCCTGACGCACACGCACTTTCATCAATAAACCGTTTTATCTTTATTTCATTTTGGATATTTTCATCAACAATATTATCAGCTGTTTAGTAGTAGAATGCAGGTCCGTTTTTGTCGAATGCTTTCCACATATGTTGACCGATTCCTTCACTGTATCAAATGAAACGGTTCTTTTTCGCCTTCCCTTGACGTTGTCTTCCAAATGTTTTGCACCTAAAGCCAAATCCAAACACGAGGTGTACATGTGTAGACCTATACAAATTTACTCATGCAGTGAAAGCCATTATCTTCACTCTCAGACTCACCCGGTGAAAGTCAGTCACAAGAACAACAGCAGCAGCAGTAGCAGCTGTGGCTTCCAAGGGACTTTAGTAGAGGCTGGAGGAGGTGGGGCCTCCTTGTCACATGTGGGCTGACTCATTTTCTTTTATCAACACAATCCCTGCTGTTTTACATTAAGTACTAAGTTTCGAGTTGAGTCGGAGTGTTTCTAAGCTTCAGCCTCTTTGCCATGGCGACTGAACTTACCGACGATCAGGTAACTTAGATTATTGACGATATATTTGTTTTTCTTTTTAACTACTTTTAAAAATGATTTTCTTCTGCAATATTTTTATGAGGTTTTCTTTTAAAAAGATTATTTCTATGAGTTGTCATAAGAACAAAAAGCATCTTTTGTCTCAAAGTATTTTTTTATCAAGATGACTTTTTTTTACAATGAATTTTTTAAATTTTTTAAATTTCTCATTTACTTATGTCAGTATTTGTTTTTGGTTTGTACATCTTTTATTTTATGTCAACCGTTTTTTTTTGTTGTTGTTTTTTTGTGTGTGCTTAATATGATTGCAGGAAGCAACTCTTTGTCATTGACTTTATTTATAAAGAACGGAACTTAGTAATTTTCACCTTTTTTAAAGGTTGCAGGCATTTTCTCCTTTGTGTGTATGCATACACATATATAAACACATACATACACATATCTTTATTTGTAGACATACAAAGAATTGACATAATTTCTAAAATATTAAAACGTGTAAATGCAAACATTTCAATTGATTTTTTTTCCATTCATTCTAAACTACTTTTTTCACTTATTCATAAATTGGCTCACACCACTCTCGTGTTATATCCTGCAGAAGGTCTCCTTGACCGAAACGTCTGTTATATGGATCAATAAAAAAAGATTGACAATGTGAATAGTTTAGTTTATTATTAACATATACACACACATAAACGTGTATGTATATGTACGTCATTAGCCTAATACCAAATTTCTATCCGTTAGTTTTTAAATTTAAAATTACATATAAAAATAGTTTGTACATTTTTGACATAAAAGTAACTTTGTTAGAATTTCAAAACCAAAAAGAATTCCCATCTAAAATAAATATTTGCAAATTTTTTTTTTTTTTTTTTTTTTTTTTTTTTTTTTTAAAAGAAGCGAACATTTTTTGTTTTTTAATTTTTGTGTCTGTTGATGAGAATTTACTTTTCTTGTCAAATATGAAATAAGTTGCTGCTTTTTGACAATTCTTTCCTATTTGGCCATCACAAAAAAAAAACTTTTTTTAAGCCGGAATCCGAATAACATTTGGAAGAAGAATTCTTGAGTTGAAAAAATGTTAATAACCCTGACTTTCTATGGCATAACTCCATCAATTTATAGGTTTTAACAAGATTATTTAAGTGCAGAAGTGTTAAACTTTCAGCAATAATTGTAATGCTTTAAGTTTGTTTGTTTTTTTAAGAGTGTGATGCAGTTTGCCTGAATCATTGCATAGATTGTATGAAGTGTTATTTAAAGCTATGATAATGCCTGGCAGATGGTAAATACATATAGTTTATTGCAAATTATTTTTTATTTTAACTTTTTTTTGAAAATTAATTTCGGTTTTTAATAAATTTATATTAGCTCAGAATTTGTGACCGCCGATAGGAATTTGTTTTCCTTATCCAATAATTAAATCTTATTTTATTGCATTTTCTCTCGCTATGTATTTATCATATCTGATATTGTTTGAATGGAGTGAATCATTTCTTTTCACACGAAATAAACTTGTTTTACAGGTTTGTGTTGCTCATGTCACTCGTTTGTTTTGATCACCGTTGCCTTCAATTTCTAAAGCAAACTTAAACTATTGTTTTTATTTCAGGTCCTGATCGTCCAATGAGTCCTTCACCGCCTACTGATGATTATATGATTGGCGACCGTATTTGGGTCAGTGGTAACAAGTCTGGGGTTATTGCTTTTCTAGGCGAGACAAGTTTTGCCCCTGGTGAATGGGCAGGTGTTGTATTAGACGATATGGTTGGAAAAAACGATGGCTCCGTTGCAGGAGTGCGCTACTTCCAGTGCGAGCCAAAACGTGGTGTTTTTGCTCGAATATCGAAGTTGACTCGGTCTCCACAAACTCCTAAACCAGAAACTGGTTCCATTCCAAGCACAGCTAATGGCACCCCTATTGGAGGACTCCCACTTAGTCGGGGAGTTACTCCCCGAGCTGGACTTGCAGGCAGTCGTGGCTCCTCCACGTCTACATCTAGCCTCAACAAAATCTCTCCATCTACTTCGTTACTGAACGTTTCCAAAGACGCGGGACAAAGTCCGTCCAAGTACGTTTTTAAGGTTGGCGATCGTGTTCTAGTCAGCGGAACGAAATCTGGAACCCTTCGTTACATTGGAGTTACTGATTTTGCTAAGGGAGACTGGGCAGGAGTTGAGCTGGATGATAAGCTTGGTAAAAATGATGGAGCGGTTGCTGGCAAAAGGTGAGTCAAACTTATCCCACTCTCCATAATTGTTTTTCTGATATCTCTAATAATATTTTTAAAGTAAAGCAAATTAATATTTCCCCTTTATTTCATTCACTAGTTGATTTGATTAGCTGCAATCAAAGTTTTAATATATCAACTTGACTAAAAAGAATTCATATAAGAATGGTAGCATTTGTTTTATGAAAAGTGCATATAAATAGGGGTGGGGCGTAATGGGTGAAAATTTCAGATTCATGCGAGTAGTATTTTTTTTGTGTTCGTTTATACATAAATAACACTAAACAATCAAATATTTTGAAAATTTTGCAAAATTCACAAGGTGCAGGCCAAAAATAGCCGTATGGGCTCCACGGGACTCAAAATCCATCATTTTTCGGTGAAAAAGTGGTTTCATGCGACATTGCAGGTCCTAAAACATCCTCAAAAGCTATGAATGGATATAGATGGTTAAATCTAATATAGTACTTTAATTTAGGACCATTTTCAGGCTGTGAAAGGGTTTTCATGAATGTAAAATAGCCAAAAACTATTGGCCTGCACCTTCTGAATTTTGCAAAATTTTCAAAATGTTTGATTGTTTAGTGTTATTTATGTATAAATGAACACAAAAAAATACTACTCGCATGAATCTTAAATTTTCACCCATTACGTCCCACCCCTAATATAAAATGATTTGATATATTCAGCTTGATTTTTTATTCTAACTGTTTTACTGGATATCTCGGTATATTAAAAAATTCAAAAATAAAAATTTCACATGCACTATTTCTTTTGAAATATTTTCATGTTTATAGTTGAGACTGGTTTCTTCATTTTTGTTTTTTTTATCTAATTGTACGGAGTCAAATTGCTGCTTTTAGAAATGTCAGTGTGGCATTTCAAAGATAACTTCTGAAGAGGTCAAAGACTTTAATTTAAAAAAGAAATTGGAAGATGATGGCTGTAAAATCTTCCTTTTAAATAATGTATGAAAGTAGACATGCATTGACCTCCTCTTTCATAATAAAGTGGGATAAAGGCGCTTTCCAAAATCAATGTTAGATTTTGTGATTTATATTTTCTTGCAATCTTAACTAAAAACATAAATGTTCTCCGATATAATTACTGAATAGTATTATTATTAAGTAAATATAATTTTTGGTTACCTATTTCCTCGTACTCATTACTGGTAAGATTTTACTTTCATCCTCCAACCGTTGCTTCATTTCACTACAATGGTACGAAGATCAAATTACAAGGATAGCGTCATATGTACAGGCATTCCTTTGCTCTTTGTGAAAAGTAATCCAACCTCAATGTGTACATGTGCTGCTGTGTGCATTGTAGAAGTCAAGTCATATCGGGAGATACGCTGCATGGCTTACTTTTTTTCTTTCTTTTTCGACTGTTTCTTTTAACTTTTCTTTTGTCCATCTGTTATACATAATATTTTATTTAAAAAATCGATTTTTCTTATTTTTTCCTGTTTATTTTTACTCTTAAAACATTTTTTTATACACCTTTGGTATGCATGTACATAAATTTAGAAAAATAAAATTGAATTGCGTTATTTAGATAATTTTTTTAAATAGAAGCAGGATTGTTTTGAAAATAGTTTTTTTGTTTTTTTGTTCATCTATATTAAAAAACATTGTTTGTCTTTGTTATCTATAATTTTAGAAAAAAATTAATATGCAGTCTTTCTTAAGATATTATAAAATTACTGTTACTCGGTGGTGAGCCCCCAATTTAGGAGTTACGGGAGGGGGGTATATAGTCCCCTCTTAGTTGTCATTTCTCTTAAGTGCAAATTTACCCAGTGTGGTAGTATCTGTCAGGGTTCCATCTATGGGTTAAATAGAATCTGTTCTATTTATGACAAGAATCTGTATCTGGAGATATACACGTATACACCATGTATAACTAGTTGAAGCAGATATCATGAATATGAAGATATTAAGAACTCTAAGCTTAAAACAACTGTTAATAAAGAGACTTGGATTCGGTATTAAATAACCCGAAAGGGGTTGATATGCTGCCAAACAAATCATGTGTAACAGATACACCCTTTTACGAAAAAAAATTCGATATCATAAAGAAAAGAAATAAGTGACTTGAGAGTAAATTTGCAGATACATTATTTTAAAAGAATCCAAGATTATGAATGAAAATTGTTATATTTGTTAATAACTTCTGTTAATGATTTTTATGTCTATTGAATATAAAAAAAAATATTTTAGCATTTTAAAAAGAAAATGTTTAAACAGTTTTGAAATATGCTACCTGGCAAATGAGTGGAGTGTAGTATTTGTTCTGATTCTACACTTCATTTTTTTTTTTCTGTTCTTAGTCAGTGAAGAAGAAATCCTTCTAGAATGAGGCAATTTAAATTTTTGTCCCAATCCAGAATGCCCCTTTTTGGGGAGCTGGATTTTCCCTATATTAAAAAAACAACTTTGCTTCTATGTCTTTGTGGGAGGCAAGTAAATAGGGACCGTTTTAAAAAATACTTTGTAAAAAAAAAAAAAAAAAAAAAGATACTCTCAAGTTTATAAGTGTAAATCTGTATCTATAAAAAAGAATACAAGCTCGGATGAATTTGCCTCAGTAAATATAGAGGGCATAGTTTTGATTATAGCCGCTAGCATACATTGTTTTTTTTGGGGGGGGGGGGGGGCACTGCATAGTTCCTTTTGTTTACATTAGTATGAAAACATTACATCAAAAACCGCAAAATATTGAATTATCTCAAAATTTGAAGGTGAAATTTATATTTTTTTTTGAATAGCCTAAATATTTTAGTATAATAACGGAATTCAACCAATGAACAATTTAAATCTAATTCTCTTCCAAACAGTTTTGGGAGATTAAAAATAATATGAAATCTGTTAACGAAACATGTTTCAAGCGTAGTTTATCAAAACATTTATTAGCTGTATGTTAAAACATTTTCTAACGTATTTAAAAATAGTTTATTTTTTAATTAAAGGTTTTTAGATAGTTGTGTATTTAATATTTGAAAAAAAAAAATGTAAGTTTTCAATATTAATTTTATTGAACACTAGCTGTATGTACCTGGCATCAGGCATATAGCTGAAAAAATTTTAATTTTAATTTTTTAAAAAGTTAGAATTTAATAAATACAATTAAGAATAAAAACATAATTTATTTACTGGTAAAAATTGAAGAGGTGACTTTTTATACATTGACACTGGCGAAATTACTATAAAGTTTTAAGTAGCCAAATAAATAAAATTATGAGAAAGGGTATTTAGACATATTTTTTAAACCATTGTTTCGTAATAGTATTATATTTGTTTTGAAAAAGCCATAACAATGTGTAGTGTTAAAATAAATAAAATTTATTTTATTTATTTTAACACTACACATTGTTATGGTTTTTTCAAAAAAAAATATAAAATAAAATGATATTTTTAAGCAAACTTTTTTATTTTGTGTGTATATGTTAAAATGAAAAATAACTGTACGAAACAGATGTTTCGTTGAGAATTATCAACTTCTCTGTGTTTAATTAATTTTAAATATGAGAAATGCATTTTATTTACTGTTAAATATCTGAGTGGAAGATTTAGAAATAAAAGAATCATTTTATTACATGAATCTACATATTTCTATATAATGACTACTCTGTATTACTGAAAAGATAATATATGGAAATACCCAATAATAATAAACTTAACTAAAACAAACGAAACACGATTAAAGCAATAGAACGCACATGGTAGAAACTTATTTAAATATTAATTACTGCGAATCATAAATAATGGTGTGGATGAATGTCGGCTTGGTATTTCTCTAAATAAATTATTTCACTATCGAATAAAAAAGAACTCGATTGATCCTGTTACGATTTAAACTGAATGAAATTCAACTTTTACGCAAAGAAATTATTATATATTTTCATTTTTCGTCTTGTTTCATGTTGAGGTTAGACGTTTTGTGAATGCTTTCCAACTTCTGTCGGTTGCTATTTCGCTTGTGCCGCCCTCTAGGATCAGATCGTGATCAACTGATCCCGTCCATGTTTTAAGTGACCTACTGCATGGCTTTAGAACCATCGACATCCATGTTGGACACACTTTGGAGCATTTTGGATGACTGACATGTCATGACAGCAGGTGATGTAGTCGTACCATTTAAGACTTTGTTGTGCAATTTAATTTTTCGTGAAGGCCTGTACATTGACACCGGTAATTTCTCTATGCGTTTTGACGTTTCGTCATCGACCAAGTCTTGCAACAATACAGATCAGACATGTGTGTTATATGCTGCCACTCTCACATACGATGGGATCTCTACATTTTGTAAAATTGTCGACAGCTGCCTGAAGACTCTCCACGTGGCAGATATACGTTGTCTTATAGTCGTGTCAGTTCGCCCACTGGAATCGATTGTGTTGCCTAGGTAGGTGAATTTATTGATTCTTTCGATACCTGCAACAATTTCTGTTTTCATGATAGTCAGATTTCAACAGATGTTGCAAATGAAATTAGCTGCATCTCCTACGCATAGCACCAGCAGGTTGGAGCACTTTTTGTGACATCACTTATTGCATGGTTTGCATTTAAGGGGGTTCACGCTAATTTCATCATGCTAGTTTTGAGTTTACAGACACTACATGGAACAGGTTTTGCCTGAGAGCCCAGAGGATAGTTTTTCTTAACACCTTGTCAAAGGCCTTCCCCAGATGGATAAAATCGTGAAAAAGCTGCCTTTTATGTTGGAACTTCTTGCAGAGTTGCATTAGTAGAAAAAGAGTGTCTGTGGTCGACTTCAGTGCCTGAAAGCCGCCCTGTTGACGGTCTATTTTGATCAGAGATGATCCGATTCATAGATCTTCAAGCCATGCTCAAGTAGTCACCGTCTTGTATAGCTTCCACACTGCAGTGCATCCATTTTCCTTTGTAAAGTGGGACAGTGATGGTAGAAATGTTTACTTTATTTCGCCAAAATAGTTTTCTTTGTGTTTTAGTTTCCCTCGGCAATTGTGAGTAGACACGGCAATGTATTATTTACCAAAGCAAATACATGGCCGTTTGTGAGGGAAGGAGGGGGGTATTTCCTTTTGTGAAATGAAATAGCAAATGAAATCTTATAAAAGTGAAATGTATCGGATGTGGAGTATCTGGTTGCAATTAATATCTAACGTTTTTTTTTTGTAAATAAAGTAAAGTTAGGAAGTTAATATTAATTAATGTGGTATAACTTGGTTAGTAATGTAAAAATAATGTGCAATTTGATATTCAAACAGAAATATAATGATTTCGAAATGACCTGCGAATTCCCAATGGTCTCAAAGTAAAAACAAAATGAGATAAGTGAATAAGTAATCATATATATGGTAAGTTTTGAATCTAATTCCTAAAATGCAGTCGTAATGTAAAGAAACTAGAAAAACTGAATTTTTATGTGCCCAGCAATTCTAGAGGCCATTTTGAATTTTCCATTTGAAAGAAACAATATAATTGAACACCGTAAACTTCCCTTTAGTCTGTTTTGGTGAGTAACGGAAAATGTCTTCATTCTAACAGTTTTCTTAGCCGGAATAAGTATTTTCAGAAAAAAACTGAAGCGAGATAAAATAGATTTCTGCCAATAACGTAGTGGAAGGAAAAAAAAATGAAAAAATATGCTAGTCTGAATCAAATATCGATGTCAGACAGATTTCTATTAGGGTCTGACATTGAAAATCTGACAAGATAACTTTATATGTTAGAAGATATTTATCTTTTAGACGGTTTCATAAAGTCCTTCTCTCTCATAACTTTCTTTGCTGTTGGTGCATTTTGCATTTTTTTCGACGAATTGAGTTTTTTTTTCTTCATTAGAGAATAGTTTATTATTATTATTTAATTTGGGTGGAAGTCACACATCAGAGTAACTGATGTAACCAAGATCGTGCAAATATATTTGATTTGGATAACTTTATCACACTTCAAAAGCATACGTTGTTAATGCTTCATTTTGTATTGCTACGAACTTCAATGAATATACACAACTGGAATTTCTTAAATCTGTTTCACACACTTGGTTATTCATGATACCTTCTCCATCAACTGCCAAACTCAAGTTTAAAATTAGGAAAGCATATGCTAATAATGTCTTTTTTTCATCTTCACTGTTAGAAGCACTAAGTAAAATGATTCTTCTATTCATTCAACGTTAATTCTCGCCTGTTCAGGGGTCAGACGTTTTCTGATATTACACAATACTTTCATAATATTTATCATTAAACTGAAAATCCATCCATCTTATTAAGCCTTATCCTTGAGTGGCTTTTGGCCTTGATAAGTGGTGATTGAATAGTAAATAAAAAAAAAAAGAAAGAAAAACAGACGGATAGATCTTGAAAATAATACAGTGAAGGCAGTGATAGAATATAATCTGTGTTTACCTATGCAGGTCACAGTTTGTCAGAGTGTGCATTGACACAAACCATCCACCATGTAAGGTGATATCAACTATTGCACATCTAAGCACATTTTCTTTTACCTTTGAATGAGTGTCCTTAGTTCTCCATGGATATGAGAAAAAGACTGCCACATTTATATCTTATAAAGTCATTTGTAGGAGCAACGTATATTAATCATAAAATTATTCAGTCGGGTCTTTCTACTGGAAAATGCAAAAACTCATAGCTATGAAGATATCTCTCTTTCAATAATTGCAGACTTGGAAAAGTAAAATGTTGGTGTTAGTGTGTAAATCTGTACAACAGTGATATTAGCAAATCGGAATCCACCTTGAGGCTTCCAGATGCTTTAGAGAAGGTGTCAAATATTGAAATGCCTTGTGCTAGAGGAAGTCAAAATCTGACCTCAGTGAGTGGAGAAACGAACAGCTGATTTTCTGATGAGCAACACATCAAGAGAGACTTGAATCACATTAGATGTGGGCGTGTCTTTTCAAGAAAATAAACAATTAAGGCTAGAAGTCACATTGAGACTTTAGACTTCTCACAGTTCAGCGGGTCAGCAGTCTGCAAATTCTACTCTGTGCGGTCTTGTCCAATCACTTGCTTCCAAGTTTTCTTTGGCCGGCCAACCTTCCTGCGATTTATGACATTCATGCTTTTGCAAAGGTTTATTCGGGAGGATGACCGTTCCACATGATCACACCAGCGTAATTGATTCGTTCTTAGGATAACCTCCATGCTGGGCAAGTCTAGTGCTTTCAAATTCTTTTAAATGGCTGACATGAGAATCAGTACAATAAAAAAGGATCTGAATGAAATATTATGTGAAAAAGCAAACCGTGCTAAACTTAGTCTTGTTTGGCACAAAGGCAAATGTAGCAAATAAGTAAACAAAAGATACTTTGATAAACTTTAAAGTATCTTTTCTTACAATATAAACTTAAATTTAAAGTTGCATAAGGAGAATGATATTGCAGATGCAACCTAGGATAAACTTAAGAACCTTTTGTTTCCGAATAGATTTGTATGGTTTTCATGCGAGAGCTGAAAAATAAAATTTTTTCCGGGCATCAATTGAATATCTCTAATTTCGTTTTGACAAAGATGATAGATGGTCTGACCCGAAAAATGTTTCTACCGTCATAAATATGCCAGCACCAGAAAAATATTTTTTAAATGTGTTTTTATCTACTTATTCCCTGTTCATGTTTCTGCTCCATGAAATAGCCTACAAGAGTAAGTACTGAAGATACTTACAGAACTATATCCAGGTTTAAAATCACATTGGACAAACATTCAGACTATATATAGACGTACACATCTCTTTTTACATGGCTTGTTGTACTTTATTTTTTTGCCAATAAATTTGATTTATGACAGTGCATTATTTTTTTTTATTTATTTTTTTTTTTTCGAAACTCCATCATATTAGTACTCCTTTGAATAACTTTCTGAAAAGATGTTTCATTGAGCTAGTCACCAAAATGCTTTCTTCTTTTTTTTAAAATTTTTTTCTCTTTCTTATTAGCTTCTCATATAATCCGTTTTTGACATACTTGGGGTTTCTGGATGCGGTGTTGCAGTCATGATTTCTCGTATCTTTCCCAATGTCAGTCAAAAGGTCATTGCACATGCATCATGATCGTTTACACCCACTAAACAAAACTATAATCAAATTGAGAAGGGATCTTTAACAATTTTCTCTACCATAAAGAAATCTAATAAGATACTTTATGGACATCATTTTACCCTGGCCATAGTGCATAAACCCTCTGGTTAGTATTTTGGTATCTCAGAAAGACATTCCTGTTTATACTGTCCATCGTTGTAAATGATGCGAACCATGTTCTTGGATAACGATTTTTCAATTCAATAGAACTTCCAAAATTCAATTTGGTATTGCAGATAACTTCTGTAGACTTATGAATGCGCACGGCAATTACCAGATTGTTACAGCGGTATCAGTGTAACTGTAAATTGTTTCAGTATTTACAACCACTGTAAGAGAACTGGCAGTCACTTCACAAATGGTCTAAGAAGCCAGTTTTGGACTCGCTATTTCAGAAAGTTATCGGCTACCACTATACAAAGTGGCCAACACTGTACAAACAAAGAGCTGCAATGTAGATCTTGATTGTTTGAAATCGAGGGATGGCTTCTTTCTTTTTAATGACTAGGTAATTAATCCATTAACCTTGTAAAATAGGGTCAATCAACAATTTCATTTTGAAAATTACAGCATTAGCAACAGAAAAGCTTTGACCTATTGGCCATACATGGATAAACGGTTTAAAAAAAATAAAAACTTTGTTCATAATTGTTTGAAATGTCTGCTAGTAGCTAAGTCTCTTCGTGGCCTGTGTAAGATTAACCCTGGTGATGGATTCATATTGACTTTATTATTAGACAATTTTTTTTGTTTTACATGTACGAATAGATGCTTACAACAAATGAGCAGAAGTTGTCCTCCTGAGTTGTATAACTTCTGAGGAAACTATCCTGAAACTGCAGCAAAACAGATTTGAAACTCTTGTCTATGATGATGACTAGACCACTGAAAAATTTAAATTTCTGCCAGTAAAATTGTATTCAACACGTGCATATACCACCATTTCATCCACAATCAAATGGCCAGGTAGGCCACTTTGTAGACGCTCTTAAAACTCGGTGACGGAAACTATAGCAGAAATCCTACAAACATCATTAAGCTACAGGACATTACCAAATCCAAATAAACCCAATCGGTAGCTCACCTGCCAAAGTTCTGAGTAATCATAAAATTTGCTTATATGCGGATATCAAATGCCCAACACTATCATTCACTAAAAAGGAATCTTGCAATATAACACCAGTTCAACTGATATCACAATGCAGTAACCCTTTGTTTACACCACATCAACAGGTTTTAGCAAAAGATTATCAGAATGGTACCGAGAAGTGGATGCAAAAACATGTCTGCTCTATCGGTAATATCACCTACGATACAATCTTCAGTCTGGGTTAGACATGAAAACCAGTTACAACTTTCAAAGACAGAATCCTGCTTTCCCTTGAAACATTCTGTGAGACATTCGATTGACCTCAACAAAACGTACAAGCTACATTGAACCTTGAGCTAAAGAAATGAGTGCTAGGAAGTCAATTTGTATACATTGTTTGGGTTTTTCCTAGAGTATCCAACAGAAAAAAAGGGGTGAAAAGAAGAAATATTAAAAAAATAAATGTTACCAAAGACAATAAAAGTTACTTTTCTACCTACCTGCCTATTTTTTTGTGTTTTAAAGTATTTTTAAGCACTTTTATTTATACATTTTATCGACGACTTCAAAGCCTTGTAAAAATGTTGAATTCAAGATGGTATTTGAGTGTGAAACCATGTGTGCATCGAAAAATCACTCAAAAATCGATAATTAAACAAAAATACAGGTAATAACAGTCACCAATTGGGCGAAAATTTAATGTTCAACCGAACTGTATATTTTTATTATCTGTATTTTTTTTTTGGGGGGGGGGGGTTCTTGCGACCTCGGACTGCCTCGGGTTATCACATTGAAACTGACTGCAAAATCTTTGAATTAAAAGACTGAGAAGAGAGCGATAAAACATGCACTTTGAAATACTTAAAAACACAAAAATTAGCCAGGTGGGTAGAAAAGGAAATTTTCTTGCTTGTGGTAACAGTTATTTGTTGAATTTTTTTTTTTTTTTTTTTTTCACACCTCTTTTGTTCTGTTGTCGAGGAAATACTCCATCGTTCATCCAAACACCTACAAATGAACAAACGATGAGTCATATCAACAGAGAAATAAAAATGGGAAGAAAATATTCATTGGGCAATAACTGTTCAAATAATGAGATACCCTTTAACTGTAGTGCAGGATTGGAGAGACACTTTCAGAGATGGCGGATTGAATAATCTTAACATAATCTGGCCGAGGTAAACGTAATGATTGATCTGCTCAAACTGGCTCGCTACCAATATTTTCCTCAAATTTTAATACTTGTCTTAGCAATATTGAACTTAACTTACCTACCAAATGCAAACAGACTAAATCAATTTTAAGATCAGTAAGATTTGTATTGGTTTCTCTCCAAGAGAGGGAAGAAAACTACCTGCCTAATATTACGACCCCCTCCCCATCCTGCAAAGTCATTTTCATGCAAAAACAAATGTGCTTCTACCAGTGACCCCTCCCCACTGTACTTTATGCTGCCCCGAACTCCCAAGAATTGATGGCATCTTCATTGGTAATAAACTTTAAAGTGTCATTCATAATTGTTCAAAGATTTTATCTAGAGTTTATATATTATCAAATAAAAACAAAAGTCAGTACCATTGTTGCTCAGTGGTGTCTGTTGTATCAACTCCAACGTTACACAGGATAATTACTGCCCAGAAAAAATCATTAGATTTAGTTGCTTGTTAACATTTTTTTTATTATATCATAGAAGTCACTTGCATGAAGAAACACCTTTTTTTTGTTGTTTATTTTATCCAAATTTAAGACTAGGCTTTTTTTTCTTTTTTTTTTTCTTTTTTTTTTTTTTCTTTTTTTTTAAATAAAATCTTATCTTTATGTAAAAAAATCACCCATTTTAAATAATTAGCATAACAAAAATTTTCAATAAATAAGATTAATTTTTTTATTAAGGGAAAAACAAAACAAAATCTACATACCAAAATATGTAATCTTTCGTAGAATATTTCTCAGATAAAATTGTATTTAAAAACATTTTTTTATCATTATTAAAAACACTTGACACCTGCTTTCATATATTTAATTTTTTGTTCAATTTCAGATACTTTGATTGTAAACCACAATTTGGATTATTTGCTCCTGTACACAAAGTAACACGTCTGATGGGCGGAGTGCCCAGCCCCAACACCCGTACCCTGGCTAACACAAGTCTCCGTTTATCACGAGAACGCAGTGGCAGTCAGGAATCTGTGAGCTCTATCAGCTCTACTGCGTCAAGTGTGTCACGTAGCCGGGTAAGATTGGGTGTGACCTCCTTAAACAGCCAGGTACATGCAGCTTTACTGATGCTCTTATCTCCTTTTGGATTAAAATTTTCGATTTTTTTTGCATCTTTCACTTGGCCATATCTTTTTTTATTTTGTCTATTTATCTTAACCATGTATCTTTTTATGGCCAGGTTGTGTAAAAACAAAAGTCAGTACCACTGTTGCTCAGTGGTGTCTGCTGTATCAACTCCAACGTTACACAGGATAATTACTGCCCAGAAAAAAATCATTAGATTTAGTTGCTTGCTAACATTTTGTTTATTATATCATAGAAGTCACTTGCATGAAGCAACACCTTTTTTTTAATTTTTTTTTTTTGTTTATTTTATCCAAATTTAAGACTTGCTTTTTTTTTTTTAATTTTTGTAAAAATAAAATCTTATCTTTATGTAAAAAAAAAAAACACCCATTTTAAATAGCATAACAAAAATTTTCAATAAATAAAATTAATTTTTTTATTAAGGAGAAAACAAATCAAAATCTACATACCAATCTTTCGTAGAATATTTCTTAGATAAAATTGTTTGTGAGAAGAAACAGAATGGTAAATTCTAATTGCAATGAGACTGCACTTTTTATGATTTCTCTTATTGCAATATGGCACCATCATTAAGAAATAGAATCAATTCAGCTTTCAATAAACATTTATCTTTAATCTTAGCATTTTTGCAATGTTAACTTTCTTTGAAACCGAATATGTACATCATCTTTATACATCATAATGTGATAACATTGCATTTTTAATAATTAATTTTGCAATTATTTTAAATATTGTTTTACAATTATTATGCAATAAAACCACATTGGTTATTTACTTTTGGCTAGGAGCAAAGTCTAGTATCTGTTCTAATACTACACTACATCTTTTCTGTCCTCAGTCAGTGAAGGATAAAACCGTCTAGGCTGAGGCAATTTTTATTTTTGCCCCAATCCAGTGTCCCTTTTTGGGGAGCTGGATTTTTCCCTATTAAAAACTGATTATAGGGAGGCAAGTAAATAGACATTATTTTTCTTGAGACTATTGTCCTCGTCAATGTTGGTATTTATATTTCTAAGTTTCGGTCAATGTGCTCTCTGGCCGTCTTCAGGTATATTTTTCATTTATATGGTTTCTCCCCGTATTTCAATACGATTGTTGTCGTGTACGCTAATGATTCTTATATACTTAAATCTGATAAAATGATGGATATGACATTTTAAATAAATGAATACATGACGTGTGATGTGAGCATTCATGAATATAGAAATAAAAACTATCAGCATTGATAAAGGCAATAATCTGAAGAAAAATTATTATAAAAATTCAGACAAAAATCACATTGGTTTCATTTTAGCCTAGAAACAGTCGGTGGTGATGGAGATCCTTATTCTCTTAATGTTAGTACTGAATCGGTTTTATAGATAACTTGTTTGATCTACTAAATTGATATTTCATTCCACTCGTAGCCAAAAAAAGGTAAACATGAACCTTGATAATTTGGTTTTATTAAAATATTTATGATGACTATGATCATTGCATATCTAATTTAGTTAAACTTTTTTCTTTTTTTTTTTTTTTACTGAATTGTATTTTAGTTAAAAGATGTACTCATTTTTTTTATTTAAATATCTGCTTGAATGAGAATTTATGACTATATTTAAATCTCTTGCTTTCGACTAAAATCTTAAATAATTTGCTTTTAGTTCATAAATTACTTCTAACTTTAAAAACGCACCCAATTCATCTTATATTCGATTCTCATCACATTTTAGCTTTAAAATAACCCCACCAATAGTTTAAAATCGTATTCTCTTTTTGTCTTCATATAAAGCCTCACAGTTTATTTTGCAAGAAATCTCTACGTTGTTTTATTTGTTATTTTATACTATTTATTAGGTTGTTTTTTTGTTGTTTTTTTATAGAACTTTCCACGTTTCAAATATTTTAATGAAACGTAACTTTCAAGTGATGTTTCAAAACATAACTAGAATAAATTTTAAATATTTTGATATAGCTTAAATTAAAATTCTGTTAAATCTTATTTTTGATAGTTTTTTGTTTCGTAACATTTTGTTGCTGGTCGTTGTTTTGCTGGTCGTTATTTTGCTGGTTATTTTACTGTCATTAATTTTCTTAGTTTTAGTTCTTTTTTTTTCTCTTACTTTTTGTTTAGCTATTGTAAAACACTAAGGCACAATGTTGTTTTTTGTTTTGTTTTTATCATCTGTCCAACTGTGAATTTTATTTCACCATTTTAATCATTTCATTTACATGTTGAATTTGTCATCCAATTTATTAGTCAATTCATAAGCTTTCAAATAAGTTATAAAAATGTTTAGATTTTGAAACAGATTTGAAAGATTAATCTGGATATTATCTCTTATATTCGAAGATTAATCATAAATCAACGTTGTTTCTTATATTTGTGTATTTCGATAATTATGTTTGAACTAAATTGTGCTCTGGTGCCCCCACAACGTAAATTCACTAGACCAACCCGACAATCTGTCAAATCCCATCCATTCACTGGATGTCCCCAGATGCCAAAGAGCTTTCTACTCCAAAAGCTTCTTTCCTCGTGCTGCTGGACTCTGGAACTCCCTCCCTGCTCCCTTTTTTCCTGACGGTACTGACATGCAGAAATTTAAAACAGATGTCAACAGACATCTCGCTGCACAGCTTCCAATTTAGCCCCCCCCCCCCCCCCCCCCCCCAAAAAAAACCAACAAATTTCACCCTTTTTCTCAGTAGCCCCTTATGTCTACAGTGGCATCCTGCCTTGTTTGGGGTGAACTATGTGACAAAAAAAAAAAAATTCAATTATTAAGGTTAAAAAAATAACAATTTAATGGTTAAAATATACATCCTAGTGTTGAATATCAGGTCTGGTGTATCGGAAATAGCATCTGTCTGGAAAAAATAAAAACCTGTCTAGTTCACACAGATATACATCTAGCCGGATGAAACAATCCAACTGATTGATACGCAGCTGTCCGGAAAATAAAACATCTGGTGATTTGATGGTGAAACATCTGCAGACAGGAATTGACCTGTCACTAAATAAACAATAAAATAGATGGATGCCACCTCCCATCCACTGTGTAGACAAAATCCCGGAATGGGCATTACAGTTGTGGATGCATGGGTGTCCAAAAATGTTCTATAGACTGGCTCAAGCTGAGATTGAACAGTCTGCTGGCTAGCAAATTTGAGAGATCAACTTCCGTTAATTCCCGTGCTCTCTCCACCCACTCGTTCACGACAACGAAGCATAAAAATATACCATTATATTTTTATGCATAAGTGTTTATCGTTAATGTATGACACTAGAAGTCTGAGTTAATTTTTGGTCCCCCGATTTTTTGAGGCATGTTCGTTCGTTCGTCCGTCCAGATTTTTCTCTGAAATTTTGCATAAAGTTGTCACTTTGGTCTGGTTAGCAAGTGACATTCTCTAATTTTTGGAAAAAAATCTGGTTAGCCCCCCAGGGGGTCAAAAGGCTCCGAAATGGCAAAAAATGACATTTTTTGCCCCATAACCTTTCATTCATCCATTCAATTTCTCTGAAACTTGGCCAAAATGTGGAGGCAATTGTTCCTAATAGAAAATAAGTATCACTGACCTTGGAAAAAATCTGGTTCGCGCCCCCAGGGGGTCAAAAGCCCCCAAAATGGCATAAAATTACCCTTTTCTCCCATAACGTTTGATCCATCCATTCAATTTTTCTAAAACTTGGCCAAAATGTAGAGGCAATTGTTCTGGATATAAAATGAGCATCCTTGACCTCAGAAAAATTCTGGTTCGCGCCCCCGGGGGTCAAAGGGGAGTCAAAAATGCCCCAAATTGCCCAAATTTATTGCATTTTACACTCGTCACATACAGAGGGGGACCACACATGTGCGGCTTGTTTAAAATGTATTTGCTTCACAAATGGTATTTGATTTCAATCATAATAATTCTCACTCAGAAAAAGTTAGTAATTGTGTATTTATAGAAATCTGTTTGATCTTCATGTATGTGCATTGCTGGCTTGCATTTTTCATCAAACATGAGTGAAATAACAGTGAATGAGAATAGTTAAAAAATAAATGGTTTATTTTATCCAGTTATTCTACAGTTATTTTTAAATCAATAGACATTTGTAAATCTCTGCCTAAAAAGTCATAAAATGTTATTTTTATTCCTAGTGTTAATGGATCATTTATCAGACGAAAATCAATCTTTTTACTGTTATTAGAATAGACGTATATTTCTCAAACGGTCATTTAACTATTGACCTGGTTTGGTAACTGTTAACTTCATAAGAAATTAAAGAGTGTAATATGTTGTTTTCAATGTTATTTATAATGTTATTTATTAAATATAGGAAATTAATTGTTGTCTCTGTCTGTCTCTCTTGTTTATGCATGTATTCAAATGTTTTTATTTTCTGTGGCTTTCTTTAAAGTTTTGTAAAAATGTAAGGTTATAAAAACAATTCTGAGGTAGATTGTGTATTAAGAGAAGGTTTCTTTGTTAGTAATTTGTTAAAATATTTTCATCATTAATAGTTTCACCATCTTTGTTTTAATCAGTTAGATATTGTTATTTTTAGTATTTTTTTTCTAACCCTTTTTGTTTTAAATGTTGACACTAAGGCTGATCAAAGAACACAAATGGTAAATGAAATTAAATATGGCTGGTAATTTTATTTTCAATCTCTTTGTAAAAAAAAAAAAAAAAAAAAAATCTTGACAAATTGTTATTGAAACAATTATCAATCTAATCAAACTGGCTATTAATTTTAATACTTTAAAAATTGGATACTAACTTAATTATTCTAATATTAAAGCAATAAATTTGTTCCACTGTATTCCAGATTCCATTTCTAAAATCCTGACTGCTGTTTTAGATATTTTTGATATATTGTGACATGCTCTGCCCACCTTTTATATTTTTCTCTGGCATGTTGTTAAACTGTGAGCTCCAATAAATTACCGAGTTAATTATTTCATTATTCTTTAAATATTCAATTTTGTCTAAGATTATTTTTCTGTAGGGTTTTCTATTTTACTTTCCAGTTGTGCATTTTTTCGTTAGAATTTTTCACACCCACTTTAATGTAAATTTTTATTTATTTAGTTGTAGACAATTTTTAAATTGCTTTTACTTCGTTGAGTCAAAAATTGCTTTTATTTCAAGCCTTAATTAATAGTTCACACAAATCACATACGAAAAGTGTTTATTTATCAAAATATATCCCATTATTATATTTTGCCACTGTCATACGCGAGGCTTAATTCCACCCTTATACCATTTAGCTGGTTTAGAGGCAAAACACATGCAGTATTCATTTTCAATTTTGTCCATATTGTTCAACCTCAGTTCATACAGGAACTGAGCCATGGCTCGAAAAAGGTGATAATCTGATAGCACAAAGTTTGCACTGTAAGGAAAATATGACACTGATCTAATTGCAATTTTTTCACTACTCATGATAAAAAGCTGTAAGATAAAAAAAATTAACAATTTTTGTATGTCATTTATGATATTAAGTAGACAATTCAGCAACAACTGGACAGCATATTTGATCAAGTTAATGATAACATGAAAATAAAAATTGGAAAAAATCGGCAGTGAAAACCTGAGAGAAAAAAAAACACTTTCACTCACACCTAGAAGATGCAAATATTTTCTAATTTCAAATAAATTAAAACAAAAATTAAAACAATTCCAAAAACCTATTTTCACCTGACAACTTTTAAAAGAAATATGTTAGAATAATTTTAAAAAGTAAATGTTCTAGTGATATTAAAGCGTTCCATTTGAAGGAAATAAGCCACGGCCGTCGTAATAACCAGGCCAGTGCACTGGAAAATGATGTCATGCTCTAAAGTAGCAAATGAGATCTGTCAGACTATGGGCATTTTGACCCCTCCCTTCACTTAAAAATTCATCAAAATTCAGGATATTGACCAATTTTAATGAAATTTTCAGTATTAATTAACGATCGCGGAATATAATTAACCCATTACTTTATTAGAAATTTTAGTGCAAGTATATTATTTCATGTAATTTGCATAGGCTAGACAAGCAAACATTAACTTAATACTTCATAATAAAATGGTGTTATACATTTTTTAATTTTAAAAACATTAACAATTTTCTGTGAAAAATAATTTGTCTGATCTAATATTCATTCTTTAAATAAGTTCATTCTTACCGGATTATTTTTAATGTTTGAGTTGATTGTTATGACAACCTGGTCTACATCGAATGAAAAGACTAGTATCAGTTATGCTGCATGGAAATATCTGTTGGTTTATCAACACAACAAGAATAAAGTCACAAGAACAAGTTAACAATGATTTCCAAGTGAATTAAAGTCTGCTTGCTCTGATGACTTGTTGAAAAAAGATGGACTCTCACGCATGCACCTCAGCGCCTTTGGCACTTCCAGTCCTCATTATCAATAACGTCACTAATATCCAAAGAAGCATAAAATTACTGATGAGGATTCTGTGGTGGTGGGGAGATAGTTTTCTTCCCTTTTCCTGGAGAAGAACTAAAATAGACTTTGCTGACCATTAAATTGATTTAGTGCCTGTTAATACTTGGTGAGTAGGTAAAATTTGATGAGCAAGTATAGAAGGGGTGAAAGAGACAAATTTATTAAACTTTGAGGAAAATATTTGTCACAAATGATTTACTGTGGCCTGCAGGAAGACCATCTGCGACTGCTTGTGTTTCAGATCGCCGACTCGAGTCCTAACAATTCAAATTTTTGTAATAATTTTCAGTTTTCACCATGCAGTATGTTTTTAATCGTTTTTAAGTATTTCTGGAGGGGGGGGGGGAGTTCCATATACTTGTTCTTATTAAAAGACACAAAACAGTCTCAGTAATTATGTACCGATCCTAGAACTAGTACTTCATCTTGTAAATAGTCAAATGACAGCAGGAAGATTGTTACATGCCACTTTTTCTGCTTGGTTTGAAAGTTAATATTTAAAAAAAAAATGTTTACTTTAGTTTAATCATGTCTGACAATGGTACAAAAAAACTTCTCAGCTACCAAAAAAATCGTCTGCTTTTGTTTGTTGCATATCTGGTTAGACAACAAGCTTAAATTTTGTTTAAAGTATTTTGTGTATACGTTTGGTAGTTTTACAAATCATTATCCTATTTATTGAATTCATTAAAGTTACATCATTTACATGTTTCGGTTTGTTTATCCTCATCTTTGTTATGGTCACAATGTTTTAGTCGTTATATTCTCCGGCCTTCTTCAGGTGCCTTTTGTCCGAAACATGTAAATAACGATATCTCATCTCGGAAATATAACTCATGAGAATTCATTTTTTTGTTTATAATACCTATAAAAAGAAAAGTATTAGAACGATTACATTTTTGCTAGTATAACTATTATATAAGTTCCTGCCTGCATTTTGCCCTCCTACCATTGCTTGGAGCATGAATAGGCATATAGTTAACCCCTTTAATTTCACGAGTATTTATTAGCTTTTCTTACTATTATTCCCTTACATATTCTTTTATTTTTAGAGTACCCAATATTATATATTTTACTATCTCACGACAGCTGTTTCTAATTTAATAATTAATTGTAATTAAACTACAGAAAGTGTGTGTGGAGAGATAGGAAGAGTAAATCTGATGTGATGTCATTGAAGATTGAAAAATTACACAATTACGGAAGGAATAAATTAAGTAAATAATAAATGTCGCTTTTTAAAAGATATTAGTGTTTTTCATAGACAACTTCCCAATTATATAACTGGATGATTAATCTAGAAACTGCTAATGTCGTAGGCGCTGTCTAGAAACTGCTAATGTCGTAGGCGCTGTCTAGAAACTGCTAATGTCGTAGGCGCTGTCTAGAAACTGCTAATGTCGTAGGCGCTGTCTAGAAACTGCTAATGTCGTAGGCGCTGTCTAGAAACTGCTAATGTCGTAGGCGCTGTCTAGAAACTGCTAATGTCGTAGGCGCTGTCTAGAAACTGCTAATGTCGTAGGCGCTGTCTAGAAACTGCTAATGTCGTAGGCGCTGTCTAGAAACTGCTAATGTCGTAGGCGCTGTCTAGAAACTGCTAATGTCGTAGGCGCTGTCTAGAAACTGCTAATGTCGTAGGCGCTGTCTAGAAACTGCTAATGTCGTAGGCGCTGTCTAGAAACTGCTAATGTCGTAGGCGCTGTCTAGAAACTGCTAATGTCGTAGGCGCTGTCTAGAAACTGCTAATGTCGTAGGCGCTGTCTAGAAACTGCTAATGTCGTAGGCGCTGTCTAGAAACTGCTAATGTCGTAGGCGCTGTCTAGAAACTGCTAATGTCGTAGGCGCTGTCTAGAAACTGCTAATGTCGTAGGCGCTGTCTAGAAACTGCTAATGTCGTAGGCGCTGTCTAGAAACTGCTAATGTCGTAGGCGCTGTCTAGAAACTGCTAATGTCGTAGGCGCTCTTTTCTTTATATGGACACATCGACTAGACAATTAACTCTAACCATTAAGCCAAAAATTACCATCATACAATAAAATTTACCATTGAACATTAATTCCATTCCTAGATATAATGATCCAATCCCAAAATAACATTATCTACATCCATCTACACTAAACTTGCAGACAACCACAAATTCTAAACGGTCACCTTCTTAATCTTGAAAATATTTGATATATCGTGCCATCGTATGCATTAAACACCTTTTCTCAGATCTCAAAGATTATCTCTGCCATATAAATAAATTAACACAATTTAAAACCTTTAAACTCTAAGATCACTATTAAGTACATGCACGCATACACACAAACTTTCTATAGAAAGGAAATTTGTTTTTTTTTTTGTTTTGTTTTTACTAAAGACTGAGAAATTAAAGAATGGATTCCAACCAAATTTAGCATGCATGTAGGTTATAACCAAAGTGTGCTATAGGATATGTAATAAAGTTTACGTAGGTCAACTCTCGTCAAAGAAACCATTGTTGTCGAAATTGAGTTTTCTATCAGTTTTATAAAATAACAAATCTAAAGTAACCCTAAAATGGATGGTAGAGATTGGATATGGTCGAAATCAATCTGTTTTATGATAACTTGCATTCTTCATTTTTGTTGATCACTAACTCGTCAAAAAAAGTCATTTTAAATTTTCAAGCATATATACCTATACACACACACACACAAAAAAAAATCTTTGTTCGCTATAAGAAAGCAAACACTTGAAGTTAGATATTTTATAACCTCATAATAGGACTCTAGAACACTCATAAAAAAGGCTAAAGTAAGAAATATTGGATAAAAGAAAAGTTGTCCCAGACTCTAGTCTGAACTTATTGCTCCTGAGCAGTACTGGGTTACTTCAATTTTAATAAATAAAAGTAGATAATAAGATCTAATGAATGTAATAAGTAGATATAATTATAATTTATCTTCAAAAAATAACTAATATATATAAAATTGTATAATACTGACATACTCTAAAAACATACAAAATTTTATTTGACTTGTCCCATTACAGAAAATAGTTCAGTTAATGAAATATTTAAAAAAAAAAAAAAGGAAAGAAGAAAAAAAAAGAAAAAATAATTGACATTTCCTGTTGATCTTTATGGTGCTTTGTTGAGAATGTCAGCTATAAGGACTTAAAGCTGTTAACAACAGCACTTACAAGTTAGTATTATATTAGGACCATTTTAAGTTTTATTCCAACTGGTTACTCTATTCATAATCTCTCAATTGGCTTATTCTCTAATCTTATTAAAGTGCGCTGACCTGATTACCTTTCTGTTTTTATATTTATTTTTATATATTATGACCAAGTATTTTTTTTAATGAGATTATTTAACTGAAGTATGTATCTGTACTGTTTAAGAGATATATCATAAATTGACCATCAACCTAAAGAAGAAAGACTTTAAAAAATGACTTTTTAAGGAACAACTATTTAATTTCACCTTCATTTAAAACGGGGGTGGGGGGGGGCAGAATTAACCTATGTATATTGTTGTGAACTATTAAATTGACTATGCAGTTCAAATCTTATTGGATTTATTGTGTTCATTTATACACTCAAAACATTAGGAAATATATGAACCCCTAGCTATGGCTCAAATATTGACTGGTCTTCAACTATTAAGATATAATTGTTGACAATAGAAGGTATTGTTTTAGCATTAAATTGGCCAACAAGTGTTGGTGTGCCATAAAACAAACTTAACCCACCAACTAATCTTTATAAAACAAAGAAATTCTGAAACTGAATTTAAGTTGATACATATACTGTTAAGCTTGTATATACTATAAATTAAGCAACGTTTCAGATATACAATAAACAATGACAAGATTAAACAATATTCTGCAAATGCATGTAAATGTATTTTAAAAAATAAAATAAAAGATAATATCGTAATTATATTTCTAGTCTTAGAGAAAGAAAATGTTGTTTCATTTGTTTTTTCTTTTTTTTTTTTATTCACAGAATACTTAATCAAATCCAATATTTCAAAAATATAATTAAAAACTTTCTCTTTCCAATCTTATTTCCAGTGACAAGTCGGCTTATACAAATACAAGTTCTTAGTTTGCAGTTTTATTTTCGTTTATAAATGACTAAGTTTTGAGGTTGAAATAGACTAGATATACATTCGGATTGAACACATAACTTATTTCGACCGTAACTAGGTCTCCTCGGATGTGTTTCCAACCGCAATTCAAACATCCGAGGAGACCTAGTTATGGTCGAAATAAGTTATGTGTTCAATCCGAATGTATATCTAGTCTATTTCAACCTCAAAACTTATTCATGCTCTGTTTGAACGGGCATAGAGCTCTCTGATTCGAATTCCTATCGAAACTATTCGAACCTGCAAACTATATATATATATATATATTTAGCCTGAAGATTCCTCCTGGAGATGAAACGCGGGAGCCTCTGTGTAGCTTAATTGCCATAAATATATTTTTATAGCTTACTACCTAGCTTTACTTATGTATCGAGCACTGTTGAAGTAAATACTGAAAATTGATACATAAAAAATTATATCTCCTTATAAAATTTTATGTGGATACATGAAATACTAATATATATATATATATATATATATATATATAATTTCTGGAAGTAGTTTGGATTCAAACAATTCTTTTGTTACTATTGAACTATGTGGCTTGGTGTCATATTTTCTATTTGCTGGCATCATCTACCTCTTTTCTACAAAATTTACTTTTTAGATAGAATTCTAAAAAATATTAGACTATTCACTTTTAGCTTTTATTTCTTGAACATTTTGAGGAAGAAAAATATATATATATATATTTGAACAATTGATGATTTAATAAATGTATTTTATCCAATTTTTATTCTCATCAGTTATCTATTTATACTATTGCTCTATCTCGTACATCGAGCTTTGACTATTCAAGATAGGATATAATTTAAAGATATAATCTAATTTTTTTAATTTTTGCATTTGATGCTGCCTAAAACTTATGATACTGATCACTGAAATTCAAGATATAAATTATAAACTGGTTAGAAACATAATTTCCTTCAAACTACGGGTAAAATAGTGACTTGTGTTTAACTAATCGCAAACAATTTTTTAGCATTAAATGGCTCAAAAGGGAGTTGATATGTGATGAAACAGATAAACTAAAAAAGAAAATGATTTTTTTGATATAGCGTTTTTCTTAGTATCAACGGTAAGGTTTTTAAAAATTATATTTCATTCAAATAATTTCAAATTAAAAAAAAAAACATTTGATAAGAATAATCATTCAAATCACAATAATCACTATTTTAAATTTTTATTATTCACATGAAGACATTTTTCTCATTATTATATAATGAACTATTTATAATCTCATATTATGATCTATCATATTTTTCATGAAATTCTCCACATTTTAATAATTCTCAGCAATTAGTCTCTGTTTGCTGTTGTGATGTTATTTATATCCACCCAACTGCCTTGTTTTCAGTCAATGCTTTTTATTTACAAATTCTGGGCAGTAATTTCCAGCATAATCTTGGAGTTGGTTCTAATGATAATTCATGTGTTGTGACTTTTTAAGTGTTGTATTAATTGATGTGATTTAAAACAAACAAAACTGATTTTTTTTCCACCTTTTGGACGGTGTATGTTCCTGACTGTGCTCTTTTACTACCATTACTACCCTTTCATTAACATCACCAACCCTGACCAGCACAACACATTAAGTGGGATGTTGGGCCTTTCTGAATGTAAAATTACATTCTCTAACCATCAACCAATTACTACCATTTGGACTGACCTTCATCCATTCTTTCTCACTATCCTCAAACTCCCATCATTAATCTAGCATTGGTAAGCTGCATGCGGCATCAACCATTCTTTGATTGCTCATTTCTCACTTGCTTTTATCATGCTTTTTTTTCTATTTATTAAAATTAAGCAATGTCTTCAGTTTCAGTTCTTCTAACTTCATTTTGCTGTTGCACAAGACTTTTTCATTTTAATCCTTTTTTTTTTTTCAACAACTTTTTAAAGATAAAGGTAGGTACGATATTTGCATTAAAAATAAGTCCCGTAGAAAAACAAAAATATATTTTTAAAAAAAACAACAAAAAAAACAAAGAAAAACATAAAAAGTTTTCAAATCCTACGAAACCAAAAATTACTTTATACACATGAATTAGTTGAACTAAAAATCTTTATTGTTTAATCAATTTAATTAAGTTATCACTAAATTAAGTGCATTCAAATAGAAGGAAACTATTTTATATATTTTTCCCCAGTTAGATTATTAAACTGACTACATATAATATATTGAATGTATCCAAATTTTAATTAACAAACCATTAGCTTCCAGAACCTAAATTTAAAGATTTTTCATTTAAAAACTAGATAATTACTTTTCTAAAAAGAAAGTTAGATAATTTATTTCTTTTCCAAAAAAAATTTTTTTTTTTAATTTTCAATGTTACAAATGTTAAATGCTGTTATTTTTCAAAATTTAAAATTAGTGGGTAAATTAAGTATAAATAAACTGGATAACTCGCTGAAATTCTTGGCCTTTCGGAGAAAAGTGCAGTATCTGTTTTGATACTATACTTCATCTTTTCTGTCCTTGATCAGTGAAGGAAAATTCCTTCTAGACCAGGGCAATTTTTATTTTTGTCCGAATCCAGAGTACCCCTTTTTAGGGAGTTTGATTTTCCCCCCACATTAAAAACCAACCTTGTGTCTAACTTTTCCCTCGTGGGGCAGCAAGTAAATAGGGACTGGTTAAAATTCTTCTGAAAAGCTTGAAATAACTTTTTAAAAATATATATCATGAGTGGGAGGGGATTTTCCCAAAAATTAAAAACACTGATATACAATTCTAATGAAGCATATTTTTTGTATACAAAGTATGAACGCCATAAACACAAAAGTTTTAATAGTTTTCTCTTCCATTCTATGAAGAGGAATTAGGCAGGACCTTGTACACTCATTCTAATGTTACTAGATATGTTTGTTTCAGAAAGAACCAATATGTTTGTATTTAACTAACTTATTTTTAATTTTTTTTCTGTAAAAAAATGATTCTTGGAAGATTGGAAAAAAAAGTGAAAGTTCTTTTTCAAAAAACTAAATCTACCACACAGATTTGTTTCTAATAGGGTAATATATATTTTTCAAACAAACTCCATAATAAGGTTTAAAATTCACTAATGTATAAACATTTAAGAATAGACTGAATGAATAAAAAAAAAAAAAGAATGGGTTAAAATGAATTTAGGACATTTTGATGAAATATTTAAGATAATTTAATATTTATAGAGTGTAGATGAGAGAGAATAATTTCTTTTTATTTATTTCATTTTATTAAAAGGATTTTTTATTGAAATGGGATATGTTATTTATACTCTTTTTTAGTGGGGGCGAAAATGAATAAACCCATTTAATTTTGTTAAAGAATTTGACAGTAAATATATTTTAAACGGAAACAGAAAATGCTTGAAATGAATAAGATAAACTCTTGTATTTAGCCAGTCATTTTTCTAAAAGAGTTTTAAATCTCACAAAAAAAGGGATTTTGGTATAGGTTGGATTTCTTAAATGATAAAATAATTAGTTTTGATTTTTTTTTTTTTTTTTTTTTTTTTTTTTTTGTAACTTTTATTAGTGTATATCATTATCATGGCTATCCATAATTTATAGTGAGATATTCTTTTGTTGTGATAGAAAGGGAGATAACTATTAATAAGCCTTATATATCTGATACAAGACTTTGTCATTAATTTTCTAAACGCTAAAGAAGAATATTTCTGACTCCTTCATAGTAAAACTATTAGTCCAATTTGATTCAAATTTAAATAGTTGGTTACATTAATTCTTTTGATTTTTAACACAAAGATCATTAGAAAAATTGAAATAAAAAGATATAATTAAGCAGAAAAATTCTGTTATTTTTAACAATGTTTGCTTATATATATATATATATATATATATATATATATATATATATGTATATATATATATAATTATATAAAATAATTTGTTTTTGTTATCTATCTACGTATACGTTTCGTCCTTTAATCGGGACTCATCAGAATAGAGATATAACTATTCACTACTGGTCGCGTGATTCAAAACCCCGGGCCCTGAGTATTTTACAACTCAAATCCCGACATCTAGACCCACACGGCCACCGCTGAATAGCTAAATAAACAGTGATAATTTTAACACTTATTCGGCGGCTTGACGTCAAGAGAGGGTTTTAAACTTAATGAAAGGAACGATGCATTTATAGCTAGCGGCGTCATGCTGTGCTCATACTGACTTACAGTGCTCATCTAGGGGTTACAAATAATAAATATTTGTTTTTTGTTATCTATGCACGTATACGTTTATTTATTTATTTATATATATATATATATATATATATATCACATATTTATGAAAGCAAACAATGATATACAATAACTATTTATATTGATCTTTCACTTTCTTCTCCATCTTCCTTTTACTGTACTTTGGTTTGTTTACAAAACGTGCCTTAATATAAACATGAATTTTTTGACAATTTTCTGTTACTTTGAATGGGTGCATGCAGATGTGTTTGCGTACATATGTATATTTATTTATTGTTTGCTTGTTGACTCGTCGCATTTTCCCTTCTCAGCCTCAACATTAAGTTGACCTTTCTCATTTGCATAGTTAACTTTAAAATTTAGATAACCTTCTCAACTCTATTTAATTAAAATTTAGGATTAAATATCATTAAAATAAAAATACATGATTTGCAGTTCAACTAATTGTTGAAGAAGATAGTTGTATTTTTTAAAAGCAATCACTAATTGCAGTTTAGCTAGATTTTGTCGTGATATTCAGTGTAGTGTGAAACATTGAACGGGATATTGCTTGTATTCTGATTTCCATGATAATCCTAAAGTCCACAGTAATTTAATGGCCGAACGTCTTCAATCGACACTGCCTTAAACAAACCCCTGTTATCACGAATAACTCTCTGGCAACAGATGATGTGGATGTAGAGTTAACTGACAAACCGGTGGATCATCCACCTTATATGGAACTCGAAATAACAAATCATTTGTAAGCTGGAGGTCGACAGTTCGAATCGGCTTCACTGCATCTCACTTTTTTATTTTGTACAATACATTACACCTTTCCGTTTGAGGTTTTTATCTACGGCACAGGCGATTCTTTGTCGTTTAGTTTATGGAGGGGGTCGGCATTGCCTATTAATTTAAGTCTACTATTTATTATGATTAGATATTCCTGCAGGGTACGTGACCGCATATCATGAGGGTGCGTAGTTGTTGTAATGCCGAGTTCAAATCCTATCGAATCTATAGCGTACAATTAAAAATAGTTTCCTCCAACTATCGGTGAAATAGCAAATTGATGTTAAAATAATCGTATTTAATGAACCGTTTACAATAGGTATTGATTTCAGTATTATATTACCCAAAAAGGTTGATATGTAAAACAAAACAAAAATTGCATATCCTGTTCTACAATCTTTGTTCCTGGAGATGGTCTGTGCCACTGATTTTCTCTCTCTCTCTCTCTCTCTCTCTCTCGGATCACCTTTAATATGATGACTTGTAATTCATTTTATTAGGGTTCTCACGCGTGGAAAGAACTTTTTACCCTCCATGAAACGCCGCGTAGACAGGTTCGTACGGTATGTTTTCTGTAGCAAAAAAAAACTACAGCCATCTTTTCCTATTGCTAACCAAGTAAGAGAGGAATTTTAAGAATAAATAGATGTCACTAGGGTTTTTATTTTCAAGCACTGTAACACCAAGAAGTAGAGTTATTCATTCATTCATTTATTTATTTATATATATATATATATATATATATATATAATTATATGGTTAGAATCGCTGTCAACTAAACAGTCGTAGGTTCGATCCCAGCTTGAAGCAGTTGCCTGTCTCACACTGAAGTGCTGTGATACAGCTAAACAATCTGTCTGTGGATATGTATATATAAATCGTTTATAGTCATGTCATCCTTTTGCCTTCTGTGAAGTAAGTGTTGCTCAATCCTAACTGCATTTCTTCTCAACTAACACTACTTAAAACCAGTAGCAAGAGAAGTCTAAGATGACTGGAAACGGTGCTGGGATAAGCAGAGATAAACTGTTATTTAGGAGTTTTACCCTCTCCTAGACTATTTGGCTTACCTCGGCTTGAGTCTCGTCTATCCTATAAATATATATTCATCTGAATCCGCTAGTGACTGTCAAAATCACCGGAATCTTTAAAGTCTTCATCTATTGCACTAACATCATCTCCTTATCCCAAATGTGTCACATATTAGAATGGGGGGGGGGGGTGTTATCTGAAAATTGCTTCACACATAAAGCTCAGATTTTGTGAGGAATATCAGTTTGATAAATGCAGTGGCCAGGCCGTATTCTGTTTAAGAGAACCCAACATTCACAGTTCAGGTCAAGAGCCAGTTTTCAGTGATTGCGTTCGGATGAAGCCGCAAAGGTATTGCCCTGGTGTTGCCCCCCCCCCCTCTATTTCTTGTATAAATTCAAATATCTAATGAGTCGACATGAGGGTTCGTTTATTTGAACTGATAATGGTCTCTTTACAGTGTGGTCAATTCATGCAGAAAGAAACATAGCAAGTTATTGCTTCTTGATCCTCTCTTTAGAACACTTTTTTTCTTTTTTTTTTCTTTTTTTTTTTTTTTTTAATTTTAACACATTTAGCTCAATTTATAATTAAATAATCACATTTTTTCTGTTCTAATAATCTTAAGTTTTGATAATCATTTGATATCCGGCAAGACAGAAAATCATGTTTAAGTCTAGAGATCCCCTTTCGTTAAGTTGTCTTAATTCCTCTAGCTGCGACCATGATTTGTGATTAAAACAGATTTTCACTTGTACTTTTCAATAGCATCATCATGCACATCTCATCATCTATTTAACTGTTTTCATAATGTTGTGTCTTCAATCTCTTGGAGAGCATGTCATGCTATAAATGTTGAATGAGAGTAAAGTCAGCAAAGTCTGCTTTTTCTTTTCTCTGTCTAAACTAATTATCTCAAAGAAAGCAAAAAAAACATCTGGCATCATTATGATAATGAGTCAAGTTTTAAGGAATTTTTGCCAATTATTTTGAAATATGTTTATATTTTGAAACCTTTTAAAAAAAAAAAAAACTTCCAACTTTAAGGATTATACTGCATGAGTTGGTCTTGAGATTAGCCAAATAGATAAGAATGTGGTTGATGTTCCTTAAATGCTTTCCTGCCTTGCCCAAATATGTATTTTCACTCACTCAAATTCTCACTCTCAATACCACTCTCTCACTCTTACTCTCAATACCACTCTTACTCTCAATACCACTCTTACTCTCAATACCACTCTTACTCTCAATACCACTCTCTCACTCTCAATACCACTCTCTCACTCTCAATACCACTCTCTCACTCTCACTCTCACTCTCTCTCTCACTCTCAATACCACTCTCTCACTCTCAATCTCTTACTACCACTCTCTCACTACCACTACCACTCTCTCACTACCACTCTCTCACTCTCACTCTCACTACCACTCTCTCACTCTCACTACCACTCTCTCACTCTCACTCTCACTACCACTCTCTCACTCTCAATACCACTCTCTCACTCTCAATACCACTCTCTCACTCTCAATACCACTCTCTCACTCTCACTACCACTCTCTCACTCTCACTACCACTCTCTCACTACCACTCTCACTACCACTCTCTCACTCTCACTCTCAATACCACTCTCTCTCTCACTCTCACTCTCAATACCACTCTCTCTCTCACTCTCAATACCACTCTCTCTCTCACTCTCACTCTCAATACCACTCTCTCTCTCTCTCACTCTCAATACCACTCTCTCTCTCTCTCACTCTCAATACCACTCTCTCTCTCACTCTCAATACCACTCACTCTCTCACTCTCACTCTCAATACCACTTTCTCACTCTCACTCTCAATACCACTCTCACTCTCAATACCACTCTCACTCTCAATACCACTATCTCACTCTCGTTGCATGATGTAATCAGAGTTGTAACTCACTGTAAAACGTCTGATTTTGTTTTTGTTTCATTAATTCTTTTGTTTTTTATTATAGTGTAGCATGTAGTCAAATATTACTTATATTGATTACATTGCAATTCTACTGTCATTTTGAATGTTATTCTTTGTTCAATTTCTTTATTTTAATTTAATTTTTTTACTATCTTTTGCAAAACAAAGCTTTTGTTATTTTTATTTTTTTCAATTATGTTGATCTTGTTTGCACATATTTTTGCTTGTTTTTTGTGGGGCTTTTCTATCAGCACAAAGTTCAAACTTTTGTAGCTGACACCACCACCACCTCTGTTGTGGCATTGCACATGCTGACGAATTGACTATGGTTACCGCAACTTGATAACATGCTTTATCTAAAACTATTTTACCATTCTTAGTGTATCTTGATAAGTATTTTTAATTATTTATATGAATATCAATCCAAAAGTATCCAAATACTGTTCAACCAATACCATTTCACTTTTGAATAAAGATGTAACAACTGGTATTGAGTTTTTAGATTGTTATAAGTGAAATAAATTTAAAACAAAAAAAAAAAAAACTTTTTCCCTCTAAACTGATTTGTGTATAAACTCCAGATAAATCTAACACTTTAATAACTGGACTTCAGTTTGAACTTCCGGCTAAAAATAAAAGGCATTTGAAGAAAGCGGAAGTGTACATCGTATGAAATGTTAATATGGCAACAACCAAGATGAGGATAAGTCTGAAGCCTGTAATTATTTACAGGCTTCAAACTTATCCGCATCTCGAAAGTATTGTCAAATACTGATTTTTTTTTTTTTTTTGTATTGTCGTCATTTAAACAAAACTTATTTCTTCTTTCGACAAAATAATTTAAGTAATGACTTTTCATTTTCAAATTTAGGAATTTTTTTTTTAATGTTTGAAATATATAGGATAATTTTTGCCAGTGATAATGGGTGTAAAATCCCCAGAAACAGAATAGAAACATTTACTTTTTATAGTGTACACTAGGTTTTTAATAGGCAGATGATATATTAAGTACACTTTTATACTATAAATACTTTTCTCACCTTTGGTGTTTATTCTGCAACTCGGAACATGTTTTACATGAAATATGTGTATAATTTGATGCTAAATGATATATTCAATTGTTATGTTTATAATATTCTAAAGCACATGTCATTTAAATATGCTTAATATGGTAACTGCTTCATGGTATGGCTGTTGTGTTAACATTAATTGGAAATTTACTAATTTTGAATTTTATGTATAGATTCTTTTCTGTTTTTTCTTATGGATGTCAAATGTATATTTTTTATGATTATTTCAATTTATTCTATTTCACTATGTATATTTTAGATATGCTTTTTTGAATTACTGTTAAGTTAATAATTAAATCTGTAAGAATGACTGTCGTCTTCGGGGGAACGCAGTTTGGTTAGTTTTAAATAATTTTTAATTAGAATAAATTCATTCTGATTTTTTTTTTTTTTTTTTTTTTTTTTTAAATATACTTTAGTTCTTTCAGAATTTAAAATTTTGTCTAAGTGGACAAAAAATAAAAATATATATATAATTCTTGACTCCCCTTCAAAAAAAAAAGGTTATTCTGAGGATAAAAAAATTCCAAACATTATTTTATCTTGATAAACTACTATCGGTTTCACTGAACAGGTTCATTTAAGTGTTAAATCTATTTTTGATTGAGAGTGAATTACAATTTTAGTAATTTTAGAGCAAATACTATTTTTTAACTTTATTTTAATTTTATCATAGATTAACCTTCCCAGAAATGTAAGTTTTAAATATTATGTGAACAATTTATAAAATATTCATAAATTCTTGAATTTAATTTTCTTTGATTTAAAACAACAAAAAAACCTTTGTATCTCTTTATAATTTAATAGTATTTTTAAAATAAAATATTTTGTAATGTTTCTCTTAAATTTGATTAAATTGTTTCATTTTTGTTGCAATTATTTTATAATTTTCTAATATTCCTCTTGCTTACTGAACTGGAAAGATTGTTTTCATAAAGACTGCTCTAGCAGTTAAAGCCCTCCGTGAGTTATCTCCCTTTACTCTACATCTGTGTGTCAAAATGTTACAATGTGGTGGTATGACCTACAATTTTCAGCACATCAGCGTTTTGTCTAGTGCTTATCCTCCATTCCTGCTCAGCTATCATGGATGATGATTTTTTTTCTCCCTAGCAGTGTCCTAACTTTTATTATCTCCCTTGTGGTGGTGTCATGCACAAATTGTTTTTGTTTTTTTTTGTTTTTTTTTTCAATGACTAACATTGATTTGCACTTCTTACTTTTTAAAAATTGTTTTTATTTTATTATTGTTGGCTCGTTTTTATTGTCAGTGATTATTTAATGTGATGCTGAATTTTGTCATTTTTTTCCCAAACAGGATCATGTATATTTGTTTTTTTAATTTAAAAATAAATGAAAACACAAGTAAAAAGAATTCAAGGACCTTGACAATTTACATAACTATTTATATTTTAAGTACAAGTACATGAAGATATGTTTTATTTTAATTCAATAACAGTTCACATTAATATAATTAGAGTTTATACGTGAATTGCAAAGATTTAAAAGGTTTTATAAAATTTATTGAAATTGTGAGGATCTCAACTTAAAGATTAGCATGATCGATTTTTATTGTTTTCTTTTTCCCATTTATCTATTTTATTATTTTAATAGTTGAAATTTTTATTTTTACCTGTGCTTACTGGTTTGGTATTGTTTCACCAGTTAAAGAACAATTTGATATTCTTTCATTTATAGAATATATATATAAACAGTATTAATTAAATGTAGAATTTGTTTTAAGAAATGACTTTTCATTTAAAATTTAATTAATAATGAGCACATTCCATTGAAGTACTTGTAAAACAAGCACAAGGATGCAACATTGCAGCTGGAGCTTGGTGGATAGTGAGGGACCTATTATGCTCAATATCCTAGACAGAGCATGTGGGATATATACTAAATCGGAAAGTGCTCAATATGCTAAATAAAGGTTGGTGTTAAAATACATTATTACACTTAGACAGTGGTATATACTGAATCAGAAGTGATTAATATCCTTTATAGAACCAGTGTGTATAATAATACAGTGTCACACTTGATAAGTGATATATGCTTACTTGGTAGGTGCTCAATACCCTAGATAGATCAGGTGTGTGCAATAATACAGTAGTAAATTTCCTATGTGGTATATGCTTGATGGAGAATGTGGAAGACAAGAAACTTGGCGTTGTCCGGAAATACACTAAAATAAATATAGGTTTCATTATATTATTAAGGGGGAGAGGGGATAAGAAACTCGGCGGGGAGCAATATTTTTAAAACTGAAAGCTTACATTATTATTATTTTCAATACATTAAAAGGAAAGGGGAAATAGGGGTTGGAGAAAGGGGTGTGGAAAAACGAGAAAAATAGAGGATTGAGAGAGATAGGAGTTTTAATATAAAGATGTCACACATACTTTTTAACCTTCTATTTTGTTTTTATGGCAATGCTGGGTAGCCCTTCTGGCTACCCAGCATTGGTATATATTAAATGATAATAAAATGTATTTAGTTTAAGACTTTACTGCAGTTTCACAGCATCACCGATCCTTAGAAATGTCTCCAACTGGCAGTAATCAATGATTCCAGTCGGAGACCCATCTGATGATCAGTGATCTCGTAGACCTTTAGTAAAGTTTTAAGCTAAGTACATTTTATTATTATTAATATATTTTTGTCCGATAGGATATTGAGTCCTATGTTTGTCTAAGATCTGTCTTAATTTGGTTCTGTTCTGATTTTGAGAGGTTAGTTTTCTTATATATATATATATAAGATAAATGAAAGGGATAAATATGTACGAATGACAAATCTATTTCAACTTCGATTTTTCAATGCAAGGTGTACTCGGTAAAAACATGTTTATTTTTCTTTCCTTAAACCAAGGCTTTTCAATTTTTATTAGAGGAATTACATAGATGGATAAGTTGGCAGTGGAAAAGCCAAAATTCAAAATTTGAAAAAATATCAAGTAATGGAAAGTAAGAGTGTGCGTGTAAAAAAAAAAAAAAAAAAAAAAAAAAAAAAAAATGGAGTCTGTCCAGTTGGTGAATGTCCGTTGATAATGTGTCCGGTGAAAGTGGATTTAAAGATGGAAAAAAGGGGTTTCGTGAAGGCAGCGTTGAAAATGTTCAAAAATGAAGTAAATCCACTAGAAAGAATTGAACAATCGAAGTTGAAATAGATTTGTCATTCATACATATTTATCCCTCTTTCATTTATCTTTATAATTGCTCTCTCATATATTGAGCTTAAATTATTTCATGATAGGTTCTATCTACTAAAAGTATACTTTTAGTTTCATATTTATATATATATATATACACACACACTTCAGTATTTTAAAAAAGAGATCAATACTTGTAAACCCATCATTCTTGGCCCATTCTTCACTCTTTTTTCAACCTCTCCTGCTGCCAAGTTCATACTAGTGTATCTAAGTTTGATCGGTGTTATTAATGTACTATCGCTATACGGTACGATCATCATTTGATGTCTACTTTAAAGTGAAGACATTAAACCAAACAACGATGTTGATGATGATGATTCTCTCGCGTGGCCATAGTGCATACAGGAAAACACTAATCAATAATGATTATCAGAAGGGTTCGATATTAACATTGACTGACTTGCCAAATTGTTGCTTCCCTCGCATCTCTTTTTATAAACACAGTTTGGAAACCCTCAGTTGCTCGTCTTCTCAATTCTACTTGCTCATTGCGTTCCATTCTGTAAAACGTTGATTTGATTCGCGCATAAAACAAATCATTTTCCTTTGACAATGTTTCTGGGGAGTCAAAAAATGTTCTGCTGTGTTCCAGGCCGCAAACAAGGAAAGCAGGCATTGGCAAGATTTTGTTTTTCTATCTCTCTCTCTTTCTATCTCTCTCTCTTTCTATCTCTCTCTCTTTCTATCTCTCTCTCTTTCTATCTCGCGCTCTCTCTATCTCTATCTCTACCGCTCTCTCTCTCTATCTCTACCGCTCTCTCTCTCTCTATCTCTACCGCTCTTTCTATCTACCGCTCGCTCTCTCTCTCTATCTACCGCTCTCTCTCTCTATCTACCGCTCTCTCTCTCTATCTACCGCTCTCTCTCTCTATCTACCGCTCTCTCTCTCTATCTACCGCTCTCTCTCTCTATCTACCGCTCTCTCTCTCTATCTACCGCTCTCTCTCTCTATCTACCGCTCTCTCTCTCTATCTACCGCTCTCTCTCTCTATCTACCGCTCTCTCTCTCTCTCTATCTACCGCTCTCTCTCTCTCTATCTACCGCTCTCTCTCTCTCTATCTACCGCTCTCTCTCTCTCTATCTACCGCTCTCTCTCTCTCTATCTACCGCTCTCTCTCTCTCTATCTACCGCTCTCTCTCTCTCTATCTACCGCTCTCTCTCTCTCTATCTACCGCTCTCTCTCTCTCTATCTACCGCTCTCTCTCTCTCTATCTACCGCTCTCTCTCTCTCTATCTACCGCTCTCTCTCTCTCTATCTACCGCTCTCTCTCTCTCTATCTACCGCTCTCTCTCTCTCTATCTACCGCTCTCTCTCTCTCTATCTACCGCTCTCTCTCTCTCTATCTACCGCTCTCTCTCTCTCTATCTACCGCTCTCTCTCTCTCTATCTACCGCTCTCTCTCTCTCTATCTACCGCTCTCTCTCTCTCTATCTACCGCTCTCTCTCTCTCTATCTACCGCTCTCTCTCTCTCTATCTACCGCTCTCTCTCTCTCTATCTACCGCTCTCTCTCTCTCTATCTACCGCTCTCTCTCTCTCTATCTACCGCTCTCTCTCTCTCTATCTACCGCTCTCTCTCTCTCTATCTACCGCTCTCTCTCTCTCTATCTACCGCTCTCTCTCTCTCTATCTACCGCTCTCTCTCTCTCTATCTACCGCTCTCTCTCTCTCTATCTACCGCTCTCTCTCTCTCTATCTACCGCTCTCTCTCTCTCTATCTACCGCTCTCTCTCTCTCTATCTACCGCTCTCTCTCTCTCTATCTACCGCTCTCTCTCTCTCTATCTACCGCTCTCTCTCTCTCTATCTACCGCTCTCTCTCTCTCTATCTACCGCTCTCTCTCTCTCTATCTACCGCTCTCTCTCTCTCTATCTACCGCTCTCTCTCTCTCTATCTACCGCTCTCTCTCTCTCTATCTACCGCTCTCTCTCTCTCTATCTACCGCTCTCTCTCTCTCTATCTACCGCTCTCTCTCTCTCTATCTACCGCTCTCTCTCTCTCTATCTACCGCTCTCTCTCTCTCTATCTACCGCTCTCTCTCTCTCTATCTACCGCTCTCTCTCTCTCTCTATCTACCGCTCTCTCTCTCTCTATCTACCGCTCTCTCTCTCTCTCTATCTACCGCTCTCTCTCTCTCTATCTACCGCTCTCTCTCTCTCTATCTACCGCTCTCTCTCTCTCTCTCTACCGCTCTCTCTCTCTCTCTCTACCGCTCTCTCTCTCTCTCTCTACCGCTCTCTCTCTCTCTCTCTACCGCTCTCTCTCTCTCTCTACCGCTCTCTCTCTCTCTACCGCTCTCTCTCTCTCTACCGCTCTCTCTCTCTCTCTCTACCGCTCTCTCTCTCTCTCTCTACCGCTCTCTCTCTCTCTCTCTCTCTACCGCTCTCTCTCTCTCTCTCTCTCTACCGCTCTCTCTCTCTCTCTCTCTCTACCGCTCTCTCTCTCTCTCTCTCTACCGCTCTCTCTCTCTCTCTCTCTACCGCTCTCTCTCTCTCTCTCTCTACCGCTCTCTCTCTCTCTCTCTCTACCGCTCTCTCTCTCTCTCTCTACCGCTCTCTCTCTCTCTCTCTCGCTCTCTCTCTCTCTCTCTCTCTCTATCTACCGCTCTCTCTCTCTCTCTCTCTCTCTCTCTCTATCTACCACTCTCTCTCTCTCTCTCTCTATCTACCACTCTCTCTCTCTCTCTCTCTCTATCTACCACTCTCTCTCTCTCTATCTATCTACCACTCTCTCTCTCTCTATCTATCTACCGCTCTCTCTCTATATATATATCTACCGCTCTCTCTCTATATATATCTACCGCTCTCTCTATATATATATATCTACCGCTCTCTCTATATATATATCTACCGCTCTCTCTCTATATATATATCTACCGCTCTCTCTCTATATATATATCTACCGCTCTCTCTCTATATATATATCTACCGCTCTCTCTCTATATATATATCTACCGCTCTCTCTATATATATATATCTACCGCTCTCTCTATATATATATATCTACCGCTCTCTCTATATATATATATCTACCGCTCTCTCTATATATATATCTACCGCTCTCTCTATATATATATCTACCGCTCTCTCTCTATATATATATATCTACTGCTCTCTCTCTCTATATATATATATCTACCTCTATATCTACCTCTCTATCTGTATCTACCGTTCTCTCTCGCTCTCTATCTATATATATATCTCATTTGTTTTCTTATTGGCATTTATTAATGCATTTTTATTTTCTGTAGAAATGTCTTTTGAACTTACCAGTTAATTGTTGCCTTTAGTTTTAATTTAATATGAACTTGATAAATGTTTGTCTAATCAATTATAATTTGATTTATTTGCTTACAAAAATTATATTTCTGGAATTATCCTTTTAGAAACTTAATATAAATTCAGTCCGATTTTGTTCATAATTATTTTATGGATAAATTCAAAGTCTGGTGAATAGTTATTTAAAGCATGTTACACGATCACCGGGGGGGGGGGGGTGTATTACAAGGATTCGTGATAATATAAACATGAGCAACTTTAATTCCATTACTTTGGTTTTGTATTTATATTTTAATCGGTTCTTTTCTGTTAGGAATGGTATAGCACTTGTAAATATATTAAATTCAGTATTTTTACTTATACACACTTTATTTATTTATATATATATATATATATATATATACACATGGTAAACAGCTGAAGATCCCCGTGTTAATATTAGATGCTTACGTTAAGGTCTCCTGCTTTTGTTTCACTGTTAGATACTTAATCCCCCTTTTTATTTTATTTACTTACTATTATATATTATTTATTTATGAATTTTCCAACAAATGTTAAGTCTACACTATTTTGGATTTAGTTAGTTTCTTTGGGAATTTAAACTGCATTTTCCTTTTTTTTTTCTTTTTTTTTTTTCTTTTTTTGTTTAAAATAACTCAAAGCTTCTTTAGACTATATATATATATATAAAATATTTCAAGTTGACTAAAAAGCTTTATCAACTTGCAAAAACTATAACGGTTTGATAGCTCTATCTTGCTCTATAATAAAATAAGTATATATGTATTTTTAAATATATATACATATATATATATATATATATATAATATATAAATACTGTCATATACAAAGTACTATTCTCCGTATTTATGTGACATCAAACGACAACACAATGTCATTACTGGACGAAAATAAACGGGTTTCGATAAAACATCATAAATCTCTTTACCTTGTGTCACATCCAGCCCTTGTGGAGATGCAAGCAGATAAATAGAAAGGAATATTACTGAAAATTCTGTGTATTAGATGGATAGCTTTATGAACATAGCTCGAGTCTTTGTCTCGACAGTTTATTAATTCTGATGGTTTGTTTTATCTTGTAATTTGTTTCAAAGAAACTTTTATGGAAAAACGTGGTTTCTCTCTCTCTCTCTCTCTCAAGTGGTGTGACTTAAAAGGACATTTTTATTTATTTATGCATCTTTGGGCATCTCTTATTTTAATCACTAATCTCATTTCAGTTTTTTATAATAATAAAAAATTTGGTCGCATATAAATATAGCAATTACTTACAATCTCGCAGAATATATATGAATATACGGATAAAATTCTCTTACATATTTCATCAGAGAAACTCTAAAAATGTTGTAAATTCATTCTTTATTCTTTATACCATTTATTTCTGAATTAATCAAGTTTATTCTTAAACTGTTCTAAAAATATATAACTCTAATAAAAAAAATTAAAAAAATTTTTAAATTAAAAAAATCAAAAGAAAAAACTAATTCTGGTAGATTTAGTTCTTGAAATCTTTCACGCCAATAAATTTCCTGTGCAAGGGGAGATATTATTTTTATCGTAATTTATTTATTTGTATTTATTTTTCGTAAATTTTTTATTCAAGATAAATTTCATTCTATAATGAAAGAATATCAATATATGTGAATGTTAAAATCTTTATGCATGTAACATTCATAAAGAATTCATATTTTTCGTTGTCATCATTTTTTTTTTTTTTTTCTTAGGATTTATTTAATTAACACTTATCCGACATGGTAATAGTTGTTCAATGCTTTTCACTTGTTTCACACTTATGTAAATACGTGCCTAATGGAACCATCATTTTCTAATTTTATTTTTATTTTCTAATCTCACGGATTAGAATGTTAATTTTTTAAAAATCTAATTGAATTCTTCTCTTCTACCAACCTTTGGCAGAACAAAACTGGAGCAAGACCCAGTTCCTTGAACCTTTCAGCCACAACTTCTGCGTTACAGGTGAGTCGACTATTTAGAGTTTCTCGTTCAAATATGCTTCACTTGATTTAGATTCAAATTAATCAAAAACCTCTGTGTGTTGGCTGCTATTTTCATTGGATGAGAACTGTATTAAAATGTGCATGTGTCTTAAAGTTATATCGTCTAAATTAATATTGATAATTGCAGAATCAATGATTTGTTTGTATTGTAGAGATGATAGTCTTTATATAATATTTTTTTTTTTTTTTTACCCTATTTCACCCCAAACATGGCAGGCCGCCACTGTAGACGTAAGGGGTTACTGAGAATTAGGGTGTGGGTTTGGGGTGTCATCCTAAGTTGGTAGCAGTGTAGCGAGATGTCTGTTTACATTAGTTTTAAACCTCTGCATGTCTGTACAGTCGGGGAAAAAGAGTGCAGGGAGGGAGTTCCAGGGGATGGCAGCACACGGAAAGAAGCTATTGGAGTAGAAGGCTCTCCGGCATCTGGGGACATCCACAGTGAATGGATGGGAGAGGGAAGTTAGGTATATGTTTATATATTTGTATGTACAGGATTCACTCCTAAACTAACCAATCATTATGAATTTTGGAACACAACTGCTAGGCATGAGGGGTTGTAATGTGGACTATATTTAGTTTAGTTTTATGTAAAGAGGGGTAAAAAAAGAGATGAAAGTCCTTTAAAATTCAGATACCTCTGATTTTTGTGAAATTTTAACAATAGGTATTATCAATTAATACATATAATATATAATTATATAGTTTAGTAGCATTATATCCTGGCTTTAATTTTGGTAAAGGGACATAAAAGTGGTGCAAAACTTTTCTGTTCCTAGGTATTTTTCTAGTTGTTTATAAAAATGAATATAGATTTTGATCAAGGAACTAAAGGATAAATAGCATTGCCTCTCTTATGAGAAAGCGGCTTATAAATGGTGTTTACAAACAGAATAAAGTATAGTATATCGCTTATATGGAAGTTATGTTAGCAATGCCTGGAAGTTAAATATTTTTTTTAAATTTTTTGTAAGAAAAGTTGCGTATTGATTTTGTTACAAATTTATTTTTTAAAAAAATATATATTCTAATGTTTCCTCTTCACTAAAATCTCCTTTTACATCATTATTGTTGTCCTAATCACAGTAAATTTTGCATTTGAAAAATATATTTTATCATTTTTGTTGATTTTTATTTTGTAAACTGTTGTTCAGCATTGTTTATTTGTTTACAAGATGTCTTAGGATGTTGGCAAGGATCTTTAGTGGAAAACAGATATTCTTTTACCCTTTTACTTTTTAAAACAGGTCTCCACTTCACAGGTTAGCCCCTTTACAAATCCCAGTAGTTTCTAACAATACTCATTTATCTTAGGACCATGATTTACTGAACAAAACTAATAAACATTGGAATCTCTGCTTATGTAACTGTCTCTCAAGCCTTCTTGCTTGAGTCTGCTCTTAACACATTACCTAATTCTGATAGTTTTTGTTTTCTTCTTGAAATATAAGAAAAAGCTGGTGATGTCAAAATTTCTAAAACTACTATTTATTAATGACTTTAAAATTATAATAGCTGCAAAGTTATGTAAAACTGAAGAGATTTGTCGCTCCAAATAATTGTTTTTTTTATCAAGAAGTTTTCTTCAGTTAAAAATAATCAAACCTAATTGGGTCTTTGTGCTTATGTTTCTGCTCGGAACCAGACAGATATTTTTGTTTTCTGAAATTTTTCTGTTAAATGTTTGATATATGTATTAGCTGTGCGTTGCCTGGGAGTTTTTAAACTGTCATCTTTGTTTTGTTTTTTGTTCTTGTTTTTTAAACTAACTCTCTTTATTTATACAAAATAATTTTTATAATAGTATTTAAGTTAAATATAATAATGACGGTATGTTTCAGTAATGGACTTGTTAATTGAACCAAATTGTTATAAATCTAGAACTAATGTTATGGCAATGTTGTTTTAATCTGTATTTATAAAATTATTGAAATATAAGTAGATTCCAAAAAGTTAAATCACTATCAAAAGGTCAAAAGAAAATGTTTTAACACAAAATATATCTTTTGAAAATCATTGCGCAAAATCATAAAGTAACTTTTATAAATATTGCTTTAAAAAAAATATTTAAAATTAGTTCTGAACAGTTATTTAAATTCTTAAAGTAATTATTCTTACAGTATGGTCTGATAATGTAATTAAGTGAACCAAAATGTTAGACAACTATAAATAATTTTGTCAGGTAATGTTGTTATAATCTGCCAATATAAAATTATTGGATGTAAATTGATTCCAAAGTATCAACTCAGAAAGACTAAAAGAAAATTGTATGTTTTAATTAACAAAACAAACCATTTCCTTGTTAAAATCATTGCACAAAATACTTATTTGTTTAACCTTCAAGCACAATGTGTAAATAAAGTAATGTTTGTTAACGTGATTTTTAAAAACATTTTTTATTCAAAAGTAGATGTATTTTGAACAGTTATCTAAATTGTTAAAGAAAATAATTATTGTAAATGATTTTTAGAAATATGGTCAGGTTTGTTTTTTTCAATCTTACAAATATTGAAACTGCACCTAGGGTTGTGATATATACACCCTGAATAAATAATTAATCGATTTTTTTTCTTTTTTTAATTCTACAATTAACATGTATCTGTATTAGCAAACAATATCTTATCTGGTATTTATTTATAAAAAAAGAGAAGAAAAGTACCCCATCTATCTCTATAGTGGAAAAAATAATTAAGATTGAATGTAAAATCATTTTATTTATTTTTTTTAATCATATTCGGTTTAATATCTGTTTAACATGCTGGCATGTATTGGACAGCTTTTAGAAATTTAGATTCTGATTAATGAATCTGACAAATTAGCATCAGTTAGTTTAACTAAGAATTTATAAGAAAAAAGAAAAATGTTTGAGTTTTTGTGCAAAGAAAAATAAAAGGAAAGAATAAGAAATTGGAAAACAAAGTAGATAAAAATTCACAATAATCTGCTGCTGTTTGTGAATATGATTTTAATAAACATCTATCTTTTATCTAACCCTAACCCTAAAGCCTTCTGAACAGTTCTTTAAATTGTTAAATAAAGTAATTATTGTAAATATGAGTTTTAGAAACAGTTATATTTGGTTTTCTCTTCCTCTCTTACAAATATTGAAACTGCACCAGAAGTTGTCATGAATAAGTAATGAAATAATTAATCAATTTTTTTTTTCTCATTGTTTTAATGTTAGAACTAACTTTTATGCGTATTAACACACAAACCTCATTTTATTTTGTTTGTATTACTATTAATAAATGTGACTAATTAACAATGCTCAGTGTAAGTAAGAATTTATGATAACAATTAATAGAGAAATGTTTGAGTTTATTAACAAAAAAGAAGGAAGCTATATAATCACACAAACTTTCTTAAACGTAAATGTTTGAATGTCAAGAAAGGCTCTTTGCAGCATTTCATGAAGGGACATAGGAAATAGTTTTTTTGCAAGCAACTTATTGTATCTCCTATTGTGATATGCGAATAACACTAAAAATAAATATGCTAATGTTTAAAAATAAAAAAAAATTATATGAAGTCATACATAACCAAATGTTGATATTTCTTTTAATCAATTTCTTAAGCAGCTCGTGCTAGTTGGATCATCAACAGAAAATGTCCCGAGTCTAATAAAGTTCCTAGCCATGTATTATCAGAAAGAAACTTAAGCGAACTAAATTATATTCAGGTCAATAACATAGAAGAATATAAAAAAAAAAGAAAAAAAAGGCTAGTCCGAATCAAGTATCTATTTGTCAGATTCATTGTCTGACTTTGAAAATTCAACAAGATAACTTTATATGTTCGATATATGCTAAATAAAATAATCATTGTTGATTTTATTTTTAAAACCCAATATTTTTCAAATCCTCACGTTCATAAGTTAAGATTACATCATCAAATCTCCATATTTTTATATTTGTTTTATTTTCTATGATTCTAAGTAATATATATTAATTTAAAACACCTAATTGACAAAAAAAATCCTATTTTATTTTTGATTGTAGTCAAGATATCTTATGGAATCTAGTTATTGATATACCTTTTGAATTTAAACATCACCATTGCTTGTACTCATTTCTAAAACTTCATAATTTTTCCATCTGTATTACGTTATAGGATAATACTCTTACATTTAATTCTGTTGAAAACAAAGCCTATGACATTGGCATATATTTTTTATCAGAATAACTTTTTAGTCATAGTTTGATTTGCTAAATTATCACTTTTTTACTTTAGGTATTTATCAAATCTTTAGTCCTATTTTGTGTAGGTTGTACAAAAAAATCAGTGGTATACAAGTGTTACTGCCAGTTTTGCCCTGGGACAAAAGGGTTGCTTAGTTGGCAAAATACCATGCCACATCTCTTAGACTGGAGAAAGAAATCATTCATTTGTGCCAAACTGTTTAAGGCCGATCATACTCCCTGAATTCTAGACGTTTAATAACTCTTACCTTTATTATTTTCTGGCCCAAATCCTGACTAATATTAAACAAGTAACAATTTTCTTAGCCAGGATTTGATGACATTTTTGGCACATTGCTGTGAAGGTGACTTGTTGGTTTTATCTGTAGACAGGGAGGCGTTGGTGCTTTCAATTAGATGTAGAATATGTTTATGAACCTGGCTTTGTTTAAGATAATTTGATTGTATATGTATAAATATATCACTGATGATTTGTTGAAACAACCTTATTTGACTTGCTTATGAATATATTGTACGCCATTTCCTTGACAGTGAAAGTTTTATGTATGAATTAGATTCCGTTACTCAACATAATGCCAGATTTTAATAGAGAAAATGAGTAGGATTGACTTGGAAATGTACTGTTTCAATATGATGTCGGAATATAAAGCTTATCTTGTATTATTGAGTCCTTCTGGAATAAAATAGTTCATAGAAGCTTATTCATTCTTCTAATGTAATAGTTGCTATGATTTGAATAAATGTATTTTTACTAATATAGTATTTTCAGTAGGATGACTTAGATTGTGCTGTTGAATTTACAAGCTAACATCGCTTGTGCTATGAAATCTGGATATGTTTAGGGTTTTAAAATATTATCTGATTTCAACAGTTTGAAAAACATTTTGATTCTGCTTTTGAAATTTCTAAACGTTTTAGATGGAAAATATATTTTGTATTCTTTAAATGATATTTGAAAGTTAAATTATTTGCTCAAATCCTTTGCATTTTGAATCTTTTTTAACATTTATATTTAATAGCATATAATTTAAACTTATTTCATTGCAATATTGAAGAAATAATTTACTGGTAAAACTTAAAAAGAAAATGATTTTATCTTGAACGAGCAAAAAAAAAAAAAAAAACTACCCGCCATCCGGCAGTTATTAATCCAGCTCTAAGAATTTTTTCTAAATGTTTAACTTTGCATATCTTTAATATAAATCTATTGTAATTTTAAAAACTAGTATGTAGAATTTTGTATATTCGGACCACTGTTCTCATCTTGGGTGTTTTTATCACAACGTTTCGGCCGATGTAACCTCCGACCTTCTTCAGGTGTACTTTGTCAGAACTCTGGAATCTTTCTGTCGACAGAAAGATTCCCGAGTTCGACAAAGTACACCTTAAGAAGGTCGGAGGTTACATCGGCCGAAACGTTGTGATAAAAACACCCAAGATGAGAACAGTAGTCCGAATATACAAAATTCTACGAATTATCAGCCCTCATCTCGAAAATTCCGAAGCATAAAAACTAGTAGTTTTCATGTAAATTGCCTCCCTTGTAAATGAATGTACATATTTTATGGAAGGCTTTGGTTATTTATTCCTTTTTTTTATTTTCAAATCACTTTAATTAATTATTGTTAATATCGACAAAACTATTGTGTATATATTGGAAAATAGGGCAATAAAATTACAAATGAATAACATCAGACATTAATATATTATAAACTGCTTAAATAGTTATGCAAATTAGGTATTGCTCTCTACTAAATATATATATATATATATATATATATACACTCAGTATTCCATAATATTGTTGTATTATTGATTTTAAATAAGCCGTTTTGATAGTAATATAGATGGGATAAATGAAAAACACTTTCATATTTATTCATTTGATATCAAACCTTTTAAAAGCAGATAAATTTAATTCCCAAATAGTTATTAATGTCCTATTAGTTCCTAGTATAGTTTGTGTTTTGTTAGTTATCGCATGCCTTTGTATTTTCTTCTGCAATTGAGAAGCATGCCTTTTGTAGAGAATTGAAATCTCTGTTGTAGTTATACAACTCAACCAGAAAAAACTTTTGTGCATGGTTGTAGAATTTTATTTTTAATTTCTGTAAGCAATTCATTATTTTGCTGAGAAATGGTATTTAGTTATCTTCCTCTGAGAAATTTTTCAATACAATACAGGGTGAGTTAGAAGTAACCTGGGACCTGATCTTATACCTCTGAATTGTTTTTGTTTACGGTGTATTGAAAAAAACTCTCTACACAGAAAACTGAGAACTAAATTTTTTTTACTTCTGACTCACCTTGTACCTTAGTATCAACACCATATTTAGAAGTAGCCATTTTTAAATCCATTTTCTTTCATGCATTATCCCCATAATTAATGTTGCATTTGACCTATTAGAAACTAATTGTTTGATAGTTTATATATGAAATACCAAAATCTTTCTAAGTTTGATAGAACTGCATGCTTCCCTTCAATTACCTGGAATTTAAATGTAGCACCTTAGTCAGTTACTTAAGTTGTTTGATTTTAGATTGATATCTAGATTATTATTATTATTATTATTATTATTATTATTATTATTATTATTATTATGTTTGTTATGCCACCTTGGGCATCTCCCCTTTAACTATCTTCTCAATTCAACTGTTAAATAAATAAACTCTTAGTACAGTATCGATATCCAGATCAAATTCTGTTAAATATTTTATTCGACAACTCCCAAAAGTACCCCCTCAATTTCTCCCTCCTACCACTTTCTCTGAATTCATCCAACCTCATCTTAAACTGATCCACGCTATTGCTGTTTTTAATCCGATCTGGCAACTTATTCCAAAAACATTACTCTGTGAGCAAAAAAATTAACTGGTTAACAGATCTAGTTTTTGAAAACTGCCTTGACCTTCCAGATCTAGGAGAAATACTAAAAAATGCCCACCATAGTTAGAAATGCCATTTATTATCTTGAAAGTCTCAATCATATCACCTCTCATTCTTCTCTCCAGCAAAGTAGTCAATCCCAATTTGTCCAATCTCTCCCTGTAACTGCACTCCTTTACTTTACTTATTAGTTTTGTCACCTTTCTTTGTACGCCTTCCAGTTTCAATATTACATTCCAATTTCCATGCTTAATCGCTGGAGATTGTTAAAGATATTTTATTAAGTGAATCAGGATTCTTTTATAAATGATTTGCATATGCTTAGTTTTATGATTCAATAATATCCTTTTTTTCTGCTTAATTTATTGATAAAAAAAATTGTTAAAATATTTTTAGCTAGATACAGGTTTACATCTGTTCATTTCACTGATAATGTTAGAATATGTCTACATTCAGATTTTAAACTCCTACAAAGGAGATTTACTGCTATAGCATGCATATTGCATGCAATTTAAATTCTTTAGAAAGTCTAATATAAAATAGAGCTACAAGTTTACAAATAGTGATCCTAATCCTACTTTTCTATATTCAAGAGTTGATAGAGAAAGTTTTTGATGTTCGTATGAATATACATTTTCTCTTAAATAAATGGTGATGGTATTAACATATGCATGTTGTCCATATGAGTAGTGTAGATGAGCCTTTTTGTAATCTCATACTAAATAAAAGACCGGTGTTATGTTTTTTTTGTGTGTGTTTTTTAAAAAAAATTTTTATTTTTTCAAGAAGAAAATAAAGATGTAAAATCTCTTAATCAATTAGTTTTTTTTATTATTATTAACTTATATTTCATGCACTTCCAAGTATCTGTATTGATAAGTTAGGGGGCTATCCATGTTTCTTCATATTTTCATTGGGCAAAGGGTTTTTAGAATGCTCAGCAACTGAAAAAAAAGTCTCTTCAAGGCAGAGGAAATTCTTCTGTTAAATGAGGTGACTATCATGGTTCTCTTCAAAATTCAATTATTGAAAGTTTGATATAAAATAGAGGCTTTTTCCTTATTATCTAGAAATATTTGTGCATGTATTATCACCTGAAATGTTAGAATAAATCTGATTGAATATTAATGAGACTTTCATGGTAAAATAGTAGACAAACCTAAAAAAAAGAAATATTGAAAATTTCTGTATACACTGTATTGTTTCAGCCATAATTCAATCTTAACGATAAAAACTCAAATGGGTATTTTTATGGTTGAAAGGAAGAATTTTGCGCAGTTTGCTCGTCCATAAGTCAGCCTATATATTTGGTATTGAGCTAAGTTGTACCACATCGAGAAAAAATCCTTCAGAACTTCTACACAATAATTATTTTATTAAAAATTTATTGGATATTTTTTGGCAATGTCAAAATTGATATACACGAACAACATATCATTTCTACTTACAGTGATTCTGTCCTTACACTTTCTCCGGTCTTTCACCTGTTTTTTCACTTATACCAAATTCACATTGTGTTACACAATTTTCACTCAATAAATTTAAGCTTGAAGGCATTGTTAAAGGCTGTAGAGGGTTTTTTGGGTATTGTTTGTTGTTTTCTCACCTTTTTTTTTTTTGTTTTTAAAGATAGCTCATTAGCAATGATAGAAAACAAAATTGTATACTAGTAATAAAAAAAATAATATTGTTTGACGAGGAAACAGTCATCTTTAAATATGACACAATTGGGAGAAGTGTTACAAGCACTTTTGTTATCTATCAGACTGAAAGCAATCTTGTTTTCACACATTTACCGATAAAGACTGACAATAGAATAATATATAGGAATTAATCAACAGGATTGGTGATGATTAGATAATGCTATGCAAGATTTTGTATGTTGATAATTGTATAGACTTCATAATAGTAATAAATTGAATGTGCTAATCAAATATGGTTGCACTTAAGATGTCTTTAACATTTTGTACAACTGGGGTATTTTTATGGAGTAAGTAACTGCTTTTGATTGTTGATTGCAATGATTAATTATTAAAACTTTGTTTCTCCGCAATATGGTTAAGAGCGGCCAGTTTTTCTTAAATATTCTTAGGGATAAATCTAAGTGAGCTAAAAACGTATTACATATCTCCTATGAATTTTACAGTTCTTACATAATTTCAAGTCTGTTAGAAAAAAATTATACAAAAAACAGGAAATTTTACTTAAATAGAGCATCTAAATACATTTTTTTGTTGTTTTTGTTTTGACAATGAATGCTTAAACCTTTTGTCTCCTGTTATTTCATGTAGATGTTTTTTTTTTGTTTTTAACCGTATAAAATCATTTGGGTCAAAATTTAATTGTTTCTAATCAAATCCTCAAACGCCTCCTTTTGTAAAAAAAAAAAAAAAAAAAAAAAAAAAAAAAACTTTCAATCATGTTATATTTGTCAAATTCCCAGGCAGCTAGAAATTTAGTTGTTAAATAAGAAAAAAACTTATACATAATGATCATGAAATAAGAATCGTCATAAATTCAATCTCCAAGTAAGTTATATTTAGTATGAAGATAAACTTAATAGTTGAATATTATAATTTTATATGAATAAAATAAGCATTCTTAAACTTACAGGTTATCTTAAATCTATGAACAACTATTTTTGATAATCTTATGATTTTGAAGAATGGGTGCAATCAATGATAGTATTAAAAGGATCTCATCTCATTTCATTGATATCATCCAAGTCATATATGTTCCTTCTTAATCATTATAAATATGCAAATATGAGTTATTTTCTTTTCCCTTCTCAGAAAGCACTTAAGGAAAAGGAAGAACATATAGAACAACTTCTCAGAGAGCGTGAGCTGGAAAGGTCAGAGGTTGCTCGAGCAGCTGCTCAGGTGGATCAGGTCTGTACCTGCTGAACTAATTGCAACATTATTCGAAGGTTAAATAATAAATTTCAAGAATTAATAACACATAATTTTTACCAGATTAGATGAAACGCTTTGTTTTATGGTTTAGTATTTTGTAAAACTAAAATTATTTGGGTATCATTAAAAAACATTAATTTTTTGGCTTACTCATGTAAGTTTTGAGGAATAATTTAATTGTATATATATTTTAGGTTTATCTTGTAACTATATGACTTAAGATTCAATTTAACAAATTCCAGTAGAATTGAAGACATTTTTTTTAATAAAAAAAAAATTACTGTAACTTTTATAAAAGCTACAAAAAATTTTCAACTTTCTATATGAAACAATTTTTTTTTAATGCTCATATCAAATGCCTGTTAGAATCACTAGTTTTGAGTATCAGAAATAAGAATTATTTTCAATGTCTTCATAACTAAGAAAAAAAGAAGAAAAAAAACTATGTTCATGATAATGAAATGAATTTTCAAATTGTGTATAAGGCAAACTTTAAAATCTGAAAATTATTGAGGAGTCAATTTTTAAATGATCAATATTATACTAATATTTATAATTTTCTCCAGTTTTATTTAAAATTTTTAATTGTTCAAATTGTAGTCAATTAAAAATAATTTCAAATCAATTACAGTATTTTTATTAGTTGTACTCTGATTTATTTAAGTTTTGAATTGCAAAAATATTTAATATATTTGCTTAATTTTAGAAATCTAAAAAAGTGTTTAAATTTGTAGGTAACTTTGTTGCACAATATATATTTGACAACATATATAATTTTAATTGTTACTTTATTACAATAAAAATCGAAGTGCATTTATAAAAGAAATTGCAGCCTCTTTGTTTATTGAAAAACGAGTAGTGAGTTATTAGTATTACCAAAAAGATTTTCAAGTTTCTAAAATTTTGGTGTTTGATATTTTTTTATTTCAATTAGGCAACAGAAAAAAATACCTTTTTTAATTTTGAGTTATTTACAACATGTTGTGTGTGAATATGTATATAATAACTTATGGTTCTATATAGTGTGTGCTGCATGTATGTATGTTTATATTATCCAAAGAAATTTGTTAAAACGATGTAGATGTAAAATCCTAATACTAAAATATATTGTTTTATGTATGATGCATAACCAGTTAAAATATTTAAGTAGCAAAAGAAAATCTTAAGTATTCATTAACTATGAAGTTATGCTTTGATTGATTTTAATGATACATCTTTGTTATTTAGGCGGAAGGGGATATAGCCTTAATGAAATCTGAACATGATCGCTACAAAGATTCTGCAGATGATGCCTTAACAAAATGGAAATCCATTGCCCAGCAGCTGGAAACGGAAAAACAGGAGCTTCAAAATAAGTTAGAAGATGAAAGAAGGTAAAAACTTAATTCCATTTTTTTTTTTGTATATTTGTGGGGAGGATTACTTTTTGGTCCCCCGATTTATAAAATCAGGGGACTTATGTTTTGAGGCATGTCCGTCTGTCCGGATTTTTCTCCGCAACCATCCATTGAATTGCTCTGAAATTTTGCATGAAGTTGTAACTTTGGTCAGGTTAGAAAGTGACATTCTCCGATTTAAAAAAAAAAATCTGGTTAGCCCCCCCAGGGGGTCAAAAGGCCGTGAAATGGCAATAAATGACATTTTTTTGCCCCATAACTTTTCATCCATCGATTCAATTTCTCTGAACCTTGGCCAAAATGTGGAGGCAATTGTTCCTAATAGAAAATAAGTATCGTTGACCTTGGAAAAAATCTGGTTCGCACCCCCAGGGGGTCAAAAGCCCCCAAAATGGCAAAAAATTACCCTTTTCTCCCATAACGTTTGATCCATCCATTCAATTTTTCTGAAACTTGGCCAAAATGTAGAGGCAATTGTTCTGAATATAAAATGAGCATCCTTGACCTCAGAAAAATTCTGGTTCGCGCCCCCAGTGTGTCAAAGGGGGGTCAAAATGCCCCAAATTGCCCAAATTTATTGCATTTTACACTCGCCACATCGAGTCACATACAGAGGGGGATCACGCACGCGCGGCTTGTTGTCTATCAAAATTACATTAGATAACTACAATTTGTATACTGATGCTACCAGATCAGACTGAAGATACTGGCTTCCTTACTTAAAATGCACCAAACATTGATGCTATTGTTTTTTTCCTTTCCCCTTTGCAAAACTCAATCATGTTTTGCAAAGCTAAAAACAAAAACATTTTTCCTCTACAAAACAACCAAACGAAAGACAATGAATAAATGTTTGAAGATATATAGAACTTGAAGCATAAAAACTTTTACCAAAATTACCGTTTCTGACATTAAATGACCCGAAAGGGGTTGATATGCTGTAAAACAAAGCAACCAAACCAAACAATCTGTATATTCTTATGTGTATATATATATATATATATATATATTAGTATTTCATTTATCCACAAAAAATTTTATACGGAGATATAATTTTTTATGTATCAATTTTCAGTATTTACTTCAACAGTGCTCGATATGTAAGTAGAGCTAGGTAGTAATCTATGAAAATATATTTATGGCAATTAAGCTACACAGAGGCTCCCGCGTTTCATCCCCGGGGGGAATCTTCAGAATCTGTAACTTAATTGCCATAAATATATTTTCATAGATTACTATATATATATATATATATGCAACGATATGTCCGCATGCCATAGGCTCTTTTCCTACAGCCACTCCAACATAGGTGTGCAAATCTTGTAACAAAGTGAAATTCTTCATCAAAGCAAGCTTTGAAACATAACCACAAAAGAAAAACCCAGAAACAGGTTGGAATCGTCTAGTTGGCAAACCTATCTGGTAGTTAGTGTGTGACTCTCCACCCTCATTTTGCCAAACGAACAAAAATCTCTTGCTACCCTGACCAAATACGAATGTCGAATTCTTCCTAGTTAATTTTTCTGGGGTATTTTATTTAACTCACCAAAACGAGAATGTCTCTGCCCATTTCTGGCTTAAAACATTTCCATTTGGGCTTATTTCACCCTAACCAGAAGCCCAATGCTTCCTATAATCTTTTAAGGACAAAGTCTATTCTCATCAAAAGGGAAATTTCAATGTCCAGTCTATCTTAACAACATCTACTTCCATTTTTTTTTTTAAATGCCATCTGTGAAAAGCCCTAGTCATTTTATATAAATCCTTAATGTGTTTTTTTCTTCTTATAACAAAAGCTTCACTTATTAAAAGATAGTTTATAATATCTGTTATATCCTAAATTACATAGGACATACTAAATTAAGAATACGCCGAGTGGTTTGCGTTTAACAGGGATCCGGTAGGAAGTAGAGACGTTTACTCTTCGCTCACTTCCAGATATGACTGCTCGTCTTATATACGTACTTTCGTATATAGTCAATACCTGATTACTTCCCTTTATGTTAGTTTCGTATTTATGCCAATCATGACCTTTACAACAATATCTTATTTTATCAAACGAACATTCGAAAATGTCAGTGTTTTTTTTCCTTAATTCTATTTTGTTGGTTCTATTTTTTTTTTTTTTTTTTTTTTAAAGATTTTTTGATAAAACTGAAAACGGATTTATGATTTTATTTCTTCATTTAATTGATTATTTTGTATTTCTTTTGCAGGAAAATTGAGGATCTCCAATTTCAGATTGAGGAGGAAGTACTTAGCAAGGATGATTTGGAGGTAAAAAAAAAAAAAAAATTTTGCCAGTTTACAAGATTTTATTTAAATAAAAATAAATTTTAATTGTATTTTTGCCAGTTTACAAGATATTATTTAAAAAAAAATTTTTTTAATTGTATTTTTGCCAGTTTACAAGATTTTATCTAAAAAAAAAAATTAAAATTGTATTTTTGCCAGTTTACAAGATTTTATCTAAAAAAAAAAAAAAAATTGGCAAACTGTTTTTTCTATCATGTTTATTTAGATTTGTTTTGTGTAGATAATGTTTTATATAAACACAAAATTGTTTAAATGTTTTTAACAGTATATCTATATTATGCAGACTTTAAAGTCTTCAGCCCATATAACTATGGTTTTAGAATAATTTTTTTTTATATTTTAACAAGTAAACAATCTGTATGTTTATCAACATTGAATATGAAATTAATGGCTCGTCAATAAATTAAAATGGATGGAGTTTTTTTTGGGGGGGAGGGGGAGTATAAGAGTCTATTTCATGTTGATCTCATCTTTGTTACTGCTGTCCAGGTGATGAATTCCACTAGCATTATAGTTCCAACCATTGTCATATTCACTGCGGGTCAAGAAATTTGATCAAAATTTTTTGCAAATATATAAACACATCCGTGCATTAGCTTTTATTTATATAACTAAACACTACTTTCCTAACTCCAGCATTATGAATTCAACTTTTACTTTTCGCTTTTTATTTTATCTATATATTTTTTTATTTATATTTTTGTAATGTTTTTTTCAGTTTTTCATTATTTTTATTTATTTTTCTCAGACAAAAACCGAGGAGGAGGAAGCCAAATTTCAGGAGTTGGAAGATAAAAATAAAAATTACATGGAAAGGATCGAAAAATATGATATTGAAATGGCTGAAATCAGGGTAAATAAAGTACTTTAAAAAAATAAAATGTTTTGAGTGAATTTAGATAATAATGACCATTCAATCTGAATTAATATTAAAATAAATTCAATGTTTGATCTATAAAAAGTTATTAGTCTGAGTCTCCTCAGACTCAATCTTATCTTATTTTACATCAGAGTAACTAAAAAATTGTATAAAATAAAATGATTAAAGATTAATTACATTTAGTAAGTAATCAGTTATTAGGCTTTGAGTTGTTAAGTGATAGTAAAAAAAAGATATGAATAAAAACTAGATGTGAATTATTATTAATGTTGCTAGGTGGTAGATAAATAATAAAAAAAAAAAATAATTAAATTTAAATTGCAATGAAATCAAATTTCTAAAAAAATTAAATTTAGATTGCAATGAAATCAAATTTAAAAAAAAATTAAATTTAGATTGCAATGAAATCAAATTTTTAAAAAAAATTAAATTTAAATTGCAATGAAATCAAATATTTAAAAAAAATTAAATTTAAATTGCCATGAAATCAAATTTTAAAAAATTAAATTGCAATGAAATCAAATTTAAAAAAAAAATTTTTTTTTAAAGTTTGTTCAGTCATCTTAAAAACATTTAATTACAGCAGAATCAGAATTTTTGTAATATAAGGATATATCTATACTAATATGATAAATCTGTTTGTTTGTAGGATCACTAACTACTTTTAGACTATTAGGAAGGAATGATCCCTACTTACGCAGATTGTTCATATTTTTTTTCTTATAAAAATCATCCACCCCATTCCACATGGAATTTTTTTTTTTTTTCTACATCTGATTTTAATGCAATTTTTCTCGATTGAACAAATTTTGATCATTTTAAAACTCTTGAGATAAATTTAAATTTTTTAAAGCTCATTTCAGTCGGCAGGAAAATTCTACTTTTGAGTATTTTTGGGTCTGACATCTCAGCATTTATTAAAGGGTTCAATGATATCTTGGTATTATGAACCTGCCCTGGGACAGGTATTCTAGCTAGTATATCATAATTACTTGAAGAAAGAAAGAGAGTGAGAGAAGAGAATAATAACCAAATTATTATTAAGAAAGAAATATATATATATATATTTACTGTAAAATGGATGACATCAAAAAATTAGATTTTTTTTATTTTATAAGTTGCCAAAAGCTACCATTCATAGTATATATTTTGTGATTAAGATATATAGAAAAAGAACGTTATGTGGAACAAATGTTGATTAACTCAGCTTTAGTATAATAATAATAGATATAAAAAATACTGACCCAATAGGTCATGAGTGGTCTAGTTGCTAATAAAAAAAATCTTATATTTTTGTTTCTTCATAGTAGCATAGATTGCAGACATAAAGAGAATAATTTTACTCTTTTATGAAGTTAGTTTTATTTGCAACTTGTGACATACAGTGATGGACAAAAAGAAAACGGAATCATTTTTTGTTATTGCCACAAATTTTAATGACCTTTCAATGGTTTAGACACATAGGAAGTGGATATTTTCCTTGGTTATTGTCAGTTTCTTTAGCTGTAGTGAAAAGTCATCTTTTAAAATGAAAATTCTGAGAAATACCCCCAACAATACAAAAACAGTAAAGCTTTTAGGATGTCAAATCAAGGAAAAGAAAATTTTGAGAAATACTCCCAACAATACAAAAACAGTAAAGCTTTTAGGATGTCAAATCAAGGAAAAGAAAATTTTGAGAAATACCCCCAACAATACAAAAACAGTAAAGCTTTTAGGATGTCAAATCAAGGAAAAGAAAATTTTGAGAAATACCCCCAACAATACAAAAACAGTAAAGCTTTTAGGATGTCAAATCAAGAAAAAGAATTCTAATTTCTGATTAGTTCTTTATGAATGACTAATCAAATCAAAATTTATTGGCAACAAAAGTAGATAAATACATAATGGCATGTAAAAAAAGAAAGGAAGGGGAGGGATGTACAAGTATATACATCCTCAAAATAGTTGTTCAAGACTCTCTTGAATGCACTCATGGTAGGCTGCTGGACTACATCCTGGGGAAGTCTATTCCATGGAGCAGTGACCTGGACAGAGTAAACAGTGTTTCGCTTGTTAAGGCGAACCAGTCGACAGTACAGCTTGTGCGTATGACCGGAGACCTTGGCATGGCGCCAGAATGAAGAAAAAAAGAGAAAAAAAATGTAAATTGACTTTCCCCGTTCATATGCCGTTGTCAGTTTCAAATGATGCTAATGGATACCAAATGTTAAATGGTTATAAATTTGTCCTAACTTATCATAAACTAAAATCCGCTGTTTTAATAATAAAAATTATGTCCACTGTCAGACGGATTTGGTTCAATATTGTAGGGGTTTTATTATATATACAGGGTGGCGCAAAAGTCACGCATTAGTTTGGATCAGTAACAACTGATCCAAACTAATGCATGACTTTTGCAGGATTGTTTGGCGAGCGCTTAATTAGCAGATTTTCTGATTTTTAACTGGCCTTCACGTTCACTGGATTTAACAGACTTTTTCCTTTGGGGTTATCTTAAGGAAAGGGTATATGTGAACAAGCCTACAACAATTCAAGAGCTTAAAAATAATATCAGACATGAAATCCAAGAACTAGAGCCAGTTATTCTAAGGAGTGTAATGGAAAATGCCCTAACTAGAGCCCGTCTTTGTGAGGCCGAAAATGGTGGCCATTTAAAGGATATTATTTTTTAAAACTACTGCAACAAAATTACTAAGTAAATGTATTATTTATCAGAAAAGCCTAGTTTCTATCACCTAAACAAACCAATGCGCGACTTTTGCGCCATATAATGTGTGTGTGTGTGTGTGTATTACAGAAGATCAAAACAACATCGGTACCGTCGGTTTCAAATCCAAACAAAATAATATATTAGGTTCTCTTCTTGGATTTTGAGTATCCATTCCATTTTATGTACTTTGTTCTCTGCTAATTAATGTTTTTTTTAATTATTTCAGGTAAAGGTTGATAATTATGAATCTCAATTAAAGGCTTCTGAAGAAACCCAGACTGTATACCTTGATCAAATTGAAGAACTAACCCATAAACTTACCCAAGCTGAAAATAAAATTTCTTCATATGAAGTCACCAAAGTAGAAGAAGGTGCTAAAGTAAGTAGAAATTATCTATTATTCAGTATTTTTTTTTTTTTTTAATGTTAAAACAAAATATTGCTTTTCCTTATCTTTTTTTTTTCAAGCGAGTGCCTATCTCTTATATTTAGAATAGTTTGGACAGCGGGAAATTTTTTTTTTTTTTCTCAAAAGAATCTACTTTCATCAACAGAATATTGAACTGTATTTATTTATAATTAAAATTGTATTTCAAGAAGTTCCTATTTACTTGCCTTCACACGAGGGCAAAGTTTATTTGTTTTCTTTATCAAAACTTAGACGTCATACTTGACGTGATAATAGACGTGGTGTTGCCTCGGACGATAGCTCGGGAGATGCGGTCTCTCGAGGCTTGTTCTTACAAATTGCTACCATCATTCAACAGAATTCAGATTCCTGTTATTGGTTGAAATTTTTAGATTGGGGTTATAATTATTTACATAGTTTTTATTTGTCTTCTGTCGAACGGTAGCAAATGGAGGCATAGTCATCGAAGTGACTTGTACAATATGGATAATGTAAAAATATTTGTAATTAAAGTTCTACTGGATAATTTTTCCTAATTTTTTCAACATTGAACAATAAAATACCAGTGAGTAAGTACATAATATTGTTTTCACACATAAATAATTTTTCCATCTGGCCGAAACTGTGTACAAGCACCAGTTTTTTTATATTTAACCTTTACATAGTGTACATGATTATTTAAAAATGTTTTACCCCTCTTTTCAAACTTAAAAGAAAAATGTTATTACACAAACTTGCTCATTATTGATAATGAGGAGCAGATATAAACAAAATGCAAAGTACTTTGAAAGAGTAATTAAAATTACACTTACGAAATTTTGAAATACTATGAACGTCATTGTAGTACTTTAATGAAATAGAAAAAGTAAAAAGAAGTTGTATCTCAATCTGAGAGATGAAAATTTTACAGTTGAAAGGCGGTCTCCTGTTTTACTGGAGAGATCTAAAGGGTTTGGTTTTGTCAGTTGTCAACTATGTTTTTAATACCTTTCAGAATCTTGACTCTTCTAAAGATCTTCCTCCGGTAAGTTTTGTATAGCTTGTCCATTTGAAAAAATGTTTTCTATTTTTACTCTCTAATATACATCTAGCTGGAAGAATTGTCCTGAAACTTCAAAGCAAAATTTACATCCCTGTCCTCATCTCTAAAGAGTTTTATTTACTCTTTTAGTTGCTATACAAATCATATGTGCATGTTATTTTGTGGTTTGTATGTAGTTCAGGAAGTCTTATATAGAAACTGTTTTGTTTTTTTGCTCGTGGATTTGATAGATTTTACAATAATTATAGTTTTTGTCATTTTCACGTGGGTGGAAATGGAATCTTACAGAACTTAAATTTTAGCCTGTATTTTTGGGAGGAGCTATTATTTGAATAGGTTAGTCCTCATCGTTAGTATTTATATTTTGACTATGTTTTGGCCGATTTGCGTTCCAGCCCTTTCCAGATGTGTTGATTATTTGTGTATCATGTAGGCTGATGTTTAATCTATTATTATACTAAAGCTGAGTCAATTAATGTTTGTTTCAACTAAGGCTTTTTTCCTATATACTTTAATAACAAAAAATACGTACTAAAATATACATTAGTTCTGGGATTAAGTTATGTTTGAAAAAATCTGTTTTAATTGTTCCAATTGGCTGTAACATTTCTCACTTAGCTATCTACGTATTTCTCTCACCTTTTCTCGCTCTGTCTTTATTCAATCACTTTTATATTACCCATATGGATAATATAAAAGTAAAGAGACTTATTATTTTTAGTTATGCAAGAAGAATTTATTACAATAAATATCAGTTTATGAATTTTTCAAATGAAATCCAAATAGAATAGTAGTGGAGATTGTGACCAAACGAGCCGTGGATACGTCTATTATGTATTTAAATCTGATGAACTTGTTATTTTGTCAGTAAATTTTAAATTCATGAAGAGTCATTCGTAATGTGACGAGCAATTGCATGAAGTGCAACAAAAATAAAAGTGAGAAATGCTACATGTGTGACGCCGCAAAGTTTGAGACCCGGTCAAGGAGAGGAAATGACTCATAAACGCACACAAAAGAAAATACGGGAGTGGTTCGTTTCTATTGTTCAGAGGTCAGTGCTTGTCAGGGAGTAAGACAAAAAGACCGGATTTAGGATTAGGGTTTTACAACATTTGATGACAGTGGGTTGGTTTTACTGAAGGCTAGGTTTGCTGGGAAAAAAAACGTTGACGAGTTGGGACTCTGAAGAAAGTAGATTGAGTTTGAAGTCAGCTTTTTTCGAGAGCAGGTTGCAGGCAGGCCTCGGCAAAGGTTTAGCAAGTGATGAGATGAGCTGACGACTTGAGTAACGACAATGGGGGTCACGACAGTCCGACGGTGTCCCACACCTGTAGTTCCAACTCACTTATACACAATGTATATGTGTTTGTGTTCTTTCTCGAGAGTTGTTTCTTTTGTGGACCAGTACTGTGCCCTCGATGATTCGTCAGTGGATAGATGACTCGGCTAGACGATGAAGACAAGCAGGCCACGGACCACAACGTTGGGGTTGACGGTTGTCGAGTGGGGCAGCAATGTTCACACATGCATGTCCTTAGAAACTGTTGTATTTAGATTTTTAAAAAGATTTTTTTAAATTTTCCTTTATTGATACTAAAATATTTTTTTAAAAACATCAGTAAAAGACTGGATTTACACTTTAAGCAGGCACGTTGTTTGTTTGATTAGCGTCGCTGGCTTTGAAAGAAAAACAAAACCTTTTTTTTTTTTTTTAAGCATAAATAAAGGGCAAGTGAAGCGCTTTTTAGCCTTGGTGAGTAATCGCCTAGAGATGGTGTCTCGATAAAAACACTGGTCCCCATCACTTCACTGGGATGGCGTCAGGAAGGGCATTCGGCCTATAAAAAAAATTACCTCATAAGGAAATGACTTCCAGAGATAAGTTTAAAAGTCAATTTTTAAAAGTCGTCCACCACATGCCAGTGTGTAAAATGAACATTAAACCGAATATAATGATGATATCACGCCATGAACTTAAAAATTAATGTCAAAGTAACTAGTTCATAAAATTTAACTACAAATATCAGCATACATAATGTGCAAATAATCAACAAGTTGTATTTGACTGAGATAAACCTCATTGTGTGGATGAACAATGCATTTGAAGGCCAGAAGTCATTTTAACTGATATCACTTAAATTTTACTAGAAGACATCCAAAGAACATGACATGTTAATTAAACCAAGGGATTTTCTTGAACAGACCCAATTGTTTTAACACAAATTTTAAAAATGTTTTCCTTTTAATATTTCATCTGTTACATTATCATAATTTTACTAAAGTCTCTATATTTATCAAGTTATTTTTTATGTTAATATGTAGACAGAAAACTTTGTCATTGTCTTTTTTTTTTGCCCATCTGATAGTTGTAAAATAAATTAAATTCATGTGGTATGCACATTTACAATTTTAAATAAGTGATAGATTTAAACCGTATAATTTTATGATTTTGTGTATAGTTCATAGAAAAATATAGGGGTATAACTAAAATAAATAACTTCACAACATCCTGGTCAAAATTAGGTAGGTTCAGCTAGTTACAAATAATAATCTTAAAAAAAATTTTTTTTTTTTCCTTAAATTTTGAGGGGGAATAAATTTTCTAGAAAATTTATTAGCTGCTGCTGTGCATCTCTAGCGAAATGTTTATTTAGATTTGAAAACTATTGTATGTTTAGGTATACAAAATATGTGTCTACATGCATTTGTGTATTAATTTTGATCAGAGTGATTCAGTGTGCGTGTGCTTTTGTGTGTTAACTGTTTCATAGTCTAATACAAGTAACATGCAATCACTAATACTTTTAAATAATGGATTCATATAGACGATTGTTTCAAACTATAATTTTCAGTTTTTTAAGTAAGGTATTATAAAACTTAAATTTCTGTATAGTTAAACAAACCTGTCAAACTAAATTGATTGGTATAATGAAAGCTGGTAATAGTTATTTGATTTGGATTCTCAAGTTAAGATTCTAATTTTTTTTAATATATAATTCAAGAAAAACAATTTTATCCACAGAAAAATAATGGATTGATATTATTTTTTTTTCCGTTTTCGTTTTTGTATATTACTAATCTTAAAATTTCTAACAATTTCATAGTTAAGAAAAAAAAATAATCATTCAAATATATTTAGAATGACACTTAAAATAAATAAATAAAATTAATAATAAATAAATTAATAAAAAAATAAATAAATAAAATTTGGAATGTTTGCATTTTAATTTGGAGTTATGAATCTTGGAGATTAATTCTTTTAATGATACTCAATAAATAAGATTTTAAGAAATACTTTTGCTCTTTATTTTTAGCCTGTTTCTAAAAAAATACTGTTTAATGTTAATGTTTGTTTTGCACAAAAAGGTCACCGTATTGAATTGATAGATTCATTAATTAATCTAACACTGTTTTAAAAGCAAAAGGCAGAACATGAAATGTAAGTAATGGGAGCTTCTTCAGGTGGTATTGTTTCAGACCTAATATCACTGCGAATTGTAGGATATTGTTTCTTATTTGATTATATTCCTAAACTCTAACAACATGCAATTTTCTGAGGACCTGTTCTGTGAGATTTCAAACCTGTTTTAATTAATACTGTAAGCATTCTATTGGATTCAAATCAGTAATGGTGGGTCCCCTTTCTATGTATGGGACATGATCCTCTTGATAGTGTGTGTGTGTGTGTGGGGGGGGGGGTAGTCAAATGGATATCATTGTGGACTACTATTTACGCACTAATATTGTTGGTGAAACATTAAAAATCTGACCCCCCCCCCTCTCAGCTATGGGTAAAACAGTAACTATTATTGAATTAATCATATATAATGAATCATGTATAATAGTTGTTGCGTTTCAGCATTAAATAACCCAAAATGATTGACTTGTTAAAAAGGCAAATCAAACAATAATATGCAAAAATGTTGAAACAAAAAGTGAAGAGTTGTATTATCTTCTCTAAAGATATCTAAATGCTAATGACACACACCATTGAAGTATTATAATATGGATGAATAATATCAGACAATTTTAAGATCGGTGAGTTGTGATTCCTTCAAGAATAACCAGATTTATTTTCCTGACTATTCCTCTCCAGATTAATTTTATGGTCTGTTGCATAACAATGTATATTTCTGTATTTTCATTGCCCAGAGGCAGTCGTTATTTAGATGCTTATTAATAAACAACACTTGAGCATTGTTGCAATTTTGATCTTGTATGCTTCGGCCTACTGCACCTCTGTTTGCTAATGTCAGGAACATGGTTGTTCATCAGAGGGCAAACATTCCTCCTATCACATAAGACCTCACTGGTTCAGCCATACGCTCTACCACAACCAGGATATGTGACCTGATAGCTCTGAAGCCGCTGCTTGGTGAAAAAGACTGGGCAATAGGCTAACTATGTGGATCTTCATTGTCAAAACAAATCTGAAACTCGTGTTTGGCTCCAACATTGCTGGAATTGCGAATGGATTGTAATTGCAGTCAAGGAAACTCAAAATTATCAAGTCTGGTCTGCAGCGATATGAGACCTTCTTGTAAAATAATGGGAGTTGGCTCACCTCATCCCAAGTGATAGCAGTGACAAAAAAGATCATTTCTGATTTGTACAATAGGCTGACATACTAAATTACCAACTTTTACGTTCCGATTTGATGAAAGAAAAATGTTGAACTTTGACAAATTATTTAGCTACTATTGTAAAAAGTATTTGAAAATAATTTTCATGGTATTTGTTGATAGTGAGATATTTGTCTTGTGTGTTTACTGTGTCTGCTTGTTACTAACTATTTTTACGAATAAGAAAACAACGTCGATTAGTTTGTGGAGAAAACTTTTGTGTTTTAACGATTTCCACTAACATTGAGTTTGAATGTGAAAATTAAAATTGAAATTTGGAATATCAAATGTGAACAAAAGATGTGAGAATTGAATGATTTTGAATTGTATGAAAATTGTTTTTCTTGCTGTGTTCTAAATGTGCACCCTGAATGCCATTGGAAATATGATTTTGGTATTTTTGTACATATAGTCTAAATTGATTTTGAAAAAAAGAAAAATTTGTATATAAATTTAATGTAAAATGATCTCAATTTTGGGGGGCAGTTTTAGGGCAGTTAACTAAATTCTTTTTTTCTATGGGAGTTAAATCCGATGCGGTTTTGGGGGGGGGGGCTAGCTACTTTTTTAGACTATTACATGTCGTTTTATGACCTTGCCACTCGGACTTAGTTAGTAGTAAAAACTTTTGGTATGTTCCCTAAAGAGATAGAATGGCCCGGAAATTGGGAACATAGTACGTTTCATAGATATATATATATATATATATATATATATATATATATATACATACATACAAATGATCCCCCACTAAATTCTAAAATATTTGTTTTTCTTTATGTCCGTTTTCCACAGTGTTAACACACAATTATCTAAAAAAAGCAGAATGTATTAATCTACAAATTTACCCATATTTAACTTTTCAAATCTTATACATTTTTTTCTAACTATACATCCCTTTTTTTTATTTTAATTTTAAGCAATTGATTTTAGTTGTTTACTTTTCCAGTGAAAATTGAATAATAAAAAAAACTTTAAAATTATCTAACTTATTAAATACCTTATTTTTATGGTATAAATAAAATATTAAAAGTTTGGATATTATTGTAAATGAACACCCATCTCCCGATAAAATGACATTCTACTTTTTTGACGATTATGTGTGAATACCCTAAAAAACTGGCTGAAAGAGAAACAACAAAAAATATTTTAGAATTTAGACTGGGGCATTAGTTTCGCAAATAAATTAACATAAAATGATCCTCCATTTTTTAGCCAGTCCAGGGTTTTATGGCAGTTAACTATTTTTTGCCATTGGAGATAAATTCTGTATGTTATTGTTTTGAGGCGATTGTGTGTGGTTTTATGACCTTGCCAGTCGAACTTAGGATTAGGGTTAAAAAAATATATTAGTTAATGCCCTAATAATTTAGAATGACCGTAAAAAGACGAAACTCGTTTTTTAGGGGGGTGTAATTTAGCTGAGTCTGTTAATCTACACATTTACCAAGTTTGTTAAAATTTTGGAATTCTCTGAATAAAATTGTTTGTTTTTTTTAATTAACGGCTTCCCATCCCAATTAATTGCTGCCCGGAAGGTGGGTAGGTTTTGCTATATATATTTATTGCATATCTACAATGTTAACTTATGATTCTCTGATTTAGTTTTTTTAACCCTGTCAATTTCTGCGATATTTCTAATGAACTGATAATTTTAAAGCATGATAATTCCTTTATTTCAAAATTTGGGCAAAATAAGTTAATCACTTAATTTTTTGAGTTGGTCGGGCAAAAGTCGTTCAGCGGCAAGTCTGTCGTTCAGCGGCAAGTCTGTTGTAAATGAGAACCATTTGTATGCTCTAAAATACAATCTTGGTTAATTGTTTTTACACAATATCAAGAAATCCTGATTCCTTATATATAATTGTATCACAGTCCATAGTTTTCTTCGAATGTCCAGCTGGCTTGGCAGGCCGAGAGCAGATTCAAGGCGTTTCCACAAATAATGGTGATAGAGAGGCGCTCGTAAAGCCAAGACAATTCGCGATTGTCTCCGGTGTTGCGTGTCATTAATAGACCACGGCTGCCGAGGAGTCGCGTGTGGTAGAGCCAATCACTCCACTTGTCTCCACAGCGATCGATTGAAATTTGTTAATTGTTTGCCTTATTTTATTTGTCAGATTTCTGTCAATAATATTTAAAATTACTTACAAAATTTACAGTTATAAATTATAAAGTTTCATGTTATCATGTAACATATAAATGGGTTAGTTTTATCATTTGAGCATAAATTAGTTTGGCTGGTATCCTGTAAATAAGGCACCCTAGTCACGGCAGAACCTGAAAGGAACGAATTTAGCTTGACACAGAATTTGATGTCACTCAAAGGCCACATATTTCTAAACATAAATAAATCAGAACAAATTTTAAAATTGACTTTGTCTCGTTAAAAAAAATCTGAAAAATGGAACCTGATTAGTACTTCTAGTACTTTACAACCCAAAAAGATTTATTTACCTAGAAAATAGAAAATGGAAGTGTACTTTTTGTTTGCATATGGTTGGTAGATTAACTTGCAGTGGATGAAAAATGGGGTTAGTTTTTTACCACTAGAAACCATTATCGGAAATAAGTATTTCTATATGCAATCCCCCACAAAAAGGTGACTAAATTTTAGTAAATTTAATTTGCATCTGGAGACATAAAAAATTAAAAGCACAAAACACTGTTTTCCTTTAAGTTAGAAATTTTTACTTTTGTTCCTCCCCCACCCCAGCCACTGAAGAGTAAGGAGTTACTGTGGTAGAGGCCAGATTTATAGGGAGAAACCTGGATGGGGAGTTGGGCAGCAAGATGTTTGTTCACACTGCATTTTATTTTTTGCATGTTAGTACAGTCATTGGAGCCGGCAAGCAGTCCGAGGAAAAAGCTATTTGAGTAGAAAATCTTCTGTCATTTAGGGGCCTTTACAGTAAAGTGTGAGATTTTGCTGTTAGTCGGGTGGTATTTTCATTGATGGGGTACAAGTGCAGTAATTGTATCGGAGCACGTCCTATGAAAGTACTTGTAAAACAAGCACAGGGATGCAACAGAGTTGAGCTTGGAAGACAGTGCGGGACTAATTATGTTAGAAATTTACAAGTATCTCATTTTTAAGAGATAAGTAAAAATTATGTTGGATTTTTTAATGGAAATAAAAGGTTATTCTTAGATAAAGTCAATTTAAAAATGCGCGTTCTGATTTTGTTTAGAAAAGTGTGGCATTTGAATGATGTCAGGTACAGTATCAAGCTAAACTCATTCCTTTCAGCTGATGACATAACTGAGGTTGCAAATTTATGCATCATCTATTGGCAAGTATTTTCAAAATATGTTCACTAGTTACCAAAAATTTGGTTGCTGAAAATCCTTTTTTTTTTCTTATGCTTACAGAAATTACATTGTAATTATACTGTCAAAATATCAAATAATTATGTAGTGGTTTTTTTTTTGGTTTTTTGTTTGTTTGTTTTTTGGCACTCCTAAAGTTGTTTTTGTTTTCTCTCTCTTTTCAGGCATTGAAGTTTTGACATTCTGGCAATTATTTTATTTTTCTATATACGATTCCATTAAATCTATTTTATAATGTATTTCAGACCAGTCAAGTCAGTGTAGAACTTGCTGAAAAAAATGCAAAGGTTGCTCAACTGGAGGAGACTCTGTACCAACAACAGAGAGAAATGAAACAAGTGGAAGAGAGGTTATATGAAGTGGTAAGTCGGCCATTTCTTTTAAGCTTTTGCTATGACTTTTTTTATTTTTTTAATCTGAATTTTTATAGGTGCCATGGTATCCATGGTGACTATTATTGCCTGCCTTCTGCTCAGTTGTTCACGCGTCTGCCTCATATCTATTTGCTTCATTTTTATTTCATTGCATCTGACGGCGCATGACAAGTTTGTTTGACCATTTTCTTCTTCTTCTTCATTCCTTTCTCTTTCTTCTAAACACCCAGATTTCTTTAAATTTTAATGTGACTGCAAACTAAACATTTTTCATTCTTCACTGGGCAAACATTTCATTCACTTGTATGTTGATATATTTGTCATAAAAAATTTACAAAACTCTTGCATGCTATAAAAAAAAAATGTAAAAAATTGAGTGAAGTTTAAAATAAATTAAAATTTGCTTACTCTAACTTTTAATGGCTGCAATGATTGGAGTGAATTCAAACTAAATACTCTAATTTCTAAAAGAAATGTACCTATTTGTTTTTAAAACCAACCGCAATTTTGAAGGGTTTTAAGTTTTGATAGAAGCTTTGCAATGTAAACAGGATAACTTTTTTTTTCCCCTCCCAAATTTTGTTAAAATATTTTGTACTTAAAAACAGTTGTTATACGTGAGGACAAGAAAAAACTTAAAAAGGTAAAATTCATGGTACATAATTGGGGAAAAATCACGATTTATATTGGTGCAAATATAGCATGGTGATATTTGTTTTTGGTTTTTAATACAAGTCATGGAATTTGGTTCAGCTTTTCTAAACTATTTCATGCACAAACTTTGTCATATTATTTAATACTGTTTCATATTTAAAACTCTGTTCTATACTGATCAGATTTGATGATTTTTGTATCATTTTGAGGTACACAATAGGCAATATGTAAACTTGGATCAAATAGGTTTGAAGCACCCTAGAATGAACAACGAAAAGGACACATTTTACCTTAACACAGCTTCTTTTTTTTCTTTTTTTCTCTTTTTTTTTTTTAGTTGAATTAACAAAACAATACAGTATTTAAAAAAAAAAGATTTATTTATGAAAACTTTTACTAATAATCTAAAAAAAGTAAGTTTTATTTACAAGTACGTCTTGTTTTATGAACAGTTTTAATTTTTTTTAAAAAACGCTTTATTTACCAAACGTTTTTTGTAAACTTTGGATATTTATATCAAAATAAAGTTTTATTTATAAAACCTTTTATTCAAGTAAAATATATAAACAAACATTTAATTAAAGTTATTTTGTGTAGAGATATCACACAATTTGAAAAAGGTATTTATTTTTTTAATATTGGATTTTTCACTGCAAAAATCTTTAATCTATCATAAGCAATAAAACCGGAAGTCAAAAGTAATTAATCAGTGTTAAGACAAAATATGTCCCTTTTGGTTGTTACTCATTTTTGGATGCCTCAAATCGATTTGATCTGAAAACTTAATCTTCAATTTGACCTTTTCTAATACACTTGTTCCATAAATATAGTTTACTTATGAGATTTTACATGAAATGTATAAGAGCAATTTTTTTATGTCTAATGCACTTGCTAATAATAATTTTGTCTGCCACCAAGTGCACAGTTCACTTTGGTTTTTACATAAAGATTGGAATTCATGGTGCCGACTACAGTTTTGGGGTTGTTGTTTTTTTCTTTTTCTTCATTAACTTAATAAATTTTTTCCAATGACCTAATAAAAATGCTTATCTTTAATATAATGTATCTTTCATTACAAACTTTTAATTTTCCAAATATATTTCCTTTCCTCTGTCCTCATTTCATTTGATCAATCAAATAAGATTACTGGAAGATTGTTTGATTTGTCTTGCAAGAGCTTCACATAATTTCCATATAATTTACTTTAATATGCTTGGTACAAACAAGACAATGGGATTCTTAAACCGTCATTAGATCACTTAGAATTGACTGAGAATTCTATCAAGCCGGATTGAACAAATAATTATATAAACAGCCTTAGAGGTTCAAGTGATGTCTTCAATAAGAGTAAAAAAATAAATTAAAAAAACAACAAAAGTCAAATGATTTAGTAGTTCAGGGTTTTTCAAGCTGCAGGATGGTTCTAACATCGATCAGGGCATGATTGAGTCTGCTCACCTTTTGTCTCAAGCGCACTTTGTTGAGTTGTCGATGTTAGGTTATTTCAAGTAACTTCCAAAAAGCCAATTCAAGTTTTCTATTTCATAATGAATCCTAAACCATATACGGTTTCTATTTGTTGGTTTATGATCTGTTGAGTTCTTCCCCATGAGCAACCTCTAACACGTTTGTTTGGTGGCACAAAGCACCCCACACAGTGAAGGGGTGAACATCAAACCCCTCTAGTTCATATTTTCTTATCTTCAACTGAGATGGGTTGGTCACATGTATGGCATATCAGAGCACAGGCTGATTTGTCAAATCCTTCATAGTGAACCCGTCGCTAGAACAAGATCGGTAGGAAACAAGTGTAAAAGATAGACCATATAAGCGCTTCCTAATAAAAATGTAAAGTCAAGGCACAAAGGACAAAATATAGCTCGCAATTGTGCAACCTGGTGAGAGGCATGCTGAAAGAGTTTGAAATGCTACTCTTTTGCACTAATGTCAAGGAGATGAGTGCTCAGATATCGGTCTATACTGAAAGATGGCGCTCACATTTGCAACGTCTATGGCTCAAGAAACATTTGCAACGTCTATGGCTCAAGAATTGACCTAACTCGCCTTAAAAGGACTAGGTTGATTCCAGACACCATCCTCTCCACCTGATTTTGAGAAGCGGCATCATGGTTGATTTTTTTTTTTTTTTTTTTTCTCTCATTATTTTATAGAATAGAGCCAGCCAAAGTGTTCAGATGTAAATACTTAATAGCTTTTCTATTACAAAATCTATTTAATTCTGATTCGTCAGTCACTTTTAGCAAACATTGGGCCGTGTTCTTATAAAAGGTATTTTGAATTTATTGTACCAATTACGTATTTAATCCTATCAATATTTTATTTTTGACTAGTTATGATAGTGGAAGGAGGAGGAATCTTCTCCTGCAGTCGGAAGTCCTATTTCTGGCACACATTAATTTCCCAAACTAATTTTAAGACACTTTTTGGTGATTCATCAGTATTAATTCATATTTCAAATCTTTTGGTTGGCTAATTGACATAGATTTGACCAATCTTTGCATTTCTTCCAAATTACAGATTTTGAACTTTATTTGACCTAATTACACATTGAATTATTATTTTTAAATTGCGTAAAATAAACAGTTTTATAAAAAAAATAATGAATTACTTTAAATGAATTCCGAAGCACTTAAATTGTTAATTAGAAAGTAATTTCTAACATTTTTTGGAAGGCAAATAGGATACATTGTAGAACAAAAACTCACCGGACAAAAGTTTAATATTTTTACATTTAAATTCTTTATAATCACTGTATTAATAATTCTGCAGCGGTACACAATGGATGAGATAACAGCCTCCTAAGGTGGCGATTGCGGGTTCAATTGGCGTGGATGGAGCAACTAAATATTATTTTTACTTTTCTTCATAAGAAAAATGCTGTTTACCTTCGATAATTATTCTTATTATTTACAACATTACCTTAACATTAATAGTTATAATTTTATAGCAGTTTAACTCATTCACTATCCAGGTTTATCATCTGTTCCCTTATGCTAAGTCTCCAGTGATCACGATTGTGGGAATTGACTGTGTCCATTTGCCACTGTTTACAGTGTTGCCTGATGGTTTCTTTCCATGTCTTAGGGTGCTCGGCTTTCTTTTTGCGGTCCAGTCTTGGGTCTATGCAAGTGTTGATCTACCCCTTTCTTCTTTCAACGTGCCCCGAACCAGTGAAGACGGTTTGCCTTTATTAGGACATCAAGTTTTTGGATGGCCAATTTCTTAAGTAGTGTCTGACCTAATATTCTGGATCTGGTCTGATTTTACGTTCCACCTTATTGCACTGTTATTTTTCTGGAGTCGGGCAAGTGAAGCCTGGGTGAGGGCCGAAGACTCATAGTCATGCTTCTTACGCAGCTATTATAGACCTTACCCCTGGTAATAATTGGGATTGCTTGTGATGTTAGGATTGGAAGAAGTTCTCTGAATTTTCCCCCAGCTGTCTTGACTCTGATGATTGACCTTAGTTCATAGCCACCTCGAGAACTCAACATATCTCCGAGGTAGCAAAAGGAGTCTACCACAGCTGCCTATTTCAACTTCGGTGTAAGGGTGGCCCTCAATTGGGCGTGCTAGTCCGAGACATCTCTTACATCTGAAGTCTGGGTCTGGTGTGAGCCTACCATGCACTCCACTGCACTTTTTGGTTCAGTAAATAATCTCAGGACTAAACATTGTTTGAAAGTAATTCTAAAGCCTTTAAATTTTTAGTTTGAAAAGAATTAAAGTTCACGGGCCAAAGTTGGGTCATCTGTTCTTTTCATCAGAAGTGAAATTATAGGGTAGTTATATATAGATGTAATTAAATGTCTCTCAGCAACCACTTAATAAAATGTTATAGCATTAATCTACAACAAACCTTTTTAGAGTGATTCAAGGAAGAGATAAATTTATCGTGAAGAGAGATATTTTGTTATTGTTAACGAGGTTCAGCTTAGATGATCTTGTGGGAATTTTTAATGCAATGTTCATAGATCTTACTGATATTTTGCATTAATATTTTTTCTATAATGAACAGAAAATATGAAATTTCTACTTTCATTTTTGCATTATTTGTTCAAATATAAAACATTGCAATTTTTGGACATACAAATAGCAAACTTTCCTGAGAGAAATATTAAATTAGTATTTTAATTTTTTTTTTTTTAATCATTATATTTGCATTTTACTAAATATCATTTGTAAAACATTTTATCATTTCAAACTATAATATTCAGATTTTAATATTTTTTAATATTTTAAACAGGTAAAAAAGTTAGTGCTGATTGTTCCTTTCCTTTGCATTGAAGCATATATATTTATATGACCGAAAAAAAAAAAAAGTATTAATATTAAGTAATGGATTTTAAAAAAATATATATATATATATATATATAAAGCGGCTCCGAACTTGAAAACAGGACCTTAATATGTTCAGTCTGATCTACTACCATATGAGCTATATACAACAGGTTGGTTATGTAAAGCCTTAATAAATGTAATATGCTGCTGCTTTTATTTTGTCCGTCATTATTGAAATATATTAATTACTAATATATTAATTATAATTAATTAATTATGAAATATATATAATTACTATTTTGAAATATGTCATCATTGTAAAATAATTTTGAATGGGATGCAATTTTATTTGACAGAAAGTGAATAGAAATATGTTTTACGGGTACTGTTCCAGATGACGCGCCTAATTTCTGTGACTTCACGTCTGCAACGATCAGGCAGGTGGCGGAAGTGCCCGAGAGTTGCCGAGACGAAAATGCCAAGCGTTAATGGAAGAGTTACAGATGATAATAAGACAAATAAATTCAAAGAAAAAATACATAGATAAAAACCGAACAAACTGTAGGGTGGGGTGGGAGTCAAATGAAGCATTTTTCAATCAAATGTGTAGAAAGAATTTTGGGGGGGTGGGGGGTGAGGATTTTGTCAATGTTTCCTTTTTCATTTGTTTCGCTGTTTTTCTTTCATTTTTTTTCTTGCTAACATAAAACAAAGAGAGAAAGAAAAATGGGTTAGGGTTTGAGTTTAGCGTTTAGAGGTTAGGGCTCCCGTTCTTAGCGATAGCCAAGCTCTGCATTCAAACTGCCAAGCTCTAACTGGAAGACTGGCAGACTGGCAGACGCTAATATAAGACAAATAAATTCAAAGAAAAGATACATAGATTAAAATCATTTCCTTTTTTTTTTTTTTTTTTTTTTTTTGTGAAAATAATACTTGGGGGGGGGGGTGTCAATGTTTTTATAAGATAAAAGAAAGAAAAAATAATATTATTCCGTCAGTGCTTGGGCGCTTCCGCGACATGCCCGATCATTGTCGACGCGAAGTCACGGAAATTAGGCGCGTCATCTGGAACAGTACCGTTCTAAGAATATAGGCCAAAGGAAACTGGAGAATCAGAATAAAGTATTGAATGTGTAGGCTGTAAGTTATCTATGACATTATATGCAAGACAGACAGGTTCTTTGATATTATAGAGATGTATGGTGTTAAATTGTTTCTTGTGGGGGGGGGGGGTAAACTATTAAATGTGAAATAATCGATTATGATTGCAGGATATTTAAGTGTTTTTGAGCCAAATTGGTGTTTTTTTTTTATCACTCTGATGATCCTCATTACTTAAAGAGATATTTTATTTAAATTTTCTGACCAAGTTGTCCATTTACAACTGAATAAGAATATAAAAATACAACCGCAAAATTTTATATAACCTTTCCGATCCATTCAACGATCTGCTTACACTAAACTTATACAATGAAATAAGTTTGTGCAAAATCTGTCAGTTTTTGTCGCCTATTTCAGATGATTGTCTGAATTTTTATGATACAGTTATCATAATTTACATTGCTCTTCTTCGGACTTGTCCTTATCAATAGTTATGCTAGTTCTACCTTCCAACCTTCAAGTATATTGTCCATTTATGGTGATGGTTTTTTTTTGGTTTTTTTTTTAAATATTTAAATATGATTATTTCCAATTATTTGTGTATGTTAACATTTTTTACGTAAATCCAATAAACTGAAGAAAAATGATGAAAATAATTTTAGAAGTTGTTAGACATCAATATAAGCTAATGTTTAATAAAGTATTACACTTAAATTAATAATTAAGTTTTTTTTTGTTTTTTTTTTTGTTTGTTTTGTTTTTTTACTTATGATCGAAGGAGAAATAATATTAAACTATATTTAATCAATAGTTAAAACTTTTATATTAATTGAGCTGGTGTTGCAAAAGTCCAGCCAGACAGTTTGATATGTCAGTTTGTGTAAGTTTCTATATTCATTTATTTATCTTTTAATATATATATTTTTTTTAAGAACTTCACAATTCCTTGGCTTTCCAAAGCATGTTTACCCTATCTTTCCTCTTTGATCACTAACAACCATCTTAATAAAATTGTAACTTTTCTTAAAAGAAATTCTATCCAATACAATGGTTCTTAACTATCCACTTCTTTTTACACATCTGTTTCTTTATTTTAAGAACCAAGAGCTATTAGTCTTAATTGCACATTAGTACTTGTCTATAAATTATACCTCTAATATCTATTTGTATGTAAACTTTACCTATGTAAAATCGATGCATGTATGTTACATATTTTTTTTTAAATAAATCCATAAATTTTAATTTAAAACTTTTTTTTCTGAATATTTGAGTTTGCAAGAAGCCCTAAGCAATTAGTTTTCTTAGAATGATAGTAACTCTTCCTTCCTTCTGTTCTTCCTTCTGTTCTTTCCTATCATTCTTTTTTGTCATGCATGACTTCCAACCTTCCTATGTATGGTGCATGGAGAAGACTACACACTCCTGACTGTAGACTTTTCTTGTTTAGCAATCTGGCTTGCTGGACCTTCAACATCTGTTCGAAGCTGATGAGTCGTTGAACGAATTATAACATTACTAACCATTGGATAGTAGATGAGGAGAGGTAAGGGACAGACCAATGGAAAGTCTTGTTGGAATTTTACTTTATTTTATTTTATTCTTGCTTTTCATTCCTTGGCCTTTTCCCAATAAAGCTTGTGCTGCTGGCTTTACTCACTAAAATAACAGATTAAAATCGGTTAACAAGACGACTAAAATATTTAATTTTGAAAAGGTATAATATAAAGATCATTCTGATGTCTTAGATTTGATTAAATAATTTCTCGTCCTCATTTTTTTGTATTTCTAAAAGTAAATAATTCTTACCCAATATATCTTTTTGGGGGTGTAACTGAAATTATTTGATAGAAGTAGGGGTGGGACGTAATGGGTGAAAATTTCAGATTCATGCGAGTAGTATTTTTTTGTGTTCATTTATACATAAATAACACTAAATAATCAAACATTTTGAAAATTTTGCAAAATTCAGAAGGTGCAGGCCAATAGTGTTTGGCTATTTTACATTTATGAAAACCCTTTCACAGCCTGAAAATGGTCCTAAATTAAAGTACTATATCAGATTTAACCATCTATATCCATTCATAGCTTTTGAGGATGTTTTAGGACCTGCAATGTCGCATGAAAACACTTTTTCACCGAAAAATGGTGGATTTTGAGTCCCATGGAGCCCTAACGGCTATTTTTGGCCTGCACCTTCTGAATTTTGCAAAATTTTCAAAATGTTTGATTGTTTAGTGTTATTTATGTATAAATGAACACAAAAAAATACTACTCGCATGAATCTGAAATTTTCACCCATTACGTCCCACCCCTAATAGAAGTTGATATTTTTATATTCTAAGATTAAAATATTAACTGATTCTTGAAAATGAACTTGTAAAACAGTTCTTTCTCTTTTACTTTTTTTTTTTTATAAAGTCATTTAAAACGGTAATTCATCTGTCTTTTTTTTTCTTTTTTCTTTTTTTTTTTTGTTACATTTTAACTGTTTTTTTATAGTTAATACCATCAATTCGATTAAGATTTTTAATCTGAAAGATTTTTATTTTTTTTAATTTTAAGTGTATATTTTTTTGTAATCTAAGATAATTAATCTTGGAAAAAATAAAGAATGAGAATTATATTTTATTCTTCAGGTATCTTTGATTTTATATTTCTATTTGCATTTTAAAAAAATCACATTCTATTTAATTTATAATAGTTTTGGTAACAGAGCTTTCAAAATGTCTTCAGTTCTTTTGACAGAAAGCTTAGTCCCAACAAGATGGATTTCCTGCTCATGTCAAAATTATTGAATGAAGATTTTTCAGGATAGGTGAATTGAGGGAAAGGATATTCACCTATAATCGCATCTCTAACTGCCTCCACATAGTTTGTATCTCATCTCTTCTGACATGTACCTTATGAGTATTAAGGTATAGTGTCCACATGCCATCATGAATAATGGCAGCAGTGTTGAACATATTTAATTTCTGGAATACGACATTGGAATGTCATATCAGGATTACCTGATCTAGAAACAATCATACAAATTTGGAAATACACATTTTCCATAAGAGAAATCCTGCAGTTAATATTAATTACTAACATGTGGAAGTAATTAAAAATAAAGACATTTTAATTCATTTCTAGGATGTATGTAGATTTTCAACATATGTACAAATGCGATACATGATTAATGTCTGAGTAACTTTGGAGAAATAACTCTTTACAGGAACAAATGTACATAGAAATAGCTATATAAAGAGCTTAAAATTAAATGTATAAATTAATTGAACAATTATGTACAAGATGAAGTAAATATATGCAAGTTATTTTGAATATATTATACACATTTTAAAAAAAGCTGATTAAAAGTTTATAACAGGAACCAGAATTGTTTTGAAATCAAAACTAGAAAGAAAAATAATTGCTTATGAAAAAATGTTAAGATTGACTAATTTGGTTTTCACTGGTTCCCCTTGCTAACCAAATGCTAATGATACTGAAAACAGAAATATATACCAGAGATGTACATACCATTTCAAGTTATATATATATATATATACACAAATATACCTGTTATTATTGGATTGACAACAGATTACCTGATAAAATCTATTCATACTGTCTTTACACAAATTGATAAGGTTTGTCTGTATTGGCATGGAGATGAATTATACAAACATGACAGATCAGAAAATTTTGAATAAGTCTATAATATATATTACTATGTATATTTTATTCAATTTTGCGTACATAGAAACAGGAATAAGTTCTTGTGCCACTATCTTGTATCTGTTCTGTTAGATTGTATTAGTTTCATTGATTTTCTTCAAAGAGGAGCGAGATATTTTGAACAGTCTATAGGATTTCTGCCTAAATTATCAATTTCTGTAGTAAGTAGATCCAGGAGAGTTAAAATATTTACTTTTTTTCCTGTTGAAATCCTAAGTTCCTTTTGATTAGAAACCTGCAGCAAAACTTTCTTGTTCTTAGTTCTCTCTCTAAAGCAGCATGTCATCTTGGAGATGAAATAGTTGATCTGGTTTCCCTGAGGAGACAAGATTCTATTTGAGTGGCAAAGAAGCCAGAGGATGGCTGTTTTTCCTGTGTGGCATGTCTATCACTTCTCTCTTTCTCTTTCCTTGTTCAACAATTGGCTTTTATTTTATTACTACAAAAGACTCAAGTACTGCTTATATTTATTTTTTGTTTAGAATGTTATAGAATCATTGGTAGATGCGTTTTTTTATATATAAGTTATGTGTTAATGCAATGGCCATACAATAATTTGTGGACTTGAATTTCTATCTGTATTTGCTAAATCGTTTGACTTATTTAATTTTCTAAACTTTTGTTTTCCTCCTTAGAAATTTTAAAAATAGGTGATGCTTTTTACTAAAATTTAACTCCATAATATTTACTCAAAATTTTATTTTGTTTTAAATGAGGATAATAGTGAAAATTAATTAATTTACAAAATCCATACTGAATAGTTTTCTGGAAATGTTATGATTTTTGCCTGACTCTGTTTCAATATAGTTATAGAAAAAATAGTGTAAATAGAAGGAAATTGTTTGAAGAAATTAATAAAAAATGTAATTTTTTTAAAATAAACATGTTGGAATTTAAGTATGAAATATATTTAGGATAGTGTAAAATTTTAGATGAAACGAAAATAATTGAAATGCCGGCTTTATTGGTTCTCTTTAAAAGAATGGGATGGTTTTTTTTGCGAAAAGCATTTGTCTACAATTTCTCATAAAATAAAAACATTTTTTATCTTATGGTTTTTGTTTCTCTGTTTTATGTAAGATCTGATTATTGTATTTTATGTTTACTGTATTTTTCTGTGTAAAAGATTTTTGGCTTTAATTTTTTATTTTTTTATATAATTAAAAGTAATCATACATACAAACTTATTTTATTTTAATGGGCAAATATTTTGTTTTCCAAAGATGTTTATTAATTTTCAATAATATTTTCATAAAGTAGGAATTATAAATTCTAATTTTATTTTTAGATAAGAAACTGTAGTTACTTGGTTATTTATATATTTGTGTCAAAAATGCATTCCCGTTAAGGATCAGAGTATTTGTATACTCTGCCTAAGATCACTGGCACTTCTGTTTACAATCAACTGAGAGTATTGTTATGCTCTGTAAAGTGCTGCTATTTTTGTTTTTATTTTATATATGCATACCTATACTGTTTTCTGGTCCGATTCATTAGTTTTAAACATCAAGCTACACTGTTATAGAGTTGATTCCAATTTAGGTTTAGCTGAAGGACTGTCGTATTATTTATTTAAAGAAAAAGTAAGATTTCAAGTTTTAACAACTGTTTAATGTCATTTTATAAAAGACCATCTTTATAAACTTTTCAAGTAAAATTAGACATTTAAGAATTATACTTCAGTCACAAAATTTGGTGCTTTTACACTTTAGCGGATACTTTAAATAAAACAAACTGAGGAAGATCTGTTTGATGTACGTACCTGTCACGGGTTGAATGAATCCTATAAAGCATGTAAATTAAATTTTTATTTCATAAAAGAAAAACTAATTTCATCGAATAGCGTGGAAATACGTCCTCCATTACGAGTTATTCAAGTGATATTCAAGGGAGATAACCTAAATTCATAATTAGCCTTAATGAGGACGTATTTCCACGTTATTTGTTAATCGGTAAAATTAATTTTCTTTTATAAAAACTACTTGATTAATTTACATGCTTTTTGGTAGAGGAAGTGCAAATATGACAGCCATTTTGATTTATTCAAAGGAGATAAGCGTAATTGATTTACGGTTATCCCCCTTTGAATAATCCCAAAATGGCTATCATATTTGCACTTCCTCTTCGTACATCACTAAAATTTAATTTTCTTTTATAAAATAAAAACTACTTGATTAATTTGCGTGCTTTTTGGTATCGGATATATTCAACCCGTGACAGGTGCGTACATCAAACAGATATTCCTCAGTTTGCTTTATTTAAAGTATTTGCTAAACTGTAAAAGCACCCAAAATTTTTCCATGAATGAATTTTTCAAGAGTAGTTTCTTCTATAGTTGAGGTTTTTATATGCATGTAAAACTAGCCGATATTTTTACTGACAAGGGAATAAGATAACTAGAAAAGTGCATTTTGATTAATATTTATATTAAATAATTTTAGTGAAAATGAAGTGTAGCAGCAGGCTTTCCAAAAATTTGTCCTGACACACTGCATCTTTACTACCATTTTATTTATTACTAATCCAGCTGACATTACTATTCTATCAATTCTAATGACAATATTTGTGCATTTTGTCTGCTTTTCATATAAGTGGTATAGATTGTCATTCTCTCTGCACTCACTGATCATGAACTTCTAACATGGCTTCTATTTCACTTTTGCACTTCTGGCATGTTAATTTAGGAGCTAAAAATCTGGCAGCAATTCTCAAAGTATGGTTCACAAGACTTTTTCCTTTTTTTTTTTTTTTTTTAGTTCAGTTTAGTTTTTTTTTTTTTCTTTTTTACTCAACTTCATAAAACAGAATAACAACTACATATAAGATATAATTTTTTTTTTTAAATGGCTGTGGCTGAAAATTTTTCAAACTAAAATTAAGTTTTCTTTGAACAAAGATATATTACTAAGAAAGATTTTCATAATTAAAATGTTTTTTTTTATTAAAGTATTTACAGCAACATTACTAAGAAAATAAATTTTATTTCAAAGTAAAATTCATTGATATAATTTAATAAAATTTTAATTATAAACATTATGCATTAATGTGGATTTTGAGAAATATTGGATTTTTTTTATTGCAATTCTGATTTATATTTAACAGCATAAGAACGTTATTGTATGAGTCAGACGTAGAATTAAATGTTATTAAAGAAAGTAATAAACTTATATTTGTTCTTTTCATTAAGTTGGTTCAAATTTACACAATTTATAGTTTTGGGAAGATTTGTATAAATACTTTTTCTCAATGTTATTTGAGTAACTTAATATTTGTATTTAGTTTTTCATAATTTTAATATATTGCTAAGTTGAAAGTTTGGAATGAATATTACACTTGACATTTTTATACAGCTTTTCAATATGCAATAAATAGGGATGCGGCTATGTCATGCCTGTAGTGACTATTCTATTAAAGTAAGAAAGCGATTTTGAGTTCCTCAAAGATTTCTTTGCAGATAATAAAAATATTTTAGACTAACCTGTATTGTTTCATGTAAAAACTGTAAATAGATTAGCATTTCTTTTCATGTGTAGATATGTAAATGGATCATTTAAATCACTTCAAACAAAGGATCAGCCACTGAAACTCTGTTTACATAATATACATTGAAATTACTAGAAATATTGTTGTGAATTTTGTATTGTCTAAAGTATTAAAATTAATTATTAAATTTACTAAAATTAAGACAACTCTGGGAGAAATAAGATTTCTCTATAAATTAGTTTATGTATGAGGTTTGAAAATATTGCAATAATTCTGTACTTTTTTTAATTGCATTTTGTTAAGTGATCATTTCTTCCTGTCTTATGTTCAATATTCGCTAAATATAAAACTAAAGTGAAATCAAATAAAAAAAAATAGTTGACCCACTGTCTTAAATTATTTTTAGTGCATATATTAGGTGTGTGATTGGCAAAATGGATATCACTGTGTACTATGGAATTAACTATGCCAGTATTGGATCTATTATGTTCAATTACCCACTAATACCGTTAGGAAAAGATATGACCTCCCCCTTCCCCCCAAGTAATTACTAAAATAATGACTTGTGTTCAACTAATAGTATACAATTTTTAGTTTACATGAGGTAATGTGCATTAAATGTTTCAAAAAGTTGATTTGCTGTAATTCAAAGACATAAAGACTAAATACACAAGCATAAGTCAATTGTGAGAATGCATACCTCCGCCTGACAACGTAAGGATAGGCCAAACTCTTATCTGGGCCTTACTTCTCCATATTCCTGAAGTTATGCCATAGAAATGTTGATAACTCCAAAACTATCGGATCCAGCTAAAAAAATTTATATGGTGGTTACTGTTATCAAACAGCATCAGATTCATGCATCAAATTTGGAAAAATCCAAAGTTAAAATTCTGTCAATTTTTCAACCGTGACTAAACTTATCAATGACATATGAGATGCTAGACTTCATTAGCCAAAATTAGATCAGCTCGAAGTTAGACCATGAACTATATTTTGACCAAATTTGTTGACAATTTGTCGAGCAATGTAGACACGAGGCCGTGCACAAACAAATAAACAGTAACAAACCAACAAACTGAAAACATAACCTCCTTGGTGAAGGTAATAAAGTACTTTTTTTCTTTTTCTTTTTTTAAATAGTTACCTAATCCGGAGAGTGTTATATAAACAGACAATTCATAAATAAACATGATTGCGATATTCTATGTAAACTATATAAATTATTTTAATAAGAATTGAATGCATTTTCGGTAACCATTATTTGGTTATCTGCTTAGTTTTTTGCTTAGATTTCTTTTTGAGAGGAAAATCTGGAGTGGTAAATTATTTGGAATGTTATCATATAATTTCCATTTAAAATTGTATAACTGACCAAACTTATAAATGTTTTAATATATATTATGCTTTTAGTAGAAACATGGTTTTGCTATTAAAAATTTTTTTATTAATAAATTTTATCTCCTTAACATAAAAATGTTTCAAACTAACAGCTTAAAAAAAAAAAAGAAGCCAAATGAAAATGTATATTAGGGTGGAATCAATTTGAATTTGCATTCAAACTTTTATTAAATATAAATTCAAACCTAGATGTTTGTTGTTAGAGCATGATTAGATAATGTGGTGTAACTAAATCTGTCTTGTACAAATGATTGTCTTCTGTGGCCAAACACGTCCCCCAGCAAAGCCGTAATGGTGGTAGAATTAGTAAACTAGTTTCTATGGATAACCTTTTTTCATAACACTGTGTAGGTACTCATAAAATCTGAGTCTTTACTCACAGCTCAATTCAAACATGAAATTGCTCAAATGGTGGGCATTCATTTAAGTTAAATATTAATTTGATTTTCAATTTATTTTTAATTAATAATTTACATTCCAATATTGCTGATTGGATGTAATCTAACTTTGTCGACTTCTTGAAAAGTTTAATACATATTTAATTTATAGAAGGAATTGTCATTTCATATCGGAAATTTTAAAGAGAATCAACTTCATTCTTAAGTCTTTTTCAGTGCCACATCCTCATCTACATATTAACATGTATCCTTGATCTTGTCAGATCATTAAAGTCCAGTAATGTTGAGCGTGGTCAATACTTAAATGGATTACCATTCGGAATACCAGTGGCTGTAAAGATTTAATCCATCTCTCCGAGTCTAGAAAGAAAACTCTGAAATACCACCACTCTTTCTCCGCTTATCTCAGCAGTACTTTTGGTTATCTTGGATATCTCTCTACCTTAAACGATGAGAGGTCAAGAGAAGTGGGGTTAGAGATTACACATCCCCTGCTTAACTATGCACTCTTCATTCTGCAGGCACCTGCTTGAAGGATATACATCGTCTCTCTAGACAGAAGGGGGTTAATCAATCATATATGGATTATCATCAGTGAAATTTGGAAAGCACCAATCAAGTAACTTATTTAAAAAAATATATATTTTATTTAAAATGACATAATTAAAAATAAAAACTTAAATTAAAATTACGAAAATAAACTGACTCTGCAATTGACAAGAGAATATTATTATTTTTTTTTTTTTTTTTTTTTTTTTTTTCAATTATGGAAAATATATTTTCACAAATTTTTTTTACAACAATCTCTGGCAAGTTAGTGAGAGAAAGAGAAGCAAAGAGACAGATACAAACATAGGTAGATAGAGAGGGGGAGAGAAAGAAAGAGAGTCAACAGTAACTTATATTTCATGTAATCCACAAGATCTGAAAATCGTTTGGTAATTTGATCTATCATTGGGAGGAGGAGGGGGGGGGGGTAGTATTCTAGTGTTAAAAGTAATTACTAGACATGCCAGGATACTTAATGACAGATCCTTTTGAAAGAAAATGCATCTTATATTTTATAATCGAGGATGTTCAGGACATTTTTGATCAAACGATGAGGATGCAAATTTAAATATAATTTATTAAGTTTCAATTACATTTGTCAGACAAAATTTTTGCTGATTCAAAGCAAACAAATTTTTGCTTATTAAAATAAAAGAAAAACTTTTAAAAAAAAAAGAAGAAAAAAAGTTATTCTACACAGTGTTATTTTATGAAAATTGCACACTCTATTGTTTTCTTTTGGTTTTCTTCCGAGACTCTTAAAACTATGGATGTTGCATGTTCCTTATGGAAAGACAACTCTATAACATTTGTCATGTTTTACATTTACATGTAGATGCACATATTATCAAAAGAAATTAAACATTGTAGATTTGAGGCAGTTTTTAAAAACTTGCAGAAGCATTCTTACAGGATGTGGATGTATATTTAAAATATTGAAAGCAGTTTCTAAGAACAGGGACATTTGTGTAATTAATCTTTGTCAATTTACAACAGTGAAAAAAATGTCCCTCTCCATGAACATTTATCACTTTCAATCATTTCACATCCTTTATTGTCATGTCATCCCCAAAGAACAAACTAATCATCCATCATTTCTTATCTATTCACCAAATGTTCACATTCACAAAATTCTCTGCATTAATCAGATCATATGACCACATAACCAGACATAACTCCGATTTTTAAAAGAATCACGCAAGGGGCTATAAAAAAATGGAGTGTTACACACCAACCGTACAACTTGTACAAAATTTGAAAATTAAGTAAATTTTAAATTTGTTGCTTTGAGTTATTTCTAAAGTCTTTGGAAATTTAAAAAAAAAAAAAAATTGTATCCAAGTAAATTTTATTTCAGAAAGTTAGAAAAATAATTTCAAATTGTTTATCATTTATTCAGGATAAATATAAAATGATCATAAAAAGTTGTGAAAAATACTTTATTAAAAAAAAATTGCCATTCTATGACTTTTCTATTGTCTTTCTAAGTATTTAAAAAAAAAAAAAAAAATTTTCATGCTATAAATAGTGCATACATCAATCATTTGAAAACATACAGTAACACAAAGAATTATGTAGAGACAGTAATATCAGCATACTGATACTTTTGATAACATCTTGCTGCATAGTTATATAACGCATTAAATTTAGTACTAAAAGGTGCAACAGTTTCTTGTTTTAAATGTAATAAATGCTAGAAGACCCATCTCACATTGCCCGGTAATGCTCTCAGCCAGTAACCCAATTTAACCATTTCTATTACTTTTTTTGTTAATTCCTATAAATTTCAAGTTTTAAATAATTTTAAAAATACTCGTTCTGTCAAAAGAGACAAAGAATAATATATTTTTCAAAAATATCAATCAACCATTAAAAAAATAGGCAACAGTTTTATATCAAAATAACGTTTATTCACATTCAAACAAACTATTTGTATCACTAGTTTCTTGGATCATGGGAGGTAACTCTGCCATAGTTTCTTCCTTGATTTTGAGATTACGCATTATCAAGGGAGATCCCTTGATAATGTGTAATCTCAAAATCAAGGAAGAAACTAAGTTATCTTCCATTCTGTCTATCAAACAAACATACAAGGTCCTCCGAGTTTTAGTATTATGTAGATTAAATACAAAGTACATTTTGCTTTGAGTATTTTAAAATAAAATAAGTTTATCTATTTGGTTTTGACATTTCATAACAGATTAACAAAACTTTGACTATAAAACTATTATAATACATATTGTGCATTTTTTTTTTCTTTAATTAAAATGCAACGTTTGTTTTTACTAATTTCTAAAATTGTTTAATAAATTTTGAATAAATTTTGTCAAAAGTTCTATTTAATAAAACTAGAACTTTTTAAACATTTACAAAAATTAAGGGTAACTATTTAAAGAAAATAAGCATTGAGCAGAACATGGAATTGTTTTTATTCTTGGTTTTTATGTGCTAATAAGTTTTAAAGCATCATTAAAGTGATTTCTATTTTTTTTTTTTTTTACAAAACTTTTTTTTTTTTCAAAAGGACTAAGAATTTTGAGAAATGCTGTTATTAGTGATAGCCTGTGTATACTAGAAAGAAAGTACCAAATAGATTGTTTTCAAACATATATATTGAGGCTTTTCCTTACTTACCCTACTGGTGCTACAAAATCAATACAGTGTTAATGGTCAGCAGCTACTAGTAAATAAACTAATGCTTGTGCAGACATTAGCTAAAATGTTTGAGCCATGATTTACATGTAAATACTTATAGAGGATGTTACACTTGCGTCAATTAATAAACTTGTAGAACTCAATAAAAAAAGTACTCTTCATTGGGGAAAGGATTCTTGTGAAGTACTAAGATTTTTAAACTTGATTAAAGCATGCAAGAGTTATACAAATCGTTTCAAATCTAAAATTTCCATATTAAGTTAGAAGAAAAAAATGCTATTTACAGTTAAGCATAGTGAATTTCTAAACTTTTACACTGTTTATCTGAAATTATTTTTTTGAAATCTCCATTTTCTTAAAACCAGATCAATATATCAAATATCTTGTGAATGTTGTACAGGAAATATTTAAATATTTGTTAAATGGAAGCTAGGAAAATGGAAATCTGAAATTAAAAAAAAAAAAAAAATTTTTTTAAACTTATCTGTATATAGAATTGTTTCTTTAAGAAATTTTTTTTTTTTTTCAATTGAGCCGGTTGGGGGTATTTTATTTAGTAACTTGCTATTTGAAGTAGTAGATTTCAATGTACTTGTTTTTTGTATTTTCTGTTGGTTAATTAAAAAGCAATCATTGTGGGTATCATCAAAAATTGCCTCCATCTTTCTTTCTACCAAAGCCATTTTTGATCTCACCTATTTTTGCCATTTTGTATAATGGTGTATTTTTTTTTTTCTCTGTTTGGTCATTTCACCTCTTCAAATCCATCCTTGACAGTTGCTGCTACCTTTTCATTTCCTTCCTTTCTTTTTGTTGACCCACCCCCACCTCACCCCCTTTTTCAATACCAGCCCAAATTCCAGGGCACTGTTAACCATATTTTTTTTTTGTAATGGTTTGTAAAATTTGGTCTGCCCCTTACTGAAGCTATTTTGCACCATTGTTGATGGTTCTGGGAAACTGCTCTTAAATGCCTTACACTCACTATTTTTACAGCACCAGAAAGAATTGTCTTCATGAAAATAAATGAAAGCACTGCATCTAAAAATAGCAAATTATTTATAACAACTTGATTTTATTTTAATGCTAAAATCTTTGTAACCAAATATCAGGTTTGTCATTCTACATTTTAAAATAATATCGTTTTAAAGCATTACAAACGTTTGTAGAATTTGGTATATTCGGACTACTGTTCTCATCTTGGGTGTTTTTATCACAACATTTCGGCTGATGTAATCCCCCAACCTTCTTCAGGTGTACTTTGTCGAAATTCCGTCCAGATTCCCGAGTTCAACAGAAAGATTCCCAAGTTCGACAAAGTACACCTGAAGAAGGTCGGGGGTTACATCGGCCGAAACGTTGATAAAAACACCCCCCAAGATGAGAACAGTAAGTCAGAATATACCAAATTCTACAAATTTTTTAAATTTTTTTTTAATATAAACAGAAACCACCACTTTATCAAGGTCGAGGCCACCCGTGGACAAGTGTTAATGTGATTTCTATTTATCCCCCCTCCAGGAGATTAGACACAAGTGTCATGTGGGTTTGATGGAAGTGTTTTCAGTGGAATGACTTGGATTTGAACCTGGCACACACGGGTTCTCAGTCCACGTCGATACCAACTCAGCCACTGTGCCATCCCCAAATTCTACAAATTGTCAACCCTCATCTCAAAATTTCCGAAACACAATTACAAACGTTTATTAAATGCTAATTTAATTTTTAAAAAAAAGAAAGTTTTTTTTTGTTGTGACCATAGGTTCTATTTAACCAAGCAAGGAACTCTCCTGCAGAGAACAAACACTATTTTATTGTCACCCTTATACAATTCTGATGTCATACCCTGTCAAGCGCCGATAACTCAACCTTTCTTCCGAAGAAGTTTAAATAAAATTTATTGGCAAAAGATAGCAAAGTGCAATAAGCCATGTAAAAAGAGAGAAGATGTGTACATCTATATACAGTGTCTGAATGTACAAAGAATGCTCCGTTTCTTCTGTTTAGACGAAAGACCATGACTTCGCACTGGGGTGAAAAACTCTTCAAAACATAGATTTAAATTGCTGTTGATGTCATACACCAGAATCACACCCTCTGCTGCTCACGGTAATAATCCAAAGATCATCTGCCATAATACATCCATGATTATTTCCCCTTTGTGCATAGTAGTTTTAAAAATATTTGTTTAGTTTGCATTGTTTATTAAATACTTGAACAAATAATACAATTCTATTCTAAAACAAACATAAATTTTCACAAATATTACGTTTGAATTGTGCCATTTTGTGGGTTTCTAGTGACTAATCAGAAGGCGCCTGCGAAATACATCAAGCTTTGTGGAAAGTATGCCAGGATGGCAGTCAATTTGAGTATGTCTGATTGCTTGGGAATCTGAGTCAGAAAGAGGATGATATCCCATTTGTTTTCCCATGTGGGTGGTATTAGATATGTTTTTTGGCTTCCAGCACAGGAGAGTGCAGTCTCTCATTGGCTAGTATACTTCAAGGGAGATAACCGTGGATAATTCTGATCCAGCACTGTGAAATGTATTATATACATTAATAAATGCCACTGTTAGTCAATGATCTGTATCATTTTTTACAAATATATAATTACACATTAAAATAAAATCAAGACTTGTTATTACAAGTTATTTAATGATATGCATTTTACTGTAATTAATCAATAGGACTATAATCTGAAGTAAAATATGATATAATTGGTTATCAAATTTAAATGATTAATTTAAACAGCTCGTTAAACATTGTTTCAGTCTATTTTGAATTCTTTTAATTGAATAAGTAATATTCTAAAAACTTTTTTTACAATTTTGTTTTCATCTTTTTTTTGATTGAAGACATTACTTTTAAACTGGTATTTTTGTTCTTTTTTTTTTACATGTTTTACTTTTGTTTTTTACTGATGATTTTCTTTCAATGTTGAACATTATTTTCTGAAACAATTTGATTCATTTACTGATTTTGTACTATTATCCACATTGAGGCTTCTTATATCCACACTGTTTTATCCACTGTACTCTCTGGCCTTCTTCAGGTACCTTTTTGTCCTCGTCCATAACCTTATGAGAGTTCAGTCTCTTGCTTTGCTTTCAAGGGCTGATAAACTGACAAATACTTGTCGTAATTCATCTTCATAAGTAATCAAATTTTGTTCATTTCACTGATCATTTTCAATCCTTCCTCTCATAATATTCTTCATTATTTAACTGACAATCCATCCATCTCATTAACCTTTATCCTCGATAAGTGGTGACTCATTAATAAAAAAAAAATAAAAAAACATATCTGAAGTAATTAAACACCTGTGTATTGAATAAAGGATTCAGTTTGAAATTACAGGAGGTTATTAACTACAGCAAAAGGTATCTGAAAACTGCCAGAGAATAGAGCTACCCTAACATTGTGAACATAATAAAAATGAGGATAATTTATTTGTTATACATTTTGTTGTTTTTGCAAATAATTTTGTTATTGATAAATTGTTTTGAAGATATTTAATGAATCGGTATGTATATCATTTTAGCTTGTTATCAAGGAAAAATCTAAAAGTTCATACTATTTTGATATCAATATGTCAAAGAGTATTAATGTTTTATGAAGAAAAAAAAACGATGGAATTATATTTTTTTTAATTTTTACATGGTGTTTTTATTTAAATTTTTGTATTTAATGTTTATTTATAAGCAATCAATAGATTGTAGACAATTATTTTTATTTATTTATTTATTTATTTATTTTTTTTGTAACATAATTTATAATTTACTTATTAAACCAATGACGCGTACACATGAAAAGACTTTAATTATGGATGATCCTAATAATATCCCATGTTTGTATGTTTCTTCTGAACATTAGCCCAGTTTAATAATATTATTTCAGCAGAGACAATGACGTATACTCTAAATGTCCTATTCCGGTCTTCTCTTCATTCCTACTACTAGCTTCTTCTTGACACTCATTGTTTTGCGGGAGAGGATTCTATCTATTTATGAATGCTTTGCTTAATGTCACTTATTCAAATCTATATTTTATATTCTCTGCCTATACCACTATTGTCACTACTGGTTTTGTATTATTATATGGAGAGATGGAAAAAAATGTTATTTGAGCCATCCATGACTGTTTGATTTTCATAAAATCAAACATAAACCAGACACCCACCAAAAAACATCACATTACAAAGTAAAAAAAAAAAAGGCGAACCTAAACCAGAAACCCACCAAAAAACATCTTCGCCTCTGCCCTTGAGGCTAGCATTCACAAATATCCAGGGACTTAGAACCAACATCAACGACGTAGAAACCTTTTTCCTGACAAACTCCCCGGATATCCTAGCATTAAGTGAAACAAACCTTCAATCCTCAATCTTCGCTCACCACTTTGACGTGACTGATTACTTCCCACTCTACAGTAAAGACTCTGATAAACATATGCACGAGCTAGGAGTTTATGTTCGGAACACCCTACCCTTGACTAGAGAACATAGACTAGAATCAGATGACCAAGCCTACATGTGCTTTAGATTCACCCTGCAGCACAGTGTTATTTATATTTCTTATACCGTTCTCCTTCAACAAAAGACTGTAACCTCCTTAACTCTATCTCTGAAAGCATAGACACAGCACTCTCACTTGACTTGAATGCCCAAATTCATGTATTTATCGATTTTAATGCAAACCACCGTGACTGGCTGGGGTTCTACAGTTTTACTGAACCAGCTGATAACTCTACGTTTAATTTCTCCTTAGCTCACTTCCTCTCAGTCATTTTCCCAACCTGCCTCCCTGATCATGTGGACCAGCAAGCCTCACTCCTCGATCTATTTTTGACCTCACTGCCCGAGGCTTGTGTGATGAGTGCCCATAGCCCGCTCGGGAATGCTGATCACATTGTGGTAATGATTGATATCATCCTAAAAACTCACCCCAAAGCTGATGAGTCGTTGCTCAAAACGACGAGATACTATGAGCAGGCTGATTTTGAAGCTATCAGATCACATTAGCGACACCCCATAAAGTGAAACCTTCTCACTCCCTGCTGATTAGTGCGCAAATGAGAAAACCGAATGGGTCAAAGCTGGCATTGAAGCATGTCCCCATGCAAAAATTCTTCAGCAAACCCCATTCTCCTTTATGGTTCACCTCGGAATGTGCAGCTGCTATTGCTAAGAGGCAGCAAGCATTCCAACAATTCAGCCGCCATAAGTCAACTGCGAATAGACAGAAATTTATAGTCAAGAAATAATTGTAAAGTAGTGATAGGTGAAGCAAAGAGAAGGTATAAGAGATAACCAGAAAACGCATTCAGTCACAGAAACTAGGTACTCGTGATTTCTGGAAAGTCTACAATAGTGTGGTGAACAATCAACAATTCCCCTGCTGTCAAACCACAATGATGTTTGCATGGTAACTGATAAAGCTGAACTACTTGCCCACCGTTTCGCCTTAAGCTCCACTTTGGACTCCGCAAACCACCCACACCTTAAATTCCCATCGTGTACCGAAGCCACACTTGAAAACTTGGTCATCACTACATCTCAGGTCAGGGATATCATAAAAAACCTTGACACCTCCAAAACATGTGGACCTGATCTTATACCAGTAATAGTAATAAAGAAATGCTCTGCTGAACTGGCCTCTGTCCTCTCCAAACTCTACAACAAATGCTTCTCTCAATCTTGCTTCCCTGATAGCTGGAAAATTGCCTCTGGTACCAGCCTTCAAGAATTCTGGAAATAGAACTGATCCTCTAAACTACCGCCCAATCAGTCTACTCCCGATTTTTGCTAAAATCTTTGAATCCTTAATCAATATAGCAATAGTCCGGCACCTAGTTAATGCTAAACTTCTTTCTGACCGTCAGTATGGATTCAAGCAAGCACGATCTACTGCAGGTATCCTAACGGCCATCTCTGAACGCATATATCATACACTTGACAAGGCAGGTGAAGCTAGGGCGGTAGCGCTTGATATATCCAAAGCTTTTGACAAGGTCTGGCATTAAGGTCTTCTCATAGAAATTAAGTCATATGGTATTACTGGATGAATATTTAATATAATTAGATCCTTCCTAACCAAAAGAAAGATATAGGTTGTCCTCGAGTGCCGTTCATCCAAGCAACATGACACAAATGATGGTGTACCCCAGGGATCCATCTTTGGACTTCAACTATTCTTGATTTTCATAAACGACCTCCCTGATGACATTTAGTCTGAGATGGGTATATTTGCTGACGACACCACACTCTACTCTCGTCATGTAGGTAAAACGGATGCACACATATCCGAAGCAATGGCTGAATCCTTAGAAAGTGATCTCCAGTCTGTAGTAGAATGGGGTCATAAATAGATGGTAACATTTAATGCCGCAAAGACAAAACTCCTTTCCTTCAATAACTACAATAAACCTCTTCAACCACTGATTGCCATGGCAAATAACACCCTACCTGAGAGTTCAACATCCAACCTCTTTGGCCTAACATACACAGGTAACATGAATTGGAATAAATACATTGAAGACATTGCCAAGGCTGCTGCAAAGAAGGTGGGCTCCCTCTACCGTGCTAGTAAACTTCTCACACCTGACATTGTCCTATATCTCTACAAAGCCACCATCCGCCCATGCATGGAGTATTGTTGCCACATCTGGGCTGGTGCACCATCCACTAGTCTCTCCCTCTTAGACAATGTCCAAAAAAGAGTCGCCAACTTAATAGGTCCCTCACTATACACCAAGCTCCAGCCCTTGTCTCATCGCCACAATGTTGCATCCTTGTGCCTGTTTTGCAAGTACTTCAATGGATTGTGCTCCGATGAACTTGCTGCTCTGATAATCAGCTAAGTCCCATCCATTCACTGTGGAAGTTTCCAGATGCCAGAGAGCCTTCTACTCCAATAGCTTCTCTCCTCATGCTGCCGGCCTCTGGAACTCCCTCCCTGCTCCCCGTTTCCCCCAACTCTACTGACATGCAGAAATTTAAAACTAATGTAAACAGACATCTCACTGCACAGCTCACAACTTGGGATGGAACCCAAAAACTTACTCCCTAATTCTCAGTGGCCCCTTGGGTCTACAGCGGTATCAAGCCTTGTTTGGGAGTGAACTATGATAATTATAAAAAATACATGAATGTTGAAACCTTTAGAAATTGGTTATTTTAGATGGGTTGATTACTAAGTTTTTTTTTTTTCTTATTGACATTAAACTACTAAATAAGACTTGATGCATGGCTAACCAAACTAGAAATCCCAGAAGATTATTAGTCCCCAAAAAGAAAATAAGAAGCTTAACCTGTATTTGTTCAATAAATATTTTATCATCCCATTTATTCAAATTAATATCCTTATGTTTTCTTTATCAATCAAATTTTGATTGGAATGTTGTACTTTAGCAATAGTAATCTTGTGTTCCACAGTAGGTGGTCTTTTAAGTAGCTTGATACTTATGACATTGGAAAGAAAATGATGGGGGCTTCAAAATAGATTAATACAATTTCGAAGGAGGTTGGGGTATTTAAACAGTAACAAAAACACTGTTAAAAGCTGTCCGGGTTAATTGTCTGAATGCCAAATTTCATATATAAACAAGCAGAATCTGCACTACCGAACGTGAAAACGGTGTTGGGTAAGTGTTCAGAAGGCCTCCTTATTTTGTCATTGTTCTTTTAAAATGATGCAGTAAAAAAAAATTAACAGTAACAACATATTTTTAAAAAAAAGAAAGAAAAACGTTTCAGCGTCAATGTGGCCCAAACTTAAATTCCATCAAACTTCAACTTTTTTTTTTTTTTTTTTTTTTAAGTCACTCTTAAATTTGAAAACTTTTATCTAATATATAAAGTTAAGATGATTTTTCCCCCGTACCTTCTTGAAGAATAGGAAAATAACCACAGGCTATTAAACCTATCACTATATTACGCTTATTCAGTCGAGCGTGATTTAGTAAATTTGTTAGTTTTCTCTAGCTAACACTAAATATTACTTTTGGCCAACCATATTCAACTCTCCTCAAAACATACTCCATATAGGTGGTAAAAACTTTTCCCCCTAACAATTAAGTACTGACACCGGGAATTAATAAACAACGTTGAAGTTTTAAAAAATTGCCCGTTATTATTTCTTATCTGTCTGCTATTAATTTACTACATAATATAAAACATTACGCACACATTTAATGGATGCTCCCGCTAATTCCGCTTAATTTTGAGAATGTCGGATTACGTTATTTCTACCTATTACATATACATTTAAAGTCATTCCGGTTTTTAGAGAATGCAATTAACGAACATAGTTCTTTGCCGTATTTCATCTTTCAACATGGCGACTACAATTTCAACAACTCAACTTCTGAATTAAGTCACTATACGCCAAGATACTCAACAGGTACCATAAAATGTACATTTTCTGATTCCAACACCTTTCACACACATAATATTCAAAAATTGGAGAAAAAACATTGATTTCTTCATATAGAAATAACCCAAAACGTGTGACTGGTCGACCTTATATTTGGTCGCCCTACGGCGGATCGTACGATAATACACATGCCAGCAACTGACTGACTTCGTTTAAATGACATATTTTTTCATAGATTTGATACTTGCTTTTGTGGGCGAAACATTAGCAGTGTAGATCACAGACCAAGAAGTTTATGGTTCGATCCCAGTCGTCTCACACAAGTTTTTTTTTTTTTTATGCATTGTTAAACTTCTGCCTACAGGGAAGGGGGAAGAGAGGACTATGGGCCGAATTTTTTTAAATCAACGTTATTATGTAATCATTTGAAAAGAAATCAATGTAATGTCGTACTTTAACTATTGTGAATATCATTCCAATGTGACCTATTTGCGTTCGATCAGATGTTGACAAATTTTAATTATTTCTTTTCTATTTCTCACGTGCAACAATGGGGGACGGGTCCAGCTAGCTCCTTATATAATTTATTGAATAAATGTTGAAAATTTGGTGATTTAAAAAAAATAAAATAAAATTAAAAAAATAAAATAACATTGATTGCAAAGAGCAGTTTCCTAGTGGGAGACCTGTATCATAAATTGTGTTGCAGGAGCATGAACCCCCTTAACGCCGACACTGGAAGCAAGAATAACGAACCTATTGGTAGCTAATACATACAGTATCACACACAGTTTGATAATAATTATAATTTAGCATTTTGTGAAAATCTATGTTACCAGAAAAAATAAAGCTAGAGAAAAATAGTGTTTTTTTTTTCTTTTCAATTTTGATAATGGTGAACAATTCGTAACATTTCAATAATTTTGATTGAAGATTCATTGCTAACCTTGTATTGCAACATACACCATATTAGATAATGAGTTGAGCTAAATACTTATATATAGTGGCATAATTGGCTGTTAATTTGTGATAAATTTGAATTACAATCCTCAGAATTGGGAGGGTGGTCACGATTCGGCACTGGACACTCTGAAACGGTTAAGTACAATAAAATGTTTGTTTGGGTTTTAGAAGCCGATTCTTTCAAATCCTTAACATTTAATTAATCTGATGCAGGCCCATAAGTCTTAAGTACCCAAGATTAAAAATTAACTATTACTCCATGAATAAGTACCCTGTCTTTGATTTCTTTTACATATCTGATATTAAAGATTTCTACATTAAGTGGGTTTCAGCAAATTAATGTATTTTACTTACTACTAACAATTTGGAAAAAAGAAAATTCATAAATATTACTATTTTGGTTAGGATATTTAATTTTTTAAGTGTTGATGGGCAGTTTGTGCTAAAATGTATGTTACTTGTGTCAATTATTTTTTACTGTAATTACAACTAGCCCCTTAAATATTACTGGTTTTAATGATCTTCAGTATAAATATTTGATAGTTCTGATTGATTATTGATTTAATTATAAATAAGCAATTAAATATTAACGGAATCAACCCCAACTCTTGTTAGATAATGAGTATCTCCAAGCTTTTATTTTATTTTTATTTTTATTCAAAAATTTTTTCCCTGTTATGTCGAAATACAGGAGTGTAATATTTGTATAAAGAGTTAAATACTCTAATTTATATTAAATGTAAATTCTCATTCAATGAATAAATGTTAAATTTAAAACCTTGTAAGATTTTTTGATTTTTTTTTTATTCTAAATTTAGATTTATTTCAGTATTCATTTTTTTAATTTTCTTTCACAGCTTGAAGAATTAAAAATCAGTGAATCAAAGAAACAAAAGATGCAGGAGACAATAGAAGGTGAGTAGCATTTCCTTCAAGCTGGTAGACTTGGTTTTCTCTTTATCCGAGTTACAATCTGTTTCATAATTTTTACTTTGCTTTTATGGCTACCATGAAAATGGTTGAAGTCTAATAGACCTTCTGGGTGCACAGAAGCAAAATAAATCTAACATTGATTGAAAGTACATTAATATAAAAGCAATAATTCAAATTATTTTTGTATTATGTAGTGATAATTTAGAAAAAATTAATTAAAAACATAAAATGTTAAATGCTAACATTAACCCCAATCTAAACAAAGCTAAGGAGATAAAGACCTGTAACTGTATTACTAAAACAAACTGCCCGCTACAGCAGAAATGTTTATCAACCTCTATAGTTTATCAAGCTACTATTACAACCAAAGAAAATCCAACCCAAAACAAATTCTATTGCTGGAAATACCTAGAAAGATTTACCAAACATAAATGCTCCTTTAATAATATCGATTATAAAAATAAGACTCCACTTTCCCAACACCTGGGTCCTAACCACAAACAATAAAAAACACTACTAGTCAAATGGAATATCATTAGAAAGACTAGCACCTGTAGATCACTAAATGCACTATGTTATCTCTGCCTAGACGAAAAGCTTGTGATAATTAGATTGGGGGGGGGGGGGTAATAAAAAAAACATGAAACTTCTATTAATTGTAGACATTAGTCACACGTTCTTAGCAACATGTATATAACCTATTGAATCTCTAGTACTCCTATATAAACTAGTTAATGATAACTATAAGCCATAATCTAAGCTATTAACCAATAATCTCTATCCTACCTTCTAGCATGGATTCCAACCCCCCCCCCCCCCCATGTGACCCTTTCCTCACCCATATTATATTCCATTGCTTTTGGTATAAGCATTCTTTTACTTATGTATTTATAGATCTCTTCTATTGTGCCACACCGGTTAAAAGTGGTCTTTATAGCCTACCATACTATATGTACATTATAATTTTATGGTTTCTCTTGCATTTAATTACTATTATTATTACTATTTTATTATTACTATTTTATTATTTATCATTATCATCATTATTAACTTGATTCTTTTCATTATTAGTATTACTATCACTATTATCACTACTAATATTATTTTATATTACTATTTTTTTATTATTGGTAGGAGTAACACTATTATAAGTGTTATTAGAATTGATCCTATTATATCAGTAGTGGTATCATCATTATTATTATTATGATTATTTGTATTAGCATTATAAATAGTAGTAGTAGTAGTATTAGTTTTACTATTAGTAGTATTATTATTTGTCTTGGTTTTATTAGTATTATTATTAGGAGTACCATATATTATTACTAGTATTATTGGTATTACTATTAGTTTTATTAGTATCTTTATTATGGGTGGTATTATTAGTTAGTATCATTATTATCACCTCGGATTATTATCCAATTTAATTTTAATTCATTTTATTCCCATTTGTAACAAGTTATATAAAATTAAGGGGGGGGAAAATCCAGGTAATTTTGTCCCTTGGAAATTATGTAACCCTGCACCGAAACTTTAAATATTAGGCCACTGTGTGTGTGTTAAATTACAATATAGCCCCTTCCTTCCCCCAGACCCCTCCCTTTTTTCTGAACTATATGCCACGCTACTGGCCTCTCACCCATTTTTAACATGTAATCTGACGGTCTGAACCCACTCTAAATTAAATGACATGTAGGGAATCTTGCTTAATTGGTGTCTAATGACTATAGACCAAATTTAATGCAAATCTGAAATACTTGAATTTTCAAATGGATGGTTGTTCTCATATTATGCCCTCTAAAATCCCCTCTAGAATACCCCCAAAAAAGCTGAAAATTGGACAATATTTATTGCCTAATATTTACTAAAATTTCACAAAAATAGGTGTTTGAATTTTCACAAAGTGTTTCCACCTCTTTGCATAAAACTAAATTAAACTAAATATAGTCCATATTATGCAGCTGTGTTCCAAAACTCATAATTATCGGTTAATTAGTTTAGGCGTGAAGCCTGTACATAAAAATATATAAACATATCTAACTTTTTATATATATATATATATATATATATATATATATATATATATATAAATCTAAATGAATAAATGCGAATTATTTTATTTACCACTCCCTATATTACAATCAAAACAGGTTACTCTAATTTAAATAATTAATACACTATTCTTTTGAAATACTCTATTTGTAGTCAAGTAAAGTTGCAAATACAATCTTTTATTTACCTAATTTGCATAATTATATTTTTGAACAGTTCAAAATAAATAATTGTTTGCTGTTATTCAATTATAATTTGATTGTCTTCTTTGCTTATATACATGAAATAGTTTTGTTGATATTACCAGTAATTAAAGTGATAACAACAAATGACAGTTGAAACCATGTTTATTACTTTTCAAAGGACGTGTTCACTCTTCACACGTAATCGCGGAGGCTGTTAATATACAAATTTACCCATACTTTATTTCTTTAATCTTATATTTTTTAACTATACATCCCTTTTTTAAATTTTAATTTTAAGCAATTAATTTGTTTAATTGTGTTTTACTTTTCCCGTGAAAATTAAATAACTTTAAACTTGGCTAATTAAATATCTTATTTTTAAGGCGTAAATAAAAATGTTAAAAGTTTGTGTTGTAGATTGATACCTCAGCCCCCCCCTCCCCCAATAAAAAATGAGATTCTACTTTTTAGCCGATTACGTGTGAATACCCTACAAAACCTGATGATGATAACTGTGACATTGGTCATGAAAAAGAAGAAAAAAACTCCTAATCTTTTTAAATTACAACAAATTTTTTTTTTTTACTATCCATTAAGTCTTTTTTTTTCTGTCTTTAATAAAGATAAAAAGCACAAAGTAACCAGTTTGAATATAAAAGTTCTGGTTCCTCCTTATAAAACTTTCATAGCAAGAACTCGTCTTAATACCACAGCTGCAAAGAACTTTCCTTTCTTCCACCAAATGCCTAACATCAAATAAAATTAAAGATTATTCTAAAGAACTTTTTGTCCGTGGGGCCCACAACATGGATTTCTTCAAATCTAATGTCAATAAATAATTGTCATAAACTGTCCCCCATCTCATCAAATTTCATTGATTCCATTCAATCCTCTCATAATATTCATCATCATTCAACTGACAATCTATTCATTTTATTAACCATTATCGTAGAGTGGCTTTTAGCATTGATATATGGTCACTTATCGCTTAAAAAAAAATTCTACTTTCTAACTTGGAACATTTTTTTTATTAGTCTTATATAGCTTTGTTTTGTTTGTTTTTATAAATAATGATAAAAAAAAAATCTATAATTTTCAAAGGATACACTAAATTAGAATTCAATTGGAAGAAGTGAGAAATATACATGATTTTCATTCAATATTTGAAACTAGTTTTTCTTTTTTTTTAATTTTCCCTTTTTAATTGGCATGTTATGTCACATGCTTTCTTTTATGGTGGTGTTCTTTTTTTTTGTTTTTTCTATATTGATTTATTTAAAAATATTTTTCCATCTTTCACATTTTTGTAGAACTTACTACAAGATTGGATAAAACTTCCTCTGCTAATGAAACTATCAATTCTGAAGTGAAGATACTCCGTGGATCAGTTTCTGGTAAATATCAACAAACCTTTCCACACCAACTTTCAAGTTTCACTCTCATTTTCAGCATTGCAGACTTGAATATATATACTTTCTACAACTTAATATTGAATCTGAGAAAACTTATTTGTAAACCATTCTTTGCTTCAATATGATATCAAATTAAATATCCATTAAATTTTAATTTTGTACTTGTAGAATTTTATTATTAAAAAAATACCTAATGAAAGTAATTTGCCTTGATTCTAAACCGCTTTTTCTTCTTTTTTTTCTTTTCTTTCTTTTCTTTTCTTTCTTTTCTTTTTTTTTTCTTTTTTTTCTTTTTCTTTTTTTTCTTTTCTTTTTTTTTTAGGATGTAAAATCCTTATTTCAAAATTACTAGAAATTCCATTGTTTTTATGCTGCAAGTCGTATTTCTTAACATAAAAGTAATTCAGTAATTAGTGCTTTTAAAAGAAATTTATTTTAACACTACTACTAATAGCAAGTAAGACAAGCACCTCAGATTTACTCTGCTGTCAGAAATGAATTTGTAAAAAAAATACTCTATTATAAAAAGTCAACAGTGGATGTGTTTTTTTTTTGTTTAGGTCATCAGAAATGATAATAATTTAGTAATCTAAAATTAGATTACTGACGAAATTATGATTTTATATGAATAATTTAGTCATACATCGAGAAAAATAGCAAGTGTGAACACTGGCAAAGCATTATTTTTTTTCCATTTTTGACGAAGGATGTACACTAATATTATGATTAATATTTTTAACAAAAAAACGTAAATTCTACTAAATCAGATAGTTAACATGTAAAACTGTAAAAAATATTGAATTATGCTTAGTTTACTTTTTATTTAAGTTTTAAAGGCAATATACATTTTTGTCAACAACTTTATTGTGTAGACAAAGAAATTTTGTTTCTAAATATTTTAACATTAAAGACTTCATCACATTTATATTTTTGTCGTGTTTCAGCTATTATTTAAATTGTGACAACACTCCTCTCCTCTGATGATTGTCAGTTGAAAGATCTTTTTACAGAGACAGTTTCATTCATGCTGACCATTTTTAAGATTCTTTACCTATAAACATCTTTATATAAAAAGAATTTATCCATTTTTTTTTTAATTTATTTATTTTTTATTATATATTTTAAAAATAATATAATCGTAATCAGTTAGAGCAGTATGTGACCGAATAGGTCATCTTTGTGTCTTGAAAAGATATTTTCAAATTGATTTTTCCATGTAAACTAAAGCTGCGCTGTTATATGGCGGCTGGTTTGGCGTTGCATGGGTTTGATAGACCAGGACAGAAAGATAAAGACATCATCCATAGTTTGACCAGCATTTCCACATTCATATTCACATCTAGTTAGAATAGACTTTGAATAGACAGTTTTAGTCCTCGGACGGTTTAGGTTTTCCATTCCAGGCATTTTGATGATCCACAGGCTGAAAATTTGCTCGAGTGGTATTATGCCCATAGTAGGGATTTTCTCTCACTCACTCACACACCCGCGTGTGTGCCATTTATTTATTTTGTTTGTAATACAATTATCTATATGGAAAAGCATTTTACCTTAATGCTAGTTGGGAATAATTTTTCCTTCGTCAGTGTGATACCCCAAGCTGGGAGCGAGATATAAACAACAAAACATGTATCTATAGATAATTAGAAATATATATATATATATATATATATATAATTATCCATGGATGCATGTTTCGTTCTTTATGTCACTCCCATCTGGGGGTATCACACTGACGAAGGGAAAATTATTCTCAACTAGCATTAAGGTAAAATGCTTTTCCATATAAATAATTGAATTCGTTCAAAAGTATTGCAAACAAAATAAATAAATGACACACACACACACACACACACACACACACACACATATATGCCTCTCCCTCTTAATTCTCTATCCTGAAAATTCTTTCTTTGACTCAAGTATTTGAATAGACGTTTACTTCCCAACGAATTCATGGCACAAAAATATATCTTGCACATAACACTGTGCCATAACAGTAGTCTAAAACAAGAAGATAAGTTCAAGAAGATAAGTTCAAGAAGATAAGTTCAAGAAGATAAGTATGTTTTAAAGAATATTCTTTGGGTTTCATTTGTACTCTTGACCAAAACAACTGCTCGGCGGAAAATGATTGTAAAAACGTTGCTATTTCAGACATTGCCAGACAGTTAGAGAGCAGCAAAGAACGTGCTGAACAGTTAGCTGATGACAAGGTAAAACTTGTAAGTAAACCTTTCGCTACTTACCAAATTCCATAAGTTAACAGCAGTCTCATTTTTGTTCTCTCCTAATCATGTCCTGAATCACTCCCTTTTCATTCCTTGCTGCTTCATTTGAACCGTTATCATTATCACCTGCCTCCTTCTACAACTACAAAAACCTTTTCTACCTACGCGTTGAATAACATACAAACGTGAGCGCATATTTGTGTAACTGTTTTTATATATGCTTGTTTGTGATTATTGTTGTCATCCTCTTGATGCCACCACCATCACCATCATCATCATCACCATCATCCTATCACTCTTTGCTGTTGACAAGTGTATGTATTACTATCTTAATCACCATTTAACCATGTGGTGTGTCTGACACTGAACAGGGAGTTCTGTTTGCTTCCTGTCTTGTCCATGGCAAAGCACTGTGCATGCAAGGCAGACCTTTGGCTGGACTCTTTGCAACTCCTCAATAGCATGGATGAAATGCTTTTAGCACAGCTAATGAATTTATAACTTCATAAATATTAAGAAAATACAACAAAAAAAAAACGAATCAATAGGTTGTTTTAAATAGTCTTTTAACTGTTATGAAGAAATAAATAAATGACAAATGTTTAATAACTGAATTATTTTGTAAGTTCTTAATGACAGACAAGGAATCTTTTCTTTTTTTTTTTCTTTTTTTTTTCTTTTTTTTTTTCTTTTTTTTTTCTTTTTTTTTTTTTAACTGTTATGAAAGAAGGAAGGAAAAGAAGATAATTAATGACAGAATTTATTTATTTTCATTAATTTTTTGCCAGGCCTTTTAAATAAATGTTAGCGGTTAATTTTTTTAAGTCATTTTCTTTTATTTAATTAATATTGACTTTTACTGATTGTTTTAAAAATCTTTATTTAACTTATAAAGTCATCATGTCACATTTTCAAAGTCAGAACCAGATTGCATTTAAGCTGACGAATCAAACTTTGCTTCTGACTAGCCAATACCACGTTATTTGCTATATAACTTAATTACAATTTATTTCAAATTACTTGGTCTGGCCCAGACGACTGCGAATAAAAAATAAAATTCGGGAAGATAGATAATTTATTTTAAATTGAAGAATATAATAGAAGTTGTCTACCTTTTTAAGTTTAAAAATGTGCAAAAAAAAACAAAAAAAATTAAAAACTAAAATGACTTCATTGCATCCCGGGCAATGCCGGTTAGTTACAAATATTTTTTAAATGATAATTATTAGAAATTCAACTTAATTACATAAACGAAAATATCTTTAAAAATCTATTTCTCAAAAAGGATTTTCCACTTCACAATTTAATCAAAGATCTCAGAGCATTTTTTATTTAAAAAAATGGTAAATAATGAAACTAATTTGTTTTATTTTTACAATCATTTTAATATCCTCACTTTAACTTTTTTCAAATTTACCATAAAATTTAAAGTACATTTTCTTAAAGTGTATAAAAAGAATGGCTTAAAATTAATAACTAAGTTTAAGCATTACAGATCACTGTTATATATATATATATATATATATATATATATATTATAGTTGGTTTTCTTTGTCTCAAGAGACAATAGGGAAGCCTCTGAGAAGTCTAAAGTGAAACAAGGGTTGTTTCCTGAACCTGGTATTGCTGGAATCCGATGGCAAGAAGAATTCCACGACGACTGGAAGCAATGCCGAGATAAGCAGAGAAAAACTGTTATTTCAGGGTTTTCTTTCTCCTAGACTAGTTGAACAAGTCTACCCTACTATTACATCCATAGCTGGAGGGAGGATGTATAGATTCATACCTTTCTCAAAGGTATTAATGAAAGTGTTGCAGTAGCCCTAACAGAACTTGTGTGTGTGTATATATATATATATATATATATATATTAAAAATTAGAAATATGTAAAACATTTTATTCACACTTGACAGTGAAAAACAAAGAAAATAAATTATCAGATCTTCCAGTCTTTAATTATCATTCCTTTCCTTCATAAACAGTTAAAAAATGATTTCCTAGACTGATCGACCCAATAACTCTGGCATCCTTATATTGCCGGTACTGAGACAATAGCCTCTTCAAAAACTGAAATGTTTTTAGCGCAACTCCTAGATTTATAATTTGAAATAAATACGAAAATAATTAATTCTTTTGAAAATTGTTAGCTTTCTAAACCTGCAGAATGTGTTCTTTAAATTGTTAATATTGTCTTACAGAAAAAAAATGATCTATTTATTCTAAAACTTTTTGCAGTTTTCACTCTTTTAAAGAACATCAACACTATAAGAATAGTTTTATTAATCTTTTATAGTTTTATTAATCTTTTATAGTTTTTATTCAAAATGTTAGTCTTTAAAAATGAAAGGATAAATACATTTTTAATTTTTATTCTTAAAGATAAAAGGTTTAATCTTTGTTAAAATAATACATTTTTATAAATGATTCTGGAATATACAATGTATTCCTCATTTATTTATATAAATTAAATTTGACAATATTATTCAAGTTACTTCTTATAGTTTAATTGAAACTTCATAATGACATTCAAAATTATACAGCTATAAAATCATGTAAATATTATAGAGAATATACTGTTGTTATACTTGTTTTTACTAAAGTTTGAAATAAGATTTATAAAAATTGGGTAAGAAAATTGTGACAGACAAAATCAAATAAACAAATTAAATAGGCGAAAGATAAACAGATAAGAGATTTTTCGTTCTTTTGTGTTTAATTTGTTGATTTCATTTTGTCTCCACAATATTTCATGAAATATGTATTGTATCCTTATATATATATATATATATATATATATATATATATATATATATATATATATATTTCCATATCCAAGCTAGCGTTGTTGAACATCATGGAACTTTCTTGTTTATAAATCTTCTTTGTGAGGTTCTCAAACCGTCGAGCTATCCTTCTGGTTTCAGGTGGCAGTCCGTAGAATATTTCACCGATTGTTCTTAATTCGGGCAGTTTTTTAATTTTTTTAAAAATTTTTTTTAGCGCTTTCAACTTTTTAAAATAAGAAGACTTGAGTTAATGTTTTATAGGTATCGTTATTTATTTATTTTATAAATAATAAGAATTAATAAAATAGATAAATAATGAAACCAAATACACAAACAGGTAGAATAAAATCAACTCTACCACACATCCTCTCTTTTCTTTCATTCGCCCTTAACGATACCTATAAAACATTAACTCAAGTCTTCTTATATTAAAAACCTAATCCTGAAGACGACTAAGAAAGTCGAAAGTGCTTGAAAAAAGAAAAAATGGCCGAATTAAGAACAATCGGGGGAAATACTCTACGGACTGCCACCTAAAACCACAAGGATAGCTTGACGGTTTGAGAATCTCACAAAGAAGATTTATAAATGAGAAAGTTCCGTGATGTTCAACAACGTTTGCTTGGATAGTGACTTGCTGCCTAAATATATATATATATATATCGCAAAGATTTTAGTAATTTTTTATACCATATATAATTGTAAAATGTGGGATGCATTCACTGAGCTACTCTAGTTTCACTCCAAAAGGTTCCTCAGTCTGTGAAAGATGGGCAACACCAAATTGAAGAAAGATTGAAAACACCAGTCTGAGGTACCTTTCGGATGAAACTAGATGAGTGAACATTCACCACATGTTACAATTTTGTTATTGCTCCATTTCAACATTGAGCACTATTTTTAACTGCTATTTTTATTTAATAATAGCGATGATCATCTGATACTTTCCACAATAGTATATATAAGTGTCTAGAATATGCTAATCAAAAAAATGACAAATTATAAGAGATAAGATTTGTAAGAATTGAAAAAAAAAGTATTTCAAAGTTGCAAATAGATTTTTGCTTGGATTCCCTGTTACTTCCATAATACACATAATCTTTCCCTCAATGTTTAATCGTTGTTAAAATGTGTTTTTATGCCATGGAATCTGTCGGCCTTGAATGAACTCTGTGTTATAATGGTCCTTCACCGCATCCATTGGTATTCTGACAGACTAACCTGGACTTCCTGAAACGAATGACGATGAAGACATTGGTTAGATGCATGGACTACTTTATTCCTCCGGACAGTGAAAGGCTGAAATTAGTAAAGGCTGATTTATAATTGTGTTTAATCCAGAACTAAATGCTAACAAGCTGGGTTTTTTTTAATTTTTTTTTCAGAATAGCAACATTGTTTAAATTAAATAATATCAAAAGTATCCAACATTCCAGCGTGTGCTTCATTCAAATGTGGCACCCAAATTGCTTGCTACTCTTTACTATGGTTAATGTTGTTTTCAAAATATATCTGGTTATGGAAGTCTATCTTCAAAACTCTTGTAGGAGTTTGTGACATATTTCCATTGTATGGACGTCCGGCGCGAACGCAGACTCCACGGTTGTATCCTTTATCTGTTGTATATTGCTGCCCTGCATTCGATGGAGCCCACAATATTATTGTATCGCCTTTGTTCAAACTGAAACATACCCACCTGAATACTCTGGTTAATGTAGTTTCAGAATATATTCGGTTATGGGGGTGAGGTGTCAATCTCCAAAACTCTTGTAGGAGTTTGTGACATATTTCCATTCTATGGACGCCCGTCCGGTGAGAACGGAGACCCCCACCCAAAAGTCAAGAAACTGTATTTTAATTAGAATTTCATATTCGACACAAAAGTGACAACAGATAAAAAAATTTTAAATTACTTCTTTTTTTTTTTTCTTTTTTTTTTTTTTTTGCATTGCATTTTGGGCTATCTTATCTTTGAAAAAAGGTGTGGCGGGTGATAACATGTACAAACATAAAATTGTTTTAGCGTATTATATCGATACTTAAAATATGTTAAACAGCTTTAAAATGTTTAAGAATAGAAATTTGTAGTATTAAATGTGCTTAATCTACTAAAGGTAGATCACTAGAAAGTCTGATCACTAAAAAGCTTTTTGTTTTACTCATTTATCAAAGCCAAAAGCCACTCAAGGATGAAGGTTAATGAGATAGATGAATAGTCAGTTGAATGAAGAATATTGTGAATGTAACATGCTTATGTTGTATAGTATAAGATAAACATTTCCCAAGTTCCCACCTTGTGCTCTTTCAATATGGCATACATCGTTTTAAAATTTATTTTAAAACTAGACAAATCCGATCTTCATTAAGATGGTGTCCACAGTATATTTTCAACTTCTTAATAAGGTAGTTTTAATGCTATTCAAGATATTAGCTATTATTTTCTTATTTGTGTTGTGAGGAATAACAAATCTCCAAGTTGTGTTTTTTCCAATATTAAGATTGGATCTGTCTCTAGTTTTGACATTTATTTTAAGACTCTAAACCATATTGAAAAAGCACAAGGTGGAAACTTGAGAATTGTTCATCTTATTCTATACAACATAAATGAACTATTCTGAAAAATTCAGATTGTTAGAGTTTAGTTGTGGGTTAAATGCTAATACTCCTGGACTCTATAGCAATTACAAATCTACTTTCACTCATTTTTAGACTTCAGCCTTTCACCGGCCAGGGAAATAAAATAGTTTGTGTCAGAGGATATGAACATGCAAATAGTTTCATGGAATAAGACCACATTTCTATTCTGACACTCGAGGACATTTTTCTTTCATAAAAATGTTCAGGTTTCCTTTAAGGCATAATCAACGAAATGTGATTTATTTTTTCTAGTGAAGATGAACTTGAAGTGAATCATTCCAGTTTATTTGATACATATCCAAATTTTAAAAAAAGAAGAAAAAAAGTTATGAAAAGGTTATTGCCGAACAAAAAGTATGTTTATGCTTATCAATAATTTAGTTGCAACTCTCTGCTTCAACGTTTGTTTGTCATATGAACTATACTCCATTTATTTCTATGAAGTCTATAACACGGTTTGGTTTTGGCATGTGTGTTTTAAGGCAAATCGGTCCTTTTTATGTAATTTAACGCTGAAGCATTATAACTATTGTAAACAATTGTATATGATTAATTGAATACAAGTTACTTTATTGCCATTGCAGGTTCATACCTTTTATTAATAATATATATGGCGTAAATGACCACAAGAGATTTGTAAGGATTTGAACTCCTCATAGATGATTCTATAGTCCAAAACTGTATTCATTAGACCAATCTCATCCCCCCCCTACTGTTCCAATAGGTAGTGTGTGTATGTACGTATATACATAGCTTTCTATTGTTATATATATATGTATATATATATATATATATATATTGTTACGGTCGTGTCTCATTGGGAACTACAAGACAGTCATGCAACAAAAAGAAAGAAAAAACGATTTTCATCCTCGGGTTCAAATATGCGTGCACATAGAACGAGAGGGGAGTGAGAAATCTTTCTCACAACACCTGTAAAGATGAAGAGACAGACGGCAAACATTTCTTGGAAAGAACGGAATGCCAACACAAGTTAAAAGATTAAAGAGACAAAATTTATTTTTATAAAATGTATAAATAAGGACAGGAAACAAAACAAAAATAGTATTGGATGGGGGTTTAACAAATACTTAACTAGACCGAGCAAAGATATATATAATGCAAAAAAAAACTTCAGCTTGAGAGAGAAAGGGATTAACTTACAAATTACTGGTGCATCTTCAAAGTTCATAATAAAATGTTCAAATCTTTGACATATCTACGTTGTTGTGCCCGCGATGGAAGAGTCCAAGTAATTCTTCTCTGCTTCATCGATTGACTTTAATTGCGGTGTATTCAAGGTGTTTCCTTTGTTGGTGTTCATATCAATATCAGACAATTTGATGGTTTCCAAGGTGCAGGAACTTTGCACAAATACTCCTAAGTTTCGTTTTTTTTTTTTTTTTTTTTTTTTTGCTTGTCGCGTTTCTTCTGTCGTGGGTCGGAGTGACAAATTTGGCTCCCTCTACACCCGAACCTTGGGGTAGATTGTCTGTAGCAGTCCCTTCCTTTTTCCTTCCTCTTTTTTCTTTTTCTTATTCGTTGGGGTAAGAGATTTGGGTCGCTGAGTACAGCTGACCCATACAGAGATGGCGAGATGACTAATCCTTTTTTTTTTCCATGGTCACGTTCTTTAGACCCAGAAGTAGACAGGAGAATAGTCAGACCTACTGAAATATGCACTCTTCCCCCCCCCCCTTCTACATTTATCTTTGTTCATATCTCCCGGCTGGCTGACGAATGGATAAAGTTTTAAAAGGGAAAAAATATATATACACTCGCTCAACGATACTTTCTCTCAAGCTGTGAGACAAAAATAATATTTTAAACGAAAAGAAATACATCTTCGCTCGATATTTGAAATTTTCTACTGGCTATGTATAAATTGGGTATTACGTCACAATATATATATATATATATATAAACATACATACACACACATCTATTATATTTTATTATACGTACATCTATTATATTTTATAAATATTTGTACTTTTACGCTTATTGTAGTCCTTATTTATTTGCCTCCAAATGAGGGCAGAGTTAGACACAAGATCGGTTTTTCATGTGAGGAAAATTCAATTCCCCAAAAGGCACTCAGTCTAGAAGGATTTCTCTTTCACTGACCAAAAACAGAAAAGATGAAGTGTAGTATCAGAACAGATACTACACTCTGCTCCCAGCCAAAAAGCCAAGAATTAAGTGTTTTGTCAGTGAGACTAACACAAAAATCAACCAGTTGCAATTAATTTATATATTATTTACTGTTATGATAGTCGTTTGATTAAATGTTAATGTGGTGGGAATAACTTTCAAATAGTTGCCCTTTTTGTCGAAAAATGTATTTCATCTTTTTGAGAATTGTCCTGAAGAATCACAGTTAAATACAATTCACATACCCAAATAAGTTATATAGGTATAGATAGATATATAGATAGATATAGTACATACATTGTATTAGTTTCTGTGGATGTAAATCCGTTGAAACTCCAGTATTTATAAAAAAAAGTGCTCAATAACAAGTAGAGCTGTTCTTAAGTATAATTTTTTATTTATACAAACATTATTCGTTACATATGTGCATACATGTTTCGGTTATACTCTTCAAAGAGAGTCAACCTCTTCAGACCAAAGAAGACAAGGAAGTGAGATGAATTTGGAAAACTTTCTCCTTAAGTAAATCTTTTTTGGGATGAGATATTTTTATAATTTTTCCCTGTTATGATTGTCCTTTGTTTAAATGTTAATAAACAAGAGGGTGTGCTTTAGTTTTCATTAGTCAACCGCTGTGATTATTGTTCATCTACAAGAAAATTGGGAGTTTCATAAAACTGTGGTGCGAATATATATATATATATATATATTATAAAGTTCAGTGTGTGTCTGTTTCTCATCTAACTATTTGCATACCATCCTCAAAAGTTTCAAATGTTTTCAGTTTGGCTTTTTTATTGGCTGTAGAAAGCAGCCATGGTAACCCATAATAATCTTTTACCCGTTGCAGCTCTGTGATGATCTGATTTGTTTACATGAATTTTTTGAATGCCCTCCTCTCCCTTCTTCCATTTACCATCATTCATCTCTTTTTATTTTAGTTTTTGTGGTGATTGTTGTTGTTGTTGCTGCTATTGTTGACCAGTATCATCATTTGCCATAATTGTGATCAATTGAGATCTTGCAAGCTTTTCTATCTGCTCATTGTCACACTTCATTGGCTGCTGTGTTTATCATAGATTTGTGCTATGTATTTTAAAATAATTATTTTTAATCTTTTATTTATTTTTTTTTTTTTCATGAATGAATTGTGCTCTGTCTGATTCCAACATCACTAAATAGTTTTCTGATTATGAAAAACATGATAGAAATCAAATATATTTAAATGTAAACGAGTGAATCAAATTTATTACTAAATGTATCATCCAAATGAATAAATGCAAAACTTTTCTTGTTTATTTTTGTTTTGTTTTTTATTTATATTATCAAGACGGCTCACTGTTATTTAAATCAATAATGCAACATAGTCTTTTAAAAAGCTGTATGTATAGTAGAGAGCAAAGACCCAAACGCATCTATTTGGATGCTGAATTTGCATAACTATTTTTTAAACAGTTTATAATAAATTAATGTTTGGTGTTATTCATTTGTAATTTTATTGTCCTATTTCACCCATATATATGCAATAGTTTTGTCGATATTAACAGTAATTACTTAAAGTGATTTAATATTTTTTAAAAAAACGATCAATTACCAAAACCTTTCAAATATATTTATTAATTTTCAGAGGAGGGGGTAATTTAAATGAAAACTATTAGGTTTTAAAATTATAATAGATTTATATAAAAAATATGTAATGTAAGTCATACATTTAAAAAGAATACTTAGAGTTAGATTAATACCCGCCGGATGGCGGATATTTTTTTGCTTGTAAATACAATAAATTTAAGTTGTAGTTACCACTTAAAAAATATCCATTTGGATCTTTGCATTTGCCAGATGCATCCACACGTATGTATATCAGGGGACTGTACTCCACATCATGGTGATTCTTATATAAACATTTTTGACCACTGTACTCTATGGTCTCCTTCAAGTGTCTTTTTTGTTTGTTTATAAAATGCTTATGGCAAAATTATTTTATTTTTCAAATTGAAAATATTTAAACATGTTAGAAATAAATTTTTAAAAACTTTTTAATATTAAAAAAAAATTTTCAAAATATCCTCTTATTTTTATGTTTAAGATTTAATGTTTAGGAAACAATGCAGTAATTCTATTTTAATAGTTTATTTCATTTAAAGAAAGAAAAAAAAAAAAACAGCCTGAAAAGGCTTTGTTTAAATCATTTCATGAATTGGAATATAATAAATTTCTTTTGGTGTTGGCCAAGAGAATTTTCTCTTTAATAGGTTTGTTTGGAAGCCAATTTGTTTAAGCCATCCAACACATGCCAGCATGAATAACGGGCGTTTAACCATATATGATGATTATAAAAGTGACTTTATTTTTAAGCAAATGTTATATCATTTTGCATTGGTGTTGGAGTCTGTTGATATTGTTAGCTGTTGTGATATTGCATGATATTTCTTTGATGAACACTTTAAGAGAAAATGATTTGTGGAAAGCTTACCAGCCTGCCATATACGTTCATCTTTATTTACTCTGCCTTATTATCTTGGACTCTTTGGCCAGAAGAAAAGCACTGAAATATATACTTTATAGAATGAGCTATTTTTGTGTATGTATGTATATATATATATATATATATATATATATATATATATATATATATATATATTTGCCAATTATTCAAATGGGTTGATGATATGCAAAATGCATTCATAGCCTTGGATAATAGATTATGAATCTAAACTCCAGATCAGTCGTGCTACTGATGAACCACTTGCGCTTTATTTAATGCAAAACGTTTTAAGCATATTTACAAGACGTTTTACGCGCTGGTGTGGAATAAAAAAAAAAATGTCTTCCAAAGTCTTTAACAATTTCATTGAATGATGTCTACATAGATGAAAATAATTTAGATAATCATCTGATGATGCTTATTTCTTAAACCACAATTTTATTTAATATTCAAACATTATTTTTATTTATATTATTTTATTTATTTTTAATAAAATAAAAACTTTTTTTATTTTGCTTTCTTAGTCTGATTTATTTGTACTTCTTCATAAAAAAAAACATTGATCCTACTCCTTTAAGTGACTTATAAAAGGTTGGTGGTAATTACACACAATCTTCACTGAAATATCCTGTCAGTTGCCTTTTATTCATCAGAATCTGGTGACCTTAAAAAAAAAAAACTATATTGCAGCTTGGGTTTTTTTCTTTTTTTCATTTCATTGTATAAATAAGTTGCTTGTCTAATGTTTATTTTTTAATATATTTCTACATTATGATTTTGTTTTACGTGTTAATAAAATAAAAGGTAAATTATATCAATTGTAAGGGTCACCAAAGCTAGCGCTGCTGACAGGAATTCCCTGCATCCAATTCAAACATAAAGTCATTAAAAAAAAAAAGCTTAGACTATAAACATCATAAAATTTCTCTTTGTTTGAAGGTTTAATAATTCTTCTTTATTCCTCAATTCTTTTCATTTTCTATCATAACTTTTTTCTGCTTTATTTTTCCTTTAATACTCATCAATTCTCTGGTCTCCTATATTTACACTCTTAAAATTCTTATCCCCTATTTCATACATTTTCTTTATGATGCTAAATCTCTTAGGGAGTCGTATAAAAATCCTAATTCTTTTTATATACCCATAAAGATATCTACATCTTATATTTGATCAAGTATGTTAATATAATTTACAACTATAATAAAGATGTAAACAAATTGACAGCATCGTTTTGAAGTAACTCCAACCCAAACCAATTTGAAGTAACTCCAACCCAAACCAATTTGAAGTAACTCCAACCCAAACCAATTTGAAGTAACTCCAACCCAAACCCATTTGAAGTAACTCCAATCCAAACCCATTTGAAGTAACTCCAATCCAAACCCATTTGAAGTAACTCCAATCCAAACCCATTTGAAGTAACTCCAATCCAAACCCATTTGAAGTAACTCCAATCCAAACCCATTTGAAGTAACTCCAATCCAAACCCATTTGAAGTAACTCCAATCCAAACCCATTTGAAGTAACTCCAATCCAAACCCATTTGAAGTAACTCCAATCCAAACCCATTTGAAGTAACTCCAATCCAAACCCATTTGAAGTAACTCCAATCCAAACCCATTTGAAGTAACTCCAATCCAAACCCATTTGAAGTAACTCCAATCCAAACCCATTTGAAGTAACTCCAATCCAAACCCATTTGAAGTAACTCCAATCCAAACCCATTTGAAGTAACTCCAATCCAAACCCATTTGAAGTAACTCCAATCCAAACCCATTTGAAGTAACTCCAATCCAAACCCATTTGAAGTAACTCCAATCCAAACCCATTTGAAGTAACTCCAATCCAAACCCATTTGAAGTAACTCCAATCCAAACCCATTTGAAGTAACTCCAATCCAAACCCATTTGAAGTAACTCCAATCCAAACCCATTTGAAGTAACTCCAATCCAAACCCATTTGAAGTAACTCCAATCCAAACCCATTTGAAGTAACTCCAATCCAAACCCATTTGAAGTAACTCCAATCCAAACCCATTTGAAGTAACTCCAATCCAAACCCATTTGAAGTAACTCCAATCCAAACCCATTTGAAGTAACTCCAATCCAAACCCATTTGAAGTAACTCCAATCCAAACCCATTTGAAGTAACTCCAATCCAAACCCATTTGAAGTAACTCCAATCCAAACCCATTTGAAGTAACTCCAATCCAAACCCATTTGAAGTAACTCCAATCCAAACCCATTTGAAGTAACTCCAATCCAAACCCATTTGAAGTAACTCCAATCCAAACCCATTTGAAGTAACTCCAATCCAAACCCATTTGAAGTAACTCCAATCCAAACCCAATTTGAAGTAACTCCAATCCAAACCCAATTTGAAGTAACTCCAATCCAAACCCAATTTGAAGTAACTCCAATCCAAACCCAATTTGAAGTAACTCCAATCCAAACCCAATTTGAAGTAACTCCAATCCAAACCCAATTTGAAGTAACTCCAATCCAAACCCAATTTGAAGTAACTCCAATCCAAACCCAATTTGAAGTAACTCCAATCCAAACCCAATTTGAAGTAACTCCAATCCAAACCCAATTTGAAGTAACTCCAATCCAAACCCAATTTGAAGTAACTCCAATCCAAACCCAATTTGAAGTAACTCCAATCCAAACCCAATTTGAAGTAACTCCAATCCAAACCCAATTTGAAGTAACTCCAATCCAAACCCAATTTGAAGTAACTCCAATCCAAACCCAATTTGAAGTAACTCCAATCCAAACCCAATTTGAAGTAACTCCAATCCAAACCCAATTTGAAGTAACTCCAATCCAAACCCATTTGAAGTAACTCCAATCCAAACCCATTTGAAGTAACTCCAATCCAAACCTAATTTGAAGTAACTCCAATCCAAACCTAATTTGAAGTAACTCCAATCCAAACCTAATTTGAAGTAACTCCAATCCAAACCTAATTTGAAGTAACTCCAATCCAAACCTAATTTGAAGTAACTCCAATCCAAACCTAATTTGAAGTAACTCCAATCCAAACCTAATTTGAAGTAACTCCAATCCAAACCTAATTTGAAGTAACTCCAATCCAAACCTAATTTGAAGTAACTCCAATCCAAACCTAATTTGAAGTAACTCCAATCCAAACCTAATTTGAAGTAACTCCAATCCAAACCTAATTTGAAGTAACTCCAATCCAAACCTAATTTGAAGTAACTCCAATCCAAACCTAATTTGAAGTAACTCCAATCCAAACCTAATTTGAAGTAACTCCAATCCAAACCTAATTTGAAGTAACTCCAATCCAAACCTAATTTGAAGTAACTCCAATCCAAACCTAATTTGAAGTAACTCCAATCCAAACCTAATTTGAAGTAACTCCAATCCAAACCTAATTTGAAGTAACTCCAATCCAAACCTAATTTGAAGTAACTCCAATCCAAACCTAATTTGAAGTAACTCCATAGAACATAATATTTTTTGATTCTGCCTTTATATTTTCTTAATAAAAAAGAAAAATTTCTAATTCAGTTTTCCTCTTCATAAAAACTGCATCTTTCTTTCATCAACATGAATTTTATCAATATATTTTAAAAGCTTGATTCTGTGGTAAGTGTTTTCATTTATCAATTTTCATATATCGATCCCTGCACTTCGTATCAAATCCTGTTTGCGTAACCATCTTCTTCTGCATCCATTTCTTTACCTACCCATTATTTCATTACTGCATCTCCATTTTTCTTTTTTTTTCTCTCATTTTTAAATTTTTTTATCAAACCTTCAAACAGTGTCAGAAATTAATTGCAACCTTCAGCTAAGATTTCCACAATACAATACAAAAATCATTCCGACATCACATTCAACCACCTCAAGGCAACAACCAATTTATCATATATTCTTTGGGGATTGGTTGGTTGGGGCACATGACTATCTTTGTCCATTCTTTAACCCGTTGTTCGTTTTCCTTAAAGGAGCAACAAATGGCTGAAGTGATGAAACACTCTGGGGACAGCTCTCACCAGCTGTCTCTTTTGAATGAACAGCTTCGAGAGAAAGATAGGTTAGTCCCATGTCTGCCACAATTGCAGTTCAAGCTGAACAGTGGCTTTTGTTTCCTGCTCTATCACTCTTTCTCTTTCCCCCTTTTCTTAATTGCTTTATTTTTTGCATGCTTTCAGAATAAAGATGGTAGGTGGCATGCCACAGAATGCCCACATCCTCTTTTATTTTGTAAAGATTTTTTTATATACACTTCTCGCACACCTTTTTTTTTTTTCCTTTGTTTTTTTTAATCCACTAGCTGTTCATGCATGTTAGTTCTTTATTGCTTCTTGGCTTTTTTTTCCTTTTTTTCTTTAATTACTAACACTTCTAACAATATTTGAAATTGAATTGTTGACTTGTGACAAAGTGTTCTATTATTTGATTTCAGGGTCGTTTACAGAAAGTATTTTTTTTTCGTACATCTTGTTAAAAACTTATAAAATATTCTATTGAAAATGTTGAAACATTTTCAATATTAAAAGATAATTGATGCCAATTAACAGACGAAAATAATTTTAATAGCAAGTCCTATTAAAATATTAGATTTTTTTTATATATAAATATTTACACAAAAACAGGCTTGCTTAATTAAAAAAAAAATTAAAAAAAAAAAAAATTATTTAACCATTTAATTTTCCTGTACTGTTATCTGGAATATTGAAGAGTAATAATCATAAAATGATTTTTTTTATTGTCTGTTTTGTCTGATACTGATTTTTCTTGTGACTTTTTTTTGTTTTTGTTGATTTCTTTGATTTGAAAAGGGTTTTTTTTTTTCCTGGAAAAAAAAAAGTTAAACAAAAAGGTATCAAGTAGCCTTATGTTTTGGAAAGTAATTTTTCTGTGTTCCACCATCCTTGCTTATTGTAAGTGCCAACACTTTTTATGCAATATACAAAAAATATCTGAATACATTTTAAAAGGTTCTTACTTCAAGATTTGCTTGTGATCGGTTATTTATACCTGTCTCTATTTTTGATATCCTAAACTACTAATTATTCCAGTTCTCTTGGAATCTTGTTCCATTCTTAAGACCTAGTGTATTTTCAGCATACCAAGTATGTCACTAGTTGAAAGGAAAATGTTTAGGATAACACTGTATTTGAGATCACTTTAAGGCTAAGCTTTGCCAAGCATCAACAAAAAAACACCTTTTTAAATTAGCTTTCTCTTGAAATAATATTTGTTTGATTTTTTTTTTTTTTTTTTTTTTTTTTTTTTTAATTTAAAACCACTTATATTTACTTACAAAAAATAAATACCCTGTTTCACTTTGACAAAGCAAATTTGATTAAAACTTTTACACAAAATTATTAAAAAGAAAAATGTCTAAAAATAATAAGTAATCTTTTAATGAAATAATAGTAATAAGTAAGCTGATTCTTGGCCTTTTAGCTAAGATCGAAGTGTAGTATCTGTTCCGATGGATACTACACCTTATAGACCGGTATCGTCTTGGCCTTTGGGTCTTGATTCCGCCGGTGCGTGGGTTTGTCTTGTGCAGTTCTAGGAGGTCCACCCTCCCAGGCTTTGCCTCCCCTCTTTGGGGTGGAGTAAGTTTATCGCTTACTGCCTGAGGCGCCCCTACCGGGGAAGGCTGCCCAGGCATTTTTTGTAGGGGCAGAGTGCTCACCTTCTCGGGCGCTGGCTTTTCAAATACCACTTTCCAGACCTTGTGTTAAATCTTACCGCTGTGGGAGGAAGATAAAAAAAATAAAAATAAAAAAAGTGATCTTTTCCATGAATAAAGATTTTTATAGTAGTTAAAATAAAAATCGCATACAGCCTGATTGGCAGTTTAACGTTATCACAAAGAAATAAATTTATACACTGAAAAGCTGAAACAGAACATTTTTGTTGGTTGATAAATTGATTTGCTCATTTTTCTTTTTATACATTTTTCAGTAACAGTATTTGACAATGTCCGTTCAACCCCCCCCCCTCCACCCAAAAAGCAATACATTGTTTATAAATTTGAATACCACAATGAGGCGAGATGAAAAACAATTCATTTATTTTTCACGTTAGAAGTACCGATTATTTTTCTAAGAAATAAATAAATATATATATATATATATATATATACCAATATTAATTTTAAATAAATAATATTAAATTATTTTTCCATACATACGCTAGCGTTTCGAGCTTTCGCTCTCATCAGTGCAGGGATGATAATGTCACACGGTTCGAACCCCTGCCATAGAATCAACCTAGACTTTGTAAGCAAGCGCTGTAACCATACGGCCACCTGACATTAACACATTCAAGAAGGGAATTTAAGTTCTATTTATGCGAAGGGCGGCAGATCTAGAAAGACTGACTAAAGATTCTACGAACGTTGTCGGAATATGCCATAAAGCTACGTGTCAGTCTATTTTTAACTTCCCCGAACAGGGCTCAACTTTAATCTAATTAAAGGGGCTTATAACAATATTAATTTTAAATAATATATATATATATATATATATTTATAAAAAAAAAATAAAAAATTTTTTTTAATTTTTGTAAGTAAATATAAATAGTTTTTAATTTTTTATGGAAAAAGGTTATTCTGAGAAAGGTTGATTTGAAAATATACATGTTCTGTTTATATTTAGAAAGATGATAGGTTTGAGTAATGTTATATACAGTGTCATGCTAAACTCGTTCCTTTCACCTGCCAGCATAGCTGAGGTGCTGAACATACACTTGGTCCTTTTCATTTCTGTTATGCTTGTTCAATGTTAAGTTATGTTCTGTATTTCCTTTGCAAACATTTTTTAAAGTAAGTTAAAATATTCTTTACAATAACTTTTTTCCAAACTTTTGAAATATAATACGTTAAGAAAAGCCCCTTCAGATAAACAAGTTGTTTGATAAAGGTAACTGGAATCCTTGCCTATTGTAAGTTCCATTTTTTTTTTTTTTTTTTTTTTTTTTTTTTTTTTAATATTCCACAAATATTACCAACCTTAACTGTAATAATAAATTGCTAGTATTATTAGTGTAAAATTCTAATTTTTGTTTCTGAGAAAAGTATGTCTTCATAATTTTTAAGTTTTTAAATAGTAAAGATTTTATAGAGATGCTGGCTCTGTATTAATGTTAGTAACTCGGTGTACTTATCCAGTGTTGCCCGGGATGCAGTGAAATGATTTTAGTTTTTAACTTATTTGTTTGCACATGTTTAACTTACGGTAAAGAACTATATTTTTCAATTCAAAATGAGTTAGTCTCCTTGCTGATTTTTATGTGATTATTCAAAAATGTTTCATATCAGCAGTCATCTGGGTTGGACTAAATAACTTTTTAAATAAATTATAGCTGAGTGTTACGGTTGCCTCTCGTTGGGAACGACAAGACGGTCACACAACAGAAGAAAAATGAAAAAGAAAAGGTCCTCAGGTTCAAATATGTATACACACCGAACGAGAGAGGAATGAAAACTCTTTCTCAAGACACCTGTAAGAATTGAAGCGACAAAAACTTTATGAAAGAACAGAAGACTAACACAAGGATTTAAACAAATGACAAAATTTATTTTATAAAATATGAGGGACAAGATACAAAAAACGGGGTCTTAACAGGTACTTAACTAGATCAAGCGAAAATACATGTACAATAGAAAAAAAAAACTCGGTTTTCAATTTCAAAAGACATGCTCAAATCCTCGAGCAGTTGTTGGTAGTTGTCGTAGGGGTGTAATTATTGGTTGCGGGAGTAAAAAGCCAAGAAAAGTTCTTATCGACTTAGCACACTTTGGCTATCTCGTTAGCCGACTGTTCTTCGGTATGCTTTTGGCATTTAACAGGATACGTCCTGAGCGTTCTCTTTGCGTCGGCGTCCAGTTTTTATTTGTTTTTATTCATAACATAGGGAGAAGATTAATTTTATTTTTATTGAAGGTTTATAAATAAACATTTTAAATAATGCTTGCTCTGTATACCCATGACTTTTTATAAATTTGGTAGCATATAGAAGCACATTTTTTATTTAAAAAAAAAAAAAAATTTTTAATTTAAAAAAATCCACTATTTACACTGAAAAGATTTTTTTTTTTCTTTTCATGTCAGCATATAATTCTGTAAATCTTTTTGTAAAAAATAAATATAAACTCTTATGATTTAAAAGGGGTTATCACAATATTGCAATATATATATATATATATATATATAAAGGAGGATATTTTGAAAACCTGGACAACGCATTTATTTTTTTTAAATAAATTTATTTACTTTAAAAACTTCAATACTTTCGGTGATATACACCCTTGTCAAAAGTATAAGCATATTTCTTTTCCTCTTTTTTCGTTTAATCCCTCTTGATTGAGACATTTATCGCAGTCAACTTGAAGTTCGTCTTGATGTTATCGACGATTAATGTTGATATGCCGCTGTGTGTAGCACGCGGTTACGTGAATAAGGTAGAATGAAAAATCATACACGGAAGCGTTGGTGAAATGGCAATAATAAGGAGAGTATTTTGGAAAAATATTTTGAAACCCTGGACAACGCATTTAATTTCAACTTGACTGCGATAAATATGTCTCAATCAAGGAGGATTAAACGAAAAAAGAGGGGGAAAAAATATGCTTATACTTTTGAAAAGGGTGTATATCACCGAAAGTGCTCAAGTTTTTAAAGTAAATAAATAATTTATTTTAAAAAACATAAATGAATGCGTTGTCCAGGTTTTCAAAATATTTTTTCAAAATATTGTCCTTATTGCCATTTCACCAACCCTTTCATATGTGACTTTTCATATATATATATATAACTTATATAGTGTATCCACATATTACATAAATTAAAATGTCTGTTTTCTCACGTGGCTAATATAGATATAATATAAATATTTTCATTTTTTTTTAAATTGAAAATAGTTTTTGTAGTTATAATTTTAATGATAATGTGTGTAAGAAATTAGTTTTACCATATATTGCCACTATGAAAATTATTTGTGGTGAAATAATTTATGTTCAAAAAAATAAACATGATTAAAATTTGCCTTCACTTTATTTGTGGTATGTCTGTTTTATAATAGTAATTGAATCTAAATAATTATTAAAAAATATTTGTGTATGTGTGTAACCCAGTACTACCTGCCATGTGGTCGGGTCATCGGTGACGAAGCCACTTCCCCCACAGAGCTTATCTTAGGCATGACTGGTAAGGAGGATGGTTATCCCCAGCTGCATTAAAAACAAGGCATGCAAAGGGCAGATAAACCTTCTTTGGATCACCGGCTAACTACCGTGTGTGAACGCCAGGACATAGCAATGCTTAGGTTAGTGTTTGAGGGCACAACAAAACTACCGGAAACGATATCTCTTTGGGACTTCATTAAAGCAGGCATCTAAGAGAAGGAAAATGTTGATAAACATCTGCAGCAACTGTTGCTTCCAATCATGTAGATTTGCTCTTCTTTTGAGATCAGGGTGGCAATCGCTTAAAGAGTAGGGTGGATTCTGTACAAAACCTTTTCTCATTTAAAATCGCTTCTCACACAGGCATTGATGAAGGCTTTAAAATGTGACTGTGTTTTCATCAGACAGTGGCAAATAAGCAAACAATAGCAATGCCCAATAGGAGTTTGCAGCCATCGCGCGCGCGTGTGCGTGCGTGTTATTTTGGTTTATCATATGTGGCTATGTTCTTTTACTTTCAATATTAAGTCTTACAATTTTTGTTTATTTTGCTTGCAATTTCAAGTTGCTACTTTTATTAAAATGCAAAGTTGTCTGTTTATTCACTGCTTGTTATGAAAAGCATTGATGCTAAACTGTCTGAAAAGGATCTTTATCCCTCTGTCTCTTCCCTTCCCCGCACCTATTTCTACAGCAGTCCCCCCCCCCTCTCTTTCCCTCTCTCTCTCTTTCCCTCTCTCTCTCTTTCCCTCTCTCTCTCTTTCCCTCTCTCTCTCTCTTTCCCTCTCTCTCTCTCTTTCCCTCTCTCTCTCTCTTTCCCTCTCTCTCTCTCTTTCCCTCTCTCTCTCTCTTTCCCTCTCTCTCTCTCTTTCCCTCTCTCTCTCTTTCCCTCTCTCTCTCTTTCCCTCTCTCTCTCTTTCCCTCTCTCTCTCTTTCCCTCTCTCTCTCTTTCCCTCTCTCTCTCTTTCCCTCTCTCTCTCTTTCCCTCTCTCTCTCTTTCCCTCTCTCTCTCTTTCCCTCTCTCTCTTTCCCTCTCTCTCTTTCCCTCTCTCTCTTTCCCTCTCTCTCTTTCCCTCTCTCTCTCTCTCTTCCATTCCTTCTCCTCTCTCTCTCTTCCATTTCTTCTTCTCCTCTCTCTCTCTTCCATTCCTTCTTCTCCTCTCTCTCTCTTCCATTCCTTCTTCTCCTCTCTCTCTCTTCCATTCCTTCTTCTCCTCTCTCTCTCTTCCATTCCTTCTTCTCCTCTCTCTCTCTTCCATTCCTTCTTCTCCTCTCTCTCTCTTCCATTCCTTCTTCTCCTCTCTCTCTCTCTTCCATTCCTTCTCCTCTCTCTCTCTCTCTTCCATTCCTTCTTCTCCTCTCTCTCTCTTCCATTCCTTCTCCTCTCTCTCTCTCTCTCTTCCATTCCTTCTTCTCCTCTCTCTCTCTTCCATTCCTTCTTCTCCTCTCTCTCTCTTCCATTCCTTCTTCTCCTCTCTCTCTCTTCCATTCCTTCTTCTCCTCTCTCTCTCTTCCATTCCTTCTTCTCCTCTCTCTCTCTTCCATTCCTTCTTCTCCTCTCTCTCTCTTCCATTCCTTCTTCTCCTCTCTCTCTCTTCCATTCCTTCTTCTCCTCTCTCTCTCTTCCATTCCTTCTTCTCCTCTCTCTCTCTCTTCCATTCCTTCTTCTCCTCTCTCTCTCTCTTCCATTCCTTCTCTTCCTCTCTCTCTCTCTTCCATTCCTTCTCTTCCTCTCTCTCTCTCTTCCATTCCTTCTCTTCCTCTCTCTCTCTCTTCCATTCCTTCTCTTCCTCTCTCTCTCTCTTCCATTCCTTCTCTTCCTCTCTCTCTCTTCCATTCCTTCTCCCCCCTCTCTCTCTCTTCCATTCCTTCTTCTCCTCTCTCTCTCTTCCATTCCTTCTTCTCCTCTCTCTCTCTTCCATTCCTTCTTCTCCCCTCTCTCTCTTCCATTCCTTCTCTTCCTCTCTCTCTCTCTCTTCCATTCCTTCTCTTCCTCTCTCTCTCTCTCTTCCATTCCTTCTCTTCCTCTCTCTCTCTCTCTTCCATTCCTTCTCTTCCTCTCTCTCTCTCTCTTCCATTCCTTCTCTTCCTCTCTCTCTCTCTCTTCCATTCCTTCTCTTCCTCTCTCTCTCTCTTCCATTCCTTCTCTTCCTCTCTATCTCTCTTCCATTCCTTCTCCCCCCTCTCTCTCTCTCTTCCATTCCTTTTCCCCTCTCTCTCTCTCTTCCATTCCTTCTCCTCCTCTCTCTCTCTTCCATTCCTTCTCCTCCTCTCTCTCTCTCTTCTATTCCCTCACCTCCTCTCTCTCTCTTCCATTCCCTCGCCTCCTCTCTCTCTCTCTCTTCCATTCCCTCGCCTCCTCTCTCTCTCTCTCTCTTCCATTCCCTCGCCTCCTCTCTCTCTCTCTCTTCCATTCCATTCCCTGTCCCTCTCTCCCCACCCATTCCCTGTCCCTCTCTCCCCACCCATTCCCTGTCCCTCTCTCCCCACCCATTCCCTGTCCCTCTCTCCCCCTGTCCCTCTCTCCCCACCCATTCCCTGTCCCTCTCTCCCCACCCATTCCCTGCCTCACTGCTGCTGCATCTTATGTATCGATTAATGCACCAGCAGTAGCAGCAGCTTCCAGCCTTGTGTATTAAAGGTCTCCTATGAAGACTTAGCATCCAGCCACTCATCATCCCTGATCATCATTTTATCAACATCATGACAATAAGGCAAAACACCGTGAAATTTGGATTATATTCCACTTTTGTGTGAATCCATCTTGTGATGACCAACATTGTCTCCTCAACACTGCACATATACCTTCCGCTGCCTCTGTCACTCATAATATAGATTTCTGTAGCAATCGACTTGTGTTCTTTTGTTATGCTATTCTAGTCTAGCAGCGGCAGCTGTTTGGATGGTAAGCTGTCTTTGGTTTCTTTAACTCAGACGTTTTCCTCCTTCACACTTGATTGTTGTCACACTTATTCTTGCTCTCTTTTAAAAAAAAAAAAAATTTAAAAAAAAACGAATAAAACTGCTTATGGTAAACAAGTTTGGGAAATATTGGCTACGATGGCTAATATTTTGCTACCAAACTCCTTCACATGTTGCTCTTAGGTAACTCTGCTGAAAATCAATACAACTTTTCTTTTTTGTTGAAAACTTTGCGAACAAAAAATCTTGACTCTTATAGCATTCTTATTAAAAGAATTATTAAATCTGAAATTTCATTCAGAAGTTGTTTTTTTTTTGTTTTTGTTTGTTTTTTTTGTTTTTAAGTGTAAGAAAGTTTATTAACAAAATTAGCAACGTGCTGAACTCATCATGCAAATTAGGATTATGTCATCACTTTTTTTTTACCAGAAAGATATAATTAGAGGAATTGGATAGTTGCTGATATTTTGTTCTTGTTAGAAATTTTATTTTTCTGTATTTCTTTTTTATAATTTATTCATAAATTTAAACTCCAATGATCATCATGTCTTTACTATTAACTCCAGCGTATGACTCTAATGACAAGAATCAACTTAATGACTGGCCACTGCTAAAATGGTATTCACGTTTTACCATTTTGGCTGATTCTTATGGATTCTTATGACTAAATTTCTGAAATTATTGAATATTTCATTTTCAATAATCTATTTGTAGCTTATGTTTATAAATAAATAAAGTGGGATAGAATATTTCTGATTTTTAGTGCACAAATTTTGTCAACAAAAAAAAAAATAATGGATTTTTAGATTTGTTTAGCTGTTAATTTATAGCTTTGCTATAGTGTCTTTTAATTTAAGTTTTAAATGGTGATTTAGATTTCTTTTTATCCTCCTATTTTAATGATGTGTGGACTTTTTTACAAATTTAGTTTGTTAGATCTCACAAGATATTAAGTTTTTTTTTTAAGGAATTAACAAATTGTCTTTATTTACAACTAGCGGGGCCCTTATCTCTGTGTTGTCCGGGAAAATTGAGAAAACTAAGAACTGCAACCCCCAGAAGTAAATTGACTGGAAAGGACCGGAAAGACGTTTTTTTTTACACAAAATGTTAACCTTTTATCCACGATATAAAAAATGTCTGTAAATAAAAGTATCTGTTATATGAAAATTAAAACAATCATTGAATTAGAAAACAATTAAAGTGAATGGTTAATTAATGAGACGACCTTTTGTAAATCAGTATGTAAAATATGATGTTTATCATATACACATGATCAGTATATTAGGAAGCTATTCTATTGTGAATATGAATTTTGCATTCTAATCTCATTTTTAGTGATAATTGGACCAACTTCATAAATATATAGATAATTTTATTAAAGTAAAAAAAAATTGTTTTAAATATTTAATTTCTAAGAAGTAATTACAAGGAACTTTGTTGATTTTAAAGTTACTGCTTCAATTTACCTAACTTAAAAAAATAAAAAATAAACTTGCATATTAAACATTTTTTTTGTGATTATTAAAAATTTTGTAACTTTCTAAACAATTTACTATGTACTCTTATTCACTTGCTTCCTTATTCGCTTGTTGATCTGGAGGTTGAAGGTTCAATCCTCAGTAAGGGGGATACTAAAAATATAATTGATACTTTTACCCGGTCATGGGTGACGGAACGAGAGCAAGCTACTCCCGTCGATCAAATACGGGGTTTGGTTTGAAATTCCGTACAGATTCCTGAGTCTAAGTTTATTTTGGATGATATTTGCAAACATTCTTGAGTTCAATGTTTCATGCTTGGAAAAGCGAGGTGTGTGAATAAACATTAAATTTTTGTGAAACTGGTATTCAAAAAGTACATTAGTAGTATAGATGCGTGTGATTTACTTAGTCCTGTATGTATGTGATTTATATAAATATGTATTATCTGCTAAAATAGTGCATTTTACAGACATTAGGAATGTTTAGAAAACAGTCATATATTTTTTTTCTATAGTTTGGTCAGAATCGTTTGGGGAGTTATTTTTTGTTAATTTAGTTAAGAAGTGTTCAAGTTAACTTTGTATCAAGCAAAAGAATTGTTAAAATATCAAAAGTTTATAAAGTTTGTTTTTATCAATGGGTTCAAATGACTTATTTTTAATGAACATGATTTTTGATTTTTATCAAATACCTGAAAAAGTTTAGTTTAATTTTCCTTACTATTGCATAAGTTGAACCTTCTCTCTCTTTCACTCACTCACTTTCTTATAAACTCGCATACAACTGCTTCCTACTGCTATCTAATACTGATCCTTGAATCTTCTTTGACCAGTTATTGATAATGAATGTTACATGATGTAACCATATCATTTCTTTACTTGCACAATATAGTGTATCTATTCACCTTTTTATCTTCTTGCAACTCATTTTCATATTGAGACTAGAACATTTACAATTTTCATTATAATGATAAAAAAAAAATTTTTTTTTTGTTTTAATAATCGTAAAAGCCTGCTTTTCTCAATACAATCACCCTCACCTTATTTGTAATGAGTAGTCCCTGCTGTACCCAAATCAAAAACCTTGATCCAATGATAGTCACCATTATAAATAAAAGCCAGAGATTGAATAGATTGCAGAAGGTAAGTGTATAAACCATTGCTGCTATATGTGAAAATTGAATTTCAGAGTGAATTCATTCAACAGGCTTCTTGCTGCTTTATTTCCCTCCCCAAAATGATGGCTAATCCCTCGACTTGTGCATAACTTTAAACGTTGCTTCTTTAAGGCAATTTTTATTTATTTTTAATCTGTTTATATTTGGGGGAGGGTTTCGTATATATAACCTGTCTGTTTTGTTTCTCTTGGGATTTATTATCCAGTTTCTGGTCTGTCCATGCTATGAAGTGTCGCTGTTGGAACTTCTCCCTAAAACTGTGCTATGTCACATGATTTTAAAAACAAGAGTGAAAAGGAAATAATTTTTCTCAATTTTTGCTTATTCAAATGTTTAAAATTTATGCTTTATTCAGTTTGATTATTCAGAATTTATTCAATTTTTTTTAACGTGAACGCATATTTCCAAATCTACATCGAATTTTAATTTAAAAATGTATTTGCTCATTTGAAACTTTTCATAAATGAATCATTCTAAATTAAATTTAAAGTAACTGAAAATTCTTGACCATGTCTTAAATAATTTTTTTAAATTGTCATAAATTTCACTGTTAAAAATTTTAAAAACAAATACAGCAATATTTTTTAAAATATGAAATTTAAAAATAATTAACATTTTTAAATTTAAAAGATGTTTAAACTCTTATTTTTTGTTGCATGCATATATATATATAGTAGTATAAATTTTTATTTATACAAACATTTTTGGCTACATATGTGCATACATGTTTCAGCTGCGACTTTATTTGAAATCCAGCTTTCTCAGTAAATATACAAGTATAGTGTATATTTACTGATACCTGAGGAAGCTACGACTTGAAATAAAGTTGCAGCTGAAACATGTATGCACGTCTGTAGCCAAAAAATGTTTGTATAAATAAAAATTTATATAAAAAACTGCTCTACTTGGTATTGAGCACCATCTTATAAACATCAGCTTCATTGGATTAACATCTATGAACCAAGAATCATACAAACACACACACACACACACACACACACACACACACACACACACACACACACATATATATATATATATATATATATATATATATAACCATTTGATTAGAAGTAAGAAATAAGATTCCTACAAGTATTTATTTGTGAAAATAAGACTTTTATAGTTATGAATGGCCCAAATAACCTAATTTTTTTTCTCCATCTCTCCTGGATATTATCCCAGTTTAATAATACTCAACCAGCAGTGATAGGAGTATAAGGATAGAATATAAGATATAGATTTAAATAAGTGATGCTAAAACTGGAATACATATATGTATTAGATAGAGAAAAAAAAATCAGTGTAGTGATATAAAAACTTACTAATTAGCATGACCAAGGCATGGACAAGTCATGACTTAGCTACTCAAGTAGTAAGTCGAGAGGAGAAATAAGTACGCGAACTTAGTAATGACTACTAAACTATGAAATAAGATTGGACATGAACGTTGAAGAAGTTAACATCAGAAGGAACAAAGCAAAAACACTGTACGAAAAGGAACAAACGAAAAATACTAGAATAGGACATTCAGAGTATACATATATTCCATTGTCACTGCTGACTTAATATTATTAGACTGGGCTAGTATCTAATAGAGATTATCCGTTACTAGAGCCTTCCATAAGTAAAAATGTCCGATTTTCATAAATAAATGCTTGTAGGGATTTTTTTTTTTTTTTTTTTTTCATACTCTGCCTTCTTCCTCTTCCCCCATCCCACCTTTTTTTTTTTTTCTATTTTTCTTTTTGGGCCCCTTTTCAGTGGGTGACAAAGGAGTTTTCAGTATGACAAGCGTCAGTTCTGCTTGTGTTCATGTTTGATTTTCCTCTTTCAATGTGCACAATGCCAATTCCTCTCTGAAGCATTGTGCAAAGGAAAGGGAGTGTTACGAAAAGGGTCTGCCTATTGCAGCTCTGCCTTCCACACAAGTCCCACAAGAAAGAACTTTGTTAATGGGCAAAGCAAAAATAACAAAGAACTTTGCTAATAATATTGCTTAATATTATTGTATTCCACTCTTCGTGTGATTACGATGAGTTGATACTACATTCATCAGTCTCGGATTAAAAATTCAATCAATCTATTTTTATTTAATTTATTTTAATTTAATTTTTTTTAATAAATGCCAATAACAAACTTTATTCTTTGCTGATAAATCGAACAAATAGCTTCTATTTTATGAAACATGAACAATATCGCTGCATTGCTTCCAAAGTCATCACTAAAATAAATGACCCGGTCTAATTATAATAAATTATGGCATTAGGATTGATTCATGAATCCAGTATACATAAAAAGGGAATAATTCTTATCAAATTTTAGCTTTCCATGTTCAGCTGTTTGGGTGTCCAAAGGTTTCAGACGCATACGTACAGACAGACATAATCAACTTTATTCATTAGAAGAATGGAATCGGATGCATTCACAATGCATTAAATTAAAACAATTATCTTTTTATCACTTTGTAAGTAATTATTTGATGTAAACAAGTAATGAAACATCCATTTTGTACTTACGTTAAGTTTTCTTTATGGAATTTATTTTTTATATATACAATATACTTACCATCTAGATTAGTAGCAGTAAGTGCCTCAAGATTGAACTGTATAGATCCAGCGACAGATTAAGGTGTCTGTCAAGGGGTGGGAACAGATGAGGATGTTTTTCTGAAGTAATGGTCTTCCTCTCCACTTCCCATGGAAATTTTTTTATTGATTGAAGTAAAAGTATCTGTTGAATTAAATTTAGATTTTTACTAATAAAATTTAACAAATTAAAATTATTAATAAAAATTAAGATACTTTGGGGGGAGGGGGTTATTTGCAATAATAATACAGTGTAATTTTCACGGTTTAAAGTAGCAAGTATAATCTCACATAAACAATGACGACAGAGAGAAAGGGCTATTACTTATTTAATTTGGAAGCTTATTTGCACTGAATTTGAACGATAAATATTAGACACCAATTAAGCAAGATTTCCTGAATTTCTATTTCTTCTTAAGACCCCTTAAGAGCGAGGTGCCATCAAGGGCAGATCTATGTGCATCTCTGTTAGGGTGAAGTTATGATCTCCATAAATGGTTATCTCTCATCTTTGCATGGAAATATTCTCATTAATTGTAGTAAAACTATCCATTGGATTAAATTTAGATTTTACTAATAAAAATTGACAAAATATTTAGTGAACAGATATCTGTAAAATTAACATGATTTTACTCATACAAGTTACAAACTATTTTGTGGGGACGTTTTCACTATTTGCAATAATAATACAGTGTAAATTACACACGGTTCAAAGTAGCAAGTATAATCTCACATAAACAGCGATGACAGAGAGAAAGAGCCATTACTTATTTAATTTGGAAGCTTATCTTCAGCTTTTACTGTTTCTGATCAGAGACCAAATAGTAAATTAACAATCTACTAGAATAAAATCACTTCTACATCGTTCAAAGGAATTACTTGGTGAACTCAGAAGAGCATTAGAGGTCATAATTGACATCTTTTATTAAGCACCCTTGAAGTCTGTATAAGGCTGATAATTCTAAACTTCCATATTTAGACGGTCTCTTTAAACCTAATTCTGATATATTTGATCTTTATTTTCATAGCTAGAAAATATTGTATCAAAAAAAAAAAAAACAATGTAGAAAAATTACCACCTTGACCCTTTCCAGGTCTGCTCCCTGAGATGCAATTAAAAATGCATCCATTAATTTGTTTTCTATACATTTCTACCAAAGTTTGCAAACGTAAGGTTTCCTGCTCAACTTTATTTTATTGTCACTGCCATTATTTTAATCTTGATGAAAAGTATCATTGCTTTTAATTAAATTTAACATTACAAGTAACACTTGTCCTTGTTTTAAAAACTTTTTCCTTTCAAATATCAGTTTTGAAAGGTTCAATAATTTCCTTTTTAATACAATTAAATATAAGTAGTAAATTTATTTTTATCTTTGTAGTTTCATCGTATGACAGGTATACAAGTCTGTTCATGCACACTATCACGCTAATAGATACAGATATCTACTTATATTGATTAGACAGTCTTTCATCTTCTAAGCCTTTCATGTTTTCATAATGATGAAATTGCAGATGAGACTCAGATTATGATTGCTTCTCATTCTATGTTTAAATATAGAATGCTATCGTATGAATTTTTCTTTCTTAATCATTCCGGTTAAGTGGAGTGTGATTAAGTATATATTACTTGAGAAATGAAGATTTAACATTTTCTGTTGATTATATATCAAAAATATATTCATCCAGCTCTTATGTCATCTATGAGTCATCAGTGTGGCTAGACATAGCAAGTGTATCCATGCCGGGATTCGAAATCAGAAGGGCCAGTCACATCCAAATGTGATCGGCAGTCAAGTACCTAATATATCTGCCACTGACAGAAGACATTCTAGCGCTATATGTACTCTATTTGTTTACATATATTTTACATTCTGTTGGTAACCTGACAAATCTTTTTTTTTTTTTTTTTTTTTTTTTTTTGCATAAAATTGTTTACACTAAGTGGAAACTATTATTTCCTCTAACAAGGTCATATATATATATATATATATATATATATATAATGGTTTCCACTTAATGTAAACAATCTTCTGTAAATGAAGAGACGTTTTAGATTAGCTTTATTAATTTATAAAATAAAGTATTTCCAAACTGTTTTGAAAACGATCGTACGCCATACTAGACTTGATGTCCTAATTCTTGGAACAATTGTAATGTTTTCATTTATTGAATGTTATATATATATATATATATATATATATATAAAACAATAGAAAATTAGATTTCAGTGACCCTGCCTTTATTCATTCTTGAAGAGATCCAGTTCTTTATGGTCCGTTTCATCATCACTCAGACAAATAAAATACAGTTATATATCTTGGATTTTCAATAAGGGTGACTCATCAGAAGGAAAGGCTAAAATCATGTCCAAAACACCAGAAAAATAAAACTCACATTATTAAAGCATTTATACATGCAGGTTCATCATGAGATAAGTTGATGTTTATTTTCATGAATCAGCACCATATTACACACACACATATATATATATTCATGGAATGTTATAGAAAGTTAGTTCCACATTTATGTGAAAGACAAAATTTATTGCTCAGTTTCTGCACTTGACATCATGAATGTATCACAGATGAGCTGAACATGCTCTGTGATACAATAGAATGTTGTAGCCTATATAATCATCCTTTGATTGATGAAATAACCCTTTTTATTGATTTGATGAATGACACATGGGAGATTGAGGAAAAACAATATTGAACCTAGACTGAAATTAAAGATATCAAAAAGTTTGTTCCCCTCTAGTTTTAAATCTTTTGACACTGAATATTTTACCATTGTGTTGACCTAACATCATATTTTTCACAAAATCTTTTGATTTTGATCCCTTTTACGCAATCACTCAAAAATGAACAAAAAAAATCATGTGACACAAATAAACATCCTATGCCACCCATTGAATAAACAGTTCTAGGTTCATTTAACTTGTAGTTTTTTGGGCAACTTTTGTTAAAAAGGGAGGGAGCGTGCATATCAACTTTTCTAGACATTGACAATGACTTGATGTGTTTGTTTTTATTTTTGCTCCCACCTCTGCCTATCTCTCTCCTCTCTACAACTTGCCTCCAATAACCAGGTGAACCTGGGTTTAAAAATATCTATATCAAAAGTTACTCTATGAACTTAAAAAAATAAATTATTCTAATGCAGAATATGCAAAAGCCCTGTATTTTATCTGTTCATAATAATTTCGCTATAACTTCAATGTATATGCATATTTAAATTTTACTGTTGGTAAGGAATATTTTCAAAAATATACCCCTTCCCCCCGAGACAGACATTGTTTTTATCTTTTTTTAGTAAAAAAAAAAAATAAGATAAATTTTCTCCTATATTACAAAAGGCTTTATTTTTATTGTTAATGTAAATTTATTAAACTTAAAAAAAATTTTTAAAAATACTTTTCTCTTAAATACATTTTTGTATGCAAGAGTAGCTGCCCTTTCTGTCCTTTTTAATAACATAATTTGCCAAAAGCTCTGATAGTAAAGTGATCTCCTGTCTACATAATTTCTGTTTCTCTACAGTTTGCTGTTGGTAAGTATTTCATTTATGAGACAAAAACAAACTTAAATGCTTCAAAGACAGATTTTTCGTTTTACTCTCTCTCCGCTTTCTTTAAAACCCATTTCTTGTTTTTCCTTTGTCGCTCCTTTTGAAAATTTTTCACTGAAATATCTTGGTGGGAATGTTCTCATAAATGATGACTGCATTGTGGTGCTGGTCTATAGCTCTTTAACCATTGTCATGTTACAGAAAAATCGAGGATCTACAAGCCGACTTGTCCAATTCTACACAAAGAATTGGAAAGCTCAGCGAAATAACTGAACAGTTGAATGAACAACGGGACAAGGATAAAGAAACTCTTAGCAACGAACAGAAAGAAATGGAAAAGAAATTTTCTTCTCAACTTGAAGAAAAGGTAATTTCATTACTAGTGTTTTAAGGGAATATCTTAAGCATATATTTATCAGTAATAAATGAAAATTAAATATATGCATATACTAAAAAAAACTTGTGTTGTCATAATCTATATTTTTAGTTAGCTCAGATCAAGTATTTACATTTTTTTTTTAAATCCATTACACACCCAAGTAATATATCTTGTTTGATTTTCAGTTTATTGTAGCAGATTATATTTTCATTCACTTCAAAATTATTGCAGATTTAAAATTAAAATAAATTTTATATTATTTCCTATTTATAACATAATGGTAGTTTAATTCTGAAATTGTTTCAAACATTTCTGATAAAAATTTGTTTGAATTTCATTTATATTATTTTTTTGCGTAATTTAGTTTGATTAAAGAAAATAAATAGACAGTAATGATAATTAAAATTGTTTACTAAATTCAAATGCATTTCTCACCAGGACACAATCAATTATTTAATTCTTCACAATTATTGCGAGAATTTGTAGAGTATAAAAATTAATAATTTTCACTTATTTTCTTTCTGCATTCCTCTTTTCAGAATTCTGAATTAGAAAAAATTCAAAGCAAGATTATCAAGTTGACAGAGGAATATGAAACGGAAAAGAAAGAAAATGATTCTAAGAAAGACGCAGAATTGAATGAACTAAGAATATCTTTGCAAGAAAATATCAAATCCCTGCAAGAATTGGAAAAATCTGAAGAATCTCATAAAAAAATTGCAGAAGATTTGACTCATGTAAAGGAAACACTGATGGTAATTTCCAATTTGGTTTTAACTTTCCTATAGAAGAATTTCTACAGCTTTAAAAAAACAATCTTTTGCCATTAATTTAATTTTGAATTTGTTACGTATTGAATATGATTGGGTTTACCGCAGATTCAACTATTGCCTGATATGAGGTTGAAAGCAGATTGGTTGATTTAATCATGTGACATCGAAGAATTTGAAGTTAAAAGAGTTGCAGATCAGAACTTAGCAAGGAAACACATGTAATGTAAGATTTAGACCCATGTGTCCCCCTCTGACAATGATCAGATGCAACTCATAGATAAGGAAATGGATCCATAGTCGAGTAAATAAAATATATAGTTTAAGACGAAATTGTCTCTGTCTCCTTTAAACTATCTGTTCTAAAGAGTATCCAGACATAAGAGAATGTCGTAATCACCCCTGGACCAAAGAGGTGAACAATATCCGTACCCCCCCCCTCTCCTAAAAGTATTACATCCAGTATTTTTACATTTCTAGTTGCCCCCTCTCCCTTTTTTTTCCTTTTATAAAACTGGAAAATGCAGGCAAAGTCATTTTACCATTTGCCAAGAATCTACTTTTTTTTTCTTTTTTTTTACTGATATGTCTTATTCCTATGTTAGTATGACCATTATCACCTGTTATTTGAAGTTGTGGACTGGCCTAACTGCAAAGAAAGATTGATTTAAGTAATTTGTCTAATGCCATTAAAGTTTTTTTATATTTCTAGTTTCATTTTAAGCTAAAGTTAATATTTGTTTTTAAAAATGCCATTAATTTTTATTTTTTTTTTAATAGAAAAATGTCTAATCTCCCCTTTTTTTTTAAATATAGCTACATCGATAGCGGGCAAATATATTAATAAATTGAGTATTAAGATTTTTTTTTAATCTGATGCAAATGACATGAAAAAAATAAAGCTGTGTCATTTACACATCTCTAGCTAATATTTATTACTTTGAATGAATCTGAAACATGACACCATATAATTCTTATTCTTTATATAGTTGGTATATTTATCATGTCAATGACTTATTGTGAAGTGTTAAAATAAATGTTATCTTACTATAATGGAGATTTGGTGTCTGTCTGGAACCAAAACTGTTTCGGTTCTCATGGATATTATGTAATTTTTTTTTTTTTAAATTATTTTCAATCTCAGATTCACTGTTTTCTATGTTTCACTGAATTTTATTTCAACCAAAAGAGCCAAAGTCATATTTGTTTGTATTAACTTGCAATGTTTATTATATATACACAAAGAAAGTAAGTTTCATTTGTATGATGATTTTAAAAAAAGCTGGTTATAATGAATGATAAACTGGTGCTATTTATTTCTAATTAATTTAATTTTGTGCAAATAAGAAACAGTCCAATGAATAAATTTTATAAGAAATGTATCATGACATTAAAACTATTAGCTTGCAAAGGCAACTCACTAGGTAGCATTTAAGCTAGAAGTTAATATAATTAAAGTAAAAATGTAACTTGTAAATTCCGTTTAATACTTGTTAGCATCAAAATGAAAATTGGAAATGTTTTTATTTTCTTTCAACCAAAATAACACTTGTTTATAAAAACGAAATTTGCTCAGAGGTAAAATATGTGAATAGGTAGTTTTTTTTTTCTCTAATTTTAATGTGAATTCAAATTCCTAAGCAGTTTTATTCTATCACATCTATTTAATAAAGTAAAAATGTATGTGTCCCATTTTTTCTATAGTACATATATTCATAATACAATGTACTTATTCTATACAATATTAAAAAAAAGCCATATTACAGATTAAAACAAGTTCAATAATTAATTTCTGAAAAAAGGGACATTTTGGTTTGTCATCAGCTCGTTAATGTATTGATTTGAATTCAGTATTCGTAAATTGGTCTCAACTCATTAGCGCCCAATTTTTTTTTTCTTTAATTTATTACAAAAATCTTTTGTAAATACAACATTATATTTGAGCAGAATTACTTTCAAAAGAGCATTAATTTATAGTATGTGGGTTGGTTGTAAGGATTACTTACAAAAAATCTTTGATTAGATAATAGATGAAACTGATTGTATATTTCCACTCTAGATTTTCAGTTTACTGAAAACGGAGACACCAGTGTTGCCAATGTACATTAGACAATTGGCCTTTGAAAGATACTTCAGTCTATATTACTAACTATAGATATCTCTGAAAAATACTGATGTTGTTGAAATATGGTTAATTATGCTTTCAGTCCTAAAAAAGGTACTCTGGGTGCTAATAGGTTAAACATTTATTTTTTTTATGTTTATTACTGAAACACCCTTTGGATTTATGCCTACATGTATAAATGTATGCACATGAAATAAGCACTCCAACATTAAGTTAGAACACCTATTTTTATGTTTGCTTCATTTTTTTTTTCTCAATGTACACAAACAAAAATAATATTTAAATACTGTAAAAACCAATCTAACTGAAGAAGGTTGGAGATCATGTTGACTGAAATTTAGAAACATAACTATCAACATTGATGAGAATAACAGGTGGAAGAAAAACAATGCAAATTAAAATATTTTGTTTCATGAATATTTAAATTAATGCAATTCTAGCAAAAATGGTTTTAATTGACTAAAAATTAAATTGTTTAAAGCTTTATGATTAATGTGTACATAATTATTTATAAAAGTTGAATTTGTTTGAATTTTATTGAAAAAGTTGCAACTTTCGTATCTGATTTCTTTTTATAGTTTGAGAAAGAAAAACTTGAGAAGCAAGTACGTCGTTTAGATGGGGATAAAGAAACCCTAACGGAAGAATTGAGTGACTCTCAGTCAGAATTGACTCGACTTAAGAATGAGTACCAAAGTACTGATAGAGAGAAAGAATCATTAAAGGCTCAGCTGCAAGAGGCACTCAAAGAAAAAGAGAAGATTTCCAGTGATAAAGAAGAGGTAAATTCTATTCTCTTCAATCTTTATTTCCATATTTGAAACTATTTTAAACTTTGCCTTCACAAATTTTCATTACAACAGACAAAAAAAAAAATGTAAAATTTTTTTTATATAAAAAAAAAAAAAAAAAAATCTGTCATTTATGATAATTATCATTTTGATGCTAACAAATATAAATGACATAGATTTTTTTTTTTTTTTTTTTTTTTTTTTCAACCAAACGGTTTACAAAAAAAAAAACTCCCTTTTGAGACAAATATGTGAATAATTATTTATAGATATGTACATCACATCTATATTACTGGTTAACCTTGACCCCCTAACATTGCCCTTGACCTTGAAAGTTGCAGATCTATTAAACTGTAGTCAAGTTTATCAAATCATTTATTTTATATTAATTTCAAATGTTGAAGAACTTGAAATTAAGTGATGCATTTTAGTTTTGAATCTATACAAATACATATCTATTTAATGATATATACCGAACTCTGACAAATTTAAATCTGAACCCTGCAAAACGGATAATTCCAGCACCAAACTAATGCACAGACAGGATAAAATGGATGTTATCAATTGCCGTCGGACTACCAGCCTCTTACAAAAATATTTGGATTCCTAAACAATTTGAGTATTGTCCTTTTTCAAACATTCATTTCCAAAATAACAGCTGTGTTTATTTTTTATTTTGACGTGTTTTTGGACATCGTCCACCCTGACTTTACGCTCTCATCTCAACATAAGACTCTTTACCTTTTGGTCTTTATTTTGTTTTTATTTTATGTAAAGTTTTCAAAGTTAAATGTTGCCGATAATATTTACAATTACGTTGTCGGCTTTTCCCTATCCTCTGATGAGAAAAGTTTATCTTTAAAAATCCATGGATTAAGGATATGAAGCTCCTTGCTCTGAACTTTTTATGTTCTAATAAATATTGTATCTTCACAATTTTTTATTCTCATCTTTCATCTCTAGAACTGATTGTTCTATTCAATATATTGAGCTTTATATTATCACAATAGATTATTATTAAACGATAATTCAATCATCTTGAATTTAATTTAACATTTAAATATTATTTAGTGATATATATATATATATATATATATCACATGTTAATTTTTATTGATATATATCAATGAGGATGTGGTGTCAGCAGAATCTATAAGAACATCTTGTCTTGTGCTAGCCGCCTCGAACACAATCTGCATTACCAGGGGTGCCACATTCAAGCCAAACCCTGGTATGCACTCCATTATGGTGATCGGGTATCCACATTAAGCCCAAGATTAATGTTTTGTCGGAGGGAACTCTAAGAGACCAGGTTGACAAGAGGGATGACTTGGTCCAAGACGAAAAAATGCAATAGACATGAGCAAACGAAAAAGATAGTTGTAAAGTTGAGAGAGAGTTTTTGTTAGTGTTGTTTCAGTGTTGTTTCAGTGTTGTTTCAGTGTTGTTTGAACAAGAGTTCCTAATGAACTTTAGAGTCGTTGAGACCTTATGCTACAAATGATTTTTCAGTTTCATTACATCAAGTCTCACACGTATGTAAGAAATGTGCTACCAGATCAGGCTATCTGAAGATACTGGCTTCCTGACTTAAAAATGCACCAAACATTGATGTTATTTTTTTTCCTTTCCATTTGCAAAAGTCAATCATGTTCTGCAAAGCCAAGAACAAAAACAATTTTCCTCTACAAAACAACCAAACCAAACACCATGAATAAATATTTGAAGATATAAAGAACTTGAAGCAGAAAAACTTTTACCGAAATTACCAGATTTGACATTAAATAACTCAAAAAGGGTTGATATGCCGTAAAACAAAATAACCTAACTGGATGTAACAGTGCTTTAAATTTCTCATATGTCATGAATCTGTCATTGGCAAAAGCTGTGAGTAATGCTTCCATAAATGTGACAAATCAAGGGGTTGGTCTCGCATAACCAGCATATCGATTGTGACAATGTTACCGGTTTCTGTACGAATCCTAGCGTTGCCGTTTCCGCAGTAGGCCTGCGTATCTCCGGTTAATGTGGTTACTGCTATGTTTTACAGCTTTTGACATGGACGCTTGCATAATAATAAATAGGCAACAATAGGTTTTAAATTTTACGTGCAAGTTGTTTTTAAGAAGCATAATTTGATTAAAGTATGGTGTAAGGGACTATTGGAGAGAGTATGTGGTACTTTTGAAATGAGAAATATTGTAACTGCCAGTGATTTTTTTTTTTTTTTTTTTTTTTTTTTTTTTTTTTAAATCAATATTTGCCGCCGCCCCCCCCCCCCACACACACACATACACACGGCTTTTAAATGTTATTTTTTTAATTTTTTTTTTTTATATCTATTCCCAGATGTTGAAGCAGTACAATGATATTAAAACAGAGAAAAATCGTTTGCTTCAAGAACAGGCTCAAGCTCAACAAACAGTGACTGAGATAAAAGCCAAGTTGCAGCAACAAGAAATTGAAGTGGAACAGAAACAAAAAGAAGTGAGTCCGACTTCTAATCTCTTTATTTATCAAACAAGTTTTTTTTTTTTTTAATACTCTTCAGTTCGGTTTTCAAAACCCAAAATAAATTGGAGCTTATAAACGATTATATAGAGGGGGATCAAAGACTCTGATTTTATATTCAAAGAAGATATCACTAACTTAATAACTAAAGTTTAAGTAGAATTTAAGAAATTCAAATAGTTTCATGTTTACTTCTCCAGATTTTCTTATAGGTAAGCTACTAAGTATGTTAGTCAGTTACATTGAACTTATTACAATAAAATAAAACAATCAAAATAATTTTGTTTCATCATTTAGTTTGTTGGGAAGGAAAACGGGGGTGAGGGTACTATTATATTAATTTAAACTACTTTTGCCAAATTATTCTTACATATATAATATTTATTCACAAATGAAATTTTATATAAAGTTATGATTGTGCAATTAAATTAATAAAAAAAAAAAGAAAAAAAGTTAAATATAATTTATACATTTTAGATACACCCCAATCAAGTTTTATGTCGCAATAATTATATACTAGTGTGACCCAGTGAAAATTCAATGATTGCTTTCTTCACCTGTCTGTATCATTTACTGTGTATTATTCCTCTTGAAATAATACATATGTTAGGTTTAATATTAAGAAATAATTATTTTTCTTTTGTAAAAATAATTGTAATTGTCAACTAAATATTTAAATAAAAATGTTTTTTTTGTATTTAAAGTTGTAACAATTTAAAGTTTGTTTTTTTAAACAATATTCTGAAACAATAAATGAAACAAATGTGTTAACCTTTTTAATTTATTGTAACAGTTTAATGATTTTTAAAATAGTCTCTTCTACAATAAAAAAACAATTGTCAGCTAAATGTCACTTGTTAAATTTATTTAAAATGGTCACAACAAATGTGTATTTAAATGATATAAAAATAAAAATGAATGCAAAGAGTAGGTTTTAAAACTAGTTATGTCCATGGGACAACAGGATTTGATTTTGAAAGCATTCACTTTAAAATGTTGAAAGTCGAATTTTTTTACCTTAGCAGCACCAATTAATGTTCAATTATTTGTATATATATATTAGGTCATTACAAAAATAATGGATTTTGCTCAACAAGTGCTTGCAATAGTTCATTGTCAAGATTACACGGCCGTCCTCTACCTTCATCTTCAAGGCTTTCATCTCCACTACAGAATTTTTGGAACAACCTTTGTACTGTCCGATCGTTTGTTGATCCATCTCCCCATGCTCTATTGATAGTGGCAGAAGTTTCGGAAGCATTGTGCCCAAGTTTGAACTCATGCAATATAAGAAGGTGAAGGTCATGTTTTGGCATTTTCATCATTGAGGGTCTTCTATGCTTCAACTAGTACTATCAGATCAGGCTGTCTGAAGATATAGGCTTCCTGATCAAAAAAACACCTAACATTGAAGTTTTTTGTTTTTCTCGCTTCTCTTTACAAAACTCAATCATGTTCTGCAAAGTAAAAAAAAAACAAAAAAAAAACAATTCACCTCCCTCTCCTTTTCCTCTCCTGCCTCTTTTCCTCTCCTGACCCTTTTCCTCTCCTGACCCTTTTCCTCTCCTGACCCTTTTCCTCTCCTGACCCTTTTCCTCTCCTGACCCTTTTCCTCTCCTGACCCTTTTCCTCTCCTGACCCTTTTCCTCTCCTCTCCCCTCTTCTGACCCTTTTCCTCTCCCCTCCCCTCTTCTGATCCTTTTCCTCTCCCCTCCCCTCTTCTGACCCTTTTCCTCTCCCCTCTCCTGACCCTTTTCCTCTCCCCTCTCCTGACCCTTTTCCTCTCCCCTCTCCTGACCCTTTTCCTCTCCCCTCTCCTGACCCTTTTCCTCTCCCCTCTCCTGACCCTTTTCCTCTCCCCTCTCCTGACCCTTTTCCTCTCCCCTCTCCTGACCCTTTTCCTCTCCCCTCTCCTGACCCTTTTCCTCTCCCCTCTCCTCCTCACAAATTGAAATTTAGGCCCTAAAACAGGGGCAACAAGATGCATCTAACCTCAAACAATTCAAAAATACCAAAGCGCTCAACTAATATGCCTATAAATGACTCACTGCCTTAAGACTCAAATGAAGGATATTTCCTTCTACATTCATGGCATGAAATGGCCCTTGGGGTTGATGTGCTATTAAGCAATATCTCATCTTACCTTATCTATGCTTCAAGAATACTTTCTATCTGAAAACTTATATAATAATTAATGTGTTCTCAATAATAATTTTAAATTTACATGTTAAAATTTACCAGAAATAAACTACAAATTCTGTGTTAAAATAACATTTTAAAACCCAGCACTTCAGACGGCCATTATTTTTGTAACAATCTAATATTTCATCTTTGGCAATCAGACAATCTCATTTGTTTAAATTAGTATGAAAATTAATAACATACGTACAAATGTGAATAAGCATATTAGACAGACATGACATGCTAGAAGTTCGGTGTCTTAAAGTATACATTGTATATTTTTTCATGTTTACTGGTTTGCTTTTCCTGTTTTAGTTTTGCTCATATCACATGTAGTTAAGCTTAATTTTCTTCTTAGACACCAAGATATTCCATATTGTCATTTCTCACCAACAACAACCCACAAAATTATTTACCTTCTCACCAACAACCCACAAAATTATTTCCTTCTCACCAACAACAACCCACAAAATTATTTACCTTCTCACCAAAAACAACCCACAAAATTATTTACCTTCTCACCAAAGACAACCCACAAAATTATTTACCTTCTCACCAACAACAACCCACAAAATTATTTACCTTCTCACCAAAGACAACCCACAAAATTATTTACCTTCTCACCAAAGACAACCCACAAAATTATTTACCTTCTCACCAACAACCACCCACAAATTTATTTACCTTCTCACCAACAACAACCCACAAAATTATTTACCTTCTCACCAACAACAACCCACAAAATTATTTACCTTCTCACCAACAACAACCCACAAAATTATTTACCATCTCACCAACAACAACCCACAAAATTATTTACCATCTCACCAACAACAACCCGCAAAATTATTTACCATCTCACCAACAACCCACAAAATTATTTACCTTCTCACCAACAACAACCCACAAAATTATTTACCTTCTCACCAACAACAACCCACAAAATTATTTACCTTCTCACCAACAACAACCCGCAAAATTATTTACCATCTCACCAAAAACAACCCGCAAAATTATTTACCTTCTCACCAACAACAACCCGCAAAATTATTTACCATCTCACCAAAAACAACCCGCAAAATTATTTACCATCTCACCAAAAACAACCCACAAAATTATTTACCTTCTCACCAACAACAACCCACAAAATTATTTACCTTCTCACCAACAACAACCCACAAAATTATTTACCTTCTCACCAAAAACAACCCACAAAATTATTTACCTTCTCACCAAAGACAACCCACAAAATTATTTACCTTCTCACCAAAGACAACCCACAAAATTATTTACCTTCTCACCAACAACCACCCACAAAATTATTTACCTTCTCACCAACAACAACCCACAAAATTATTTACCTTCTCACCAACAACAACCCACAAAATTATTTACCTTCTCACCAACAACAACCCACAAAATTATTTACCATCTCACCAACAACAACCCACAAAATTATTTACCATCTCACCAACAACAACCCGCAAAATTATTTACCATCTCACCAACAACCCACAAAATTATTTACCTTCTCACCAACAACAACCCACAAAATTATTTACCTTCTCACCAACAACAACCCACAAAATTATTTACCTTCTCACCAACAACAACCCACAAAATTATTTACCTTCTCACCAACAACAACCCACAAAATTATTTACCATCTCACCAACAACAACCCGCAAAATTATTTACCATCTCACCAACAACCCACAAAATTATTTACCTTCTCACCAAAAACAACCCACAAAATTATTTACCTTCTCACCAACAACAACCCACAAAATTATTTACCTTCTCACCAACAACAACCCACAAAATTATTTACCTTCTCACCAACAACGACCCACAAAATTATTTACCTTCTCACCAACAACAACCCACAAAATTATTTACCTTCTCACCAACAACAACCCACAAAATAATTTACCATCTCACCAACAACAACCCACAAAATTATTTACATTCTCACCAACAACAACCCACAAAATTATTTACCATCTCACCAACAACAACCCACAAAATTATTTACCATCTCACCAAAAACAACCCACAAAATTATTTACCTTCTCACCAACAACAACCCACAAAATTATTTACCTTCTCACCAAAAACAACCCACAAAATTATTTACCTTCTCACTAAAAACAACCCACAAAATTATTTACCTTCTCACCAAAAACAACCCACAAAATTATTTACCTTCTTACCAAAAACAACCCACAAAATTATTTACCTTCTCACCAACAACAACCCACAAAATTATTTACCTTCTCACCAAAAACAACCCACAAAATTATTTACCTTCTCACCAACAACAACCCAAAAAAATTTTTTACCATCTCACCAAAAACAACCCACAAAATTATTTACCATCTCACCAAAAACAACCCACAAAATTATTTACCATCTCACCAACAACAACCCACAAAATTATTTACCTTCTCACCAACAATAACCCACAAAATTATTTACCTTCTCACCAAAAACAACCCACAAAATTATTTACCATCTCACCAACAACAACCCACAAAATTATTTACCTTCTCACCAACAACAACCCACAAAATTATTTACCTTCTCACCAAAGACAACCCACAAAATTATTTACCTTCTCACCAAAAACAACCCACAAAATTATTTACCTTCTCACCAACAACAACCCACAAAATTATTTACCTTCTCACCAAAGACAACCCACAAAATTATTTACCTTCTCACCAACAACAACCCACAAAATTATTTACCTTCTCACCAAAAACAACCCACAAAATTATTTACCTTCTCACCAACAACAACCCACAAAATTATTTACCTTCTCACCAAAGACAACCCACAAAATTATTTACCTTCTCACCAACAACAACCCACAAAATTATTTACCATCTCACCAACAACCCACAAAATTATTTACCATCTCACCAACAACCCACAAAATTACTTACCATCTCACCAACAACAACCCACAAAATTATTTACCATCTCACCAACAACAACCTGGAGAACATTTTTCATCTTTGTGTGGACGAAGTCAAAAAACGGTAAAGCTGCCATGACTTTCGGAAACATTTTTTCACGCTCAGAATTGTTGAAGCATGGAAAAAACTGCCTGCATTGGTTGCTAACTGCCAAGACACTGCATCCTTTAAAACCCTCATATTTCCTGAAATTCGCCAAAACTATCTGGTGTCTCCCTCTCCATACACGTGCACTTTTGGTGAATTGTAGTATACCCGAGCACTGTATACAATAATTTCATTATTATAGTTGCTAAATGTTAGTCAGTGATGACTGTCTTCATTGGTGGAAAGATTTCCTAATTTTCTTTTCTAAAACTTAGTGGATGGAGTAAGTTTAGGGAAATTCTGCTATTACTAATACCACTCTCGACCAAGGGAAGAGTTTATCAGACATGTGTACGCAGTGTGATGATGTATGGAAGTGTGTGTTGGCCAGTGAGAGTTAAGGATATGCATTGCATGGATAGAAATAATTAAAATGATACAATGTGAAATGTGAGTTCTAAAGACAGGCATAGATCTGATGACCTCAGAGGAAGATTAAATTTGGATAGTATAGGGAGGTATGTGAAGAACAGGAGACTTCAATGATGTGGCCACGTTGAAAGAATGGATGTAGACGTAGCAGGTTCAGTTCACAGGAGAAGGGCAAGGAAAACATGGGAGGAAGTGATAATAGACTTGAGAAAAAAGGGATAAATTAAGATCTGGCCAAAGATAGGTTATTTTGGAAGTCAATTTCTAAAAGCCGTCCAACCTATGCCAAACGTTAAACGAAATATGATGATGATGATGATGATGATTAGTGTTTTTTATCAAAGGATGTATATTTATTAATTGGTTCAGTATTAAGTAAAGAACCAATATTTCTAAACTAGTTTTTATGCAATATTATGTTTTGGGGCTTTTGCTTATGAAAATGTATAGATAGTGATTAGGGTAATGTTTATTTATATCAAGGGCGGCCAACCTCCGGCCCGCGGGCCACACCGGCCCGCCACCCTGTTATGCTTTATTATTGCAATCCGGCGCGCGGACCTCCCAGTAAAACTCCTATCATTTTGTGACATAGACGTAAAAGTAGGTTTCAATTAAGATTTACAGTGGGATGAAAATGTATAAATATCAGCGAGCGATGATGTATATATATTTCATTTTTCTTTAACTATTAATTTCAAATCTTTGGCCTGAGATAAAAATAGAGAAAGAGAAAGGCAAAGAGGAAACCAGAGACGAGGAAAGGGCTTAAAACAAAGAACCTATGTGAGGTGTGTCAAAACGAATGCTGGATCAATTTGCTGCTTCCCCCGTCATTATTTTTTTATGATTCCAAAATGGCTCTTCGTCGGCGCCTTTTATAACATCACATACAGAAGTCTCTTGAGAAAAAATATCAGATTTGTAGAGTGTTCAATGCAGTTTTTGTACAATTTATTCATGTAAACAAAATATAGTAATTCTGAGATTTCGTTTTTCACTCCAGCCCACGATCTCCTTCCAAAAGTCTCATTTGGCCCTCACTCTAAAAAGGTTACCCGCCCCTGATTTATATGAAAATAACCTACATCTACCTTTTTAATATTCTTGAGAAATCAAACTAATCAATCATAAATGTTAACTTTGCACTAATGAGCTTATAAAAAAATCCTATAAAATGTTTATGATTAAAGAAAACCTGGTTGTATAATGTTTATCTAGCAGAAGGTTTAACTTTTTTTAGGTTTCATTTCTATAAATAGTTCATGGATTAAAAAAAGTTTTGTTTTTTTATAGGTTGTAAAATTGCAAGAAGAGTTGTCAAGTAAAGAGAAATCCTTGTCCCAATCATTACAACAGGAAGAAACTACTCAATCCTTGAATAAGGAATTGTAAGTGATAATTTTTTTTTTTTCAACTTTGTCTTTTAAAAAAAAAATTCTAAATACTTAAATTTGATGTTGAATAAGAAAAATATTTATCGGGTAGAAATTTTATAAATAGATAAGTCAGTGATCCCGCCCAAAAACACATTTTCAGATTAAAATAGTAAACTAAATGATTCCTAATTTTCAATTCAATTGATAGTTTTGAATTGATGTAGCCTGCTATTTATTTATTTATTTATATATATATATATATATATATATATACACACACTAGCAGGGCTAACCGGTCTTGCCTGGGGCCATAAAAACAAAATAGGTTATCTTTCTCGCTTTCCCCTTCCCCGTTTTTCCACATCCCTCTCCCTACCTTTCTTTCACCTCCGCCCAGCCCATTCCTCTCTTATTTTAATGTATTGAAAATAATAATAATGTAAGTCATTCACCTGCGCTTTTAGTTTTAAACTTATTGCTCCCGGGCAACACGGTTTATTCCCCACCCACTTCAAAAACATAATAAAATCTATATTTGTTTTAATTTATTCCCGGGGGAAACACCTAATTTCTTATCTTCCCCACCCCCTTTAATAATATAATGAAACCTATATTTATTTTAGTGTGTTCCCGGGCAATGCTGAGTTTCTTGTCTTCCCCTTCTCCATCAAGCATATAACATGTAGGAAATGTACTACTGTATTATTGCACACATCTGCTCTATCTAGGGTATTGAGCACTGACCCCCGAGCAATGCAGATTCCTTTTTCTGGTATACAATAGTATAACAAAATACAGTGAAAATCTTTCTCCCGGGCAACACAGCATTTAAAAAAAACCTGCTCAATCTAGGATATTGAGCACTTTGTACCACTTACCAAATATAATACTGTATTATTACTATTATGGCTTCCGGGCAACCCAGAGTTAACAAAATACAGAGAAGTACTTTCTCCCGGGTAACGCTGTGTTTAAACACATCTGCTGTATCTAAGATATTGAGCACTTTTGGATTATGATGTACTACTTACCAAATGGAATACTGTAATCTTACATTTATTGCTCCCGTTTAGAGTGGTACTGAAACCACCCAAATAAAATCTAGGATGCCTCTAGAGCACTACTAAAACCACCCTTTCAGAGTTTCTTGCCTCCCTCTGTAGTCCGAAGAGAAGTTTAAGAAACGTTAAATAAAGAAAATGCCGAGTTATTTCCAGAAGGAATACATTGAAATTGCAGTGTTATCTTCATAAATTATGGCTGAAAACTCGACCCACTATTTCACCCATAACTGAAAGGAGAAGAAATGGATTGATACCTAAGTGAAAGTAATGCACAACTTGAACAAGTCACACCAAGCCCACAGTTGGTACCAGTAACTACTGCACCACAATTTTTATATATATATATATATATATTTATTTATTTTGGTACAGATAAATTTAGTACAACATTCGTACCGTCGGTTTCAAGCACGGAAGGACTTAGCCATTCGGCTCTCTTCAGCTTCTGTTGTCATAAGAGAGCCGGATGGCTAAGTCCTTCCGTGCTTGAAACCGACGGTACAAATGTTGTATTAATTTTTCTGTACCAAAATAAATAAATATTACGCTCTTAATTTTTAATTTTAATTCTTAATTAATCGAGCACTCTGCTGGGATTTTTCCTGCTATATTACAAAGAAGTGTGTATATATATATATGTATATATATAATTAATTAATTGATCAAATTCAAATGTGTGAATAAAGTGAACATAAAACCAAGTTTTTCAAGAGTGCTCAATACCAAGTAACGCATTTATCAAATTTTATAATATATATATATTTATATATATATAAGAAAACAAATCTTTTAAAATCGGGACAGAACCAAACAGACAGCACCTCTTGAACAAATAAAGGGCTCGATTTCCCATTGGATAGAGCTATATCAATAATTGATAATAGAATGCACTTAGCTTTAACATTTTACTGCAGTTTCACAGTATCAACAATCATCAGATGTGTGTGTGTGTTGTTGATATCAACTCTCTTTCTCTCTCTCTCTCTTACATATATATATATATATATATAAATTTTGCGTACAACAAAATGGTAGGATAAATTTCAGAGGAAACATTTTTTAATCAATGAAACGGGTGGGTGGGGAAAAAAAAAGAAAATTGCTAAGATTTTCCTTAAGGCCTTATCGTCTGACCCTCTAAAAGGAAACGTCAGAATGATAAATTAAAAACTAAGAAAATCGAATGAGATATGAGGGGAAAAATTGTTTAAGTTGGAGAAAACGATTGAAAAAAAAACATAAATCTCTCAATGTTATGGTGGATTTAAATCATTAAAGATCTCCAACTGATGCTTCAAAATCTTTTATATATATATATATATATATATATATTATTTATTTATACTTTTTTCAGAGAAAGTGCAAAAAGTGAAATTTCGAAGTTGCAAGTAACAGTTGAAGAAAGTCAAAATGAGAAAAGTGCTTTAATGGAAGAACTTCAAACGGCAAAGGAACTTTTAACTTCCAACGTTAAAGTGAGTAGACTTACTGCATTCTAATAACACTATCTTTTTTTTTTTTGACACAAAATGTCTTATCTTTCAAATTAAGAAATGTTTTTAGTTTCAGTACTTCAAACTTATTTTGCTGTTATGCAAGACTTGTTCATTTTAATTCTTTTTCAAATAGCATACTTATTTAATAATTAACTTTTTTAATAATTAACTTTTTTAATAATTAACTTTTTTAATGATTAACTATTTTGATGATTAACTATTTTGATGATTAACTATTTTGATGATTAACTATTTTGATGATTAACTATTTTGATGATTAACTATTTTGATGATTAACTATTTTAATGATTAACTATTTTAAGTAATTAAAGGTAAATACAATATTTTTTATTTAATCGCTCCAGACAAGGCATGAAGCCACTTGATGTAAGGAGCTAACAAGAACCAAATATGAATATCGCACACAGGAGATGCCTATTGACCTTAGTCTTGAAAAGATCAAGATTATAGGTAGGAGGAAAACAGTCAGGAGGAAGAGAGTTCCAGGTTCTTGGAAATAAGCTACTGGAATAGGAAGCTGTATTACAATGAGGTATCAAAACAGCGAATTGATGGAGACCACTAGACACACGAGCTGGAACAAAAGAAGCAGGAAATAGATCAGAAAATTCTGAAGAACACATGCCATAATAGTATTTATAGAAAAGACTGAGACTAGCAATGTCACATCTGTGAGAGAGAAGGTGTAGAGAAGAAGTTAGGGTGGGGCCAATCAAATTACAGATACGTTTCTGCACCTTATCAAGAACCCTCAAATGGGACAGATTCACCAGCCCAAATATGACACAACAGTACTTCATACATGGTTTGATTGTCGGTTTGTAGAGATAGACTAGCCTCAGGTGTGAGAAAGTGTTTGGAACGATAGAGAGAATCGACTTTACGAGAAGCAGAAAGCAATGGATCTAATTTATGAACTCCATGAAAGATTTTATGAGAGAGAGAAAGACCAAGAATTTTTTGAGTTGATTTCTCAAGAGCACAGCCATCCATGAGAATCTCTGGAAGAAAAGGGACACGCCTATGATTGAAAGACACAAAGTAAGTCTTAACATGATTAAACAAGACAAGCTATTTTGTACCCCAATCCACAACTGAACCCAGGTCAACTTCTAGATCAGCTGCATATTTCGACTGATCCGAGGGAGATGGGCAAGAAGCAACACCAGAATAGAGTGTGGTATCATCAACATAGATGTTAATTTTTTGAATAATCTCTGAAAGATCATTTATATAGAGAAGAAACAGTGTTGGGCTTAGAATAGAGCCCTGAAGAACACCAGCATTGATAGGAAAATAGATTGAAGAGACACTGTCGAAAGTTACTCGCAAACTTCAATCAGAAAGAAAAAACCTAATGTCAAGAACCTCACCACTAATACGATAACCCTGAAGTTTGTGTAGGAGACCAGAATGCCACACTCTGTCAGACGCCTTCGAAATGTCTCTACTCTCTCTTGATTTATTCATAAACCGACAGATCAGATCAGTTACAACAGTCAAAAGATCAGCAGTTGAACGAAAACCACGAAAGCCATACTGAACATCACTAAAGAGGCCCAGACTTTCCAGAAGATGAACAAGCTTGCCGTTGACTAAACTTTCAAGAACTTTGCTAATAACAGAGATAAGACTAACAGGATGATACTTAGTTGGGTCAGACCGATCACCAGCATTTTTAAAAATAGTGTCAACAGACGACTCCTTTCAATAAGAAGGAAAATGGGAGTGAGGCAAACAGAGATTGAATAATTTAGGAAAGATAGAAGAAAGTTCAGGAGCAAAATACTTAAGAACGACAACAGGAATTAAATCAGGACTGGAAGTCTTGAACTGGTCACAATCAGAAAGAACCCTAACAACCATAGCAACCAATTGTTAAAAACAATAGATATATGAAAACAAAAAAACAATTGTTTTCAAATATAACAATCAATCAATATATAAAAAATTACTTTGCACACATGAATTAGCTGAACTAAAAATGTTCACTGTATAATGTTAAATCTATCAATGCTTGAAATAATTTTGCTTGTAAATTTAAAACTTAAAATCTATTAATGGGTGTATTAAATGATATGTATTTAACCAAAACAAGAAAGAATTTGAAACAAAACAGTGGATACAATAATAAATAAACATATAATAAAAAATAACAGACAAAATATAATTTGGTTAATTCCATTTTATAATAATGAAGTAAAAACAGATTATCTAAATATTTGCCTTATCACCCACCCCGATAATAGATAGCTTATTTTTAGGGAAATATTTATCTAAAATTATAAATATGAATAATTTTAACTGTTTATTATTGTATGCATATTTTCCATACAACAATAACAAACATAATTTTTTTTTAAATAAATTAAAAAATAATGATAGTAACAAGTAATAACGAAAGTTGTAATAGTGTTAATAGCACCAATTCATGTAATTGCAGAATCAAAATCAATTGCCCATTCATTAATAAATGTTTAACACCTAATGTAACATACAAATCAACCATAAATAACAATATTGATAATGGAGAGAGAAAATATATCTGGGAGCTCCAGAAAATCTATTTGAAAATAAAAAATAAAAATAAAAAATATATATATATGGGAGAAAAATAAAAACATAAATAGTAATTAATATTACTTTTATAATTAGCACGTTGTAATATAAATAGTCGAAACTGTAAATTATGTTTAATGGGAAAATATGAATTTCAAAAGCAAATTAAATTATTAAGAATTTGTAACCAAATGCAGACGTGAATATTTGCTTTATTATTTACTTATTTTTTTTAATCACGGCTTAAATAACAAACCAAATGAATAATATATTTATAGATGTTCTCATGCAATTAACTTAAAATTGCCATATAATTTTAAACACAAGTGACTCTTAGTCCATAAGATAAACAATTATTTATAATTTAAATAGAAAACAAAATAACAATTTTAAACACAAATATGTAGAACTCTTTATCCATAGCATTTCATGTTTAGAACAGGAACAAGTAGTATTTGTGATAATTTAGATCGAAAAACAAATCACCCTGTAATTGAGTGTAAGATTATTTTAAACATAAATAAGTATGAATCTTTATCCATACATTTCAAATTGAATTATAAATTTAAGAATATTCTCATGCCGTAAGTGAAAATAACTTTGTGAGCTAGCGTCAGGTCAAATAAATTTGAAAAATTGACATTGGAAATTTAAAATTTGATTTTGGTTAGTTTGAGCTTACGTTGAAATTTATACAGACATGGGATATGAATATAGTTATGACGATCAGATTTACTGTAAAACTACAGTAAAGTGTTAAGATAAACCCCTCCTCCACCTTTTGGGGAGCTGGACTTTCTCCACATTAAAACTGACCTCGTATTTAACTGTGCCCACATGGGGAAGCAAGTAAATAGAAACCTTAAATTATGAATCGTGAAAGACAAAGAGGTGGAGGTCGCTGTTATTGCCAGTACCACCATCTAGGTAAAAAAATCTGGTCAGAGGAGATCCAAGGGTAGATAACCAGATGAAAAAATTTGCAGAACACAAACAAAAGGGTGGGTATGTGGGGGGTGGGGGAGTAAAATGCAAAATGAATGTCTTTTAGCAGCATCATTAAAAAAAACTTGCTTTTTGATTAGGATAATAGATGTTAAATCACATCTAGCTTTTTAAATCTAATACCGTAATATCACGTCTGCTGCAGATGTAGAATCAATTAATTTCTTCTGCATTGTTTCATCTGCAAAACTTTACCTCGGAAAACGAATTTTATACGGCTTTGATATTAAAAATATAAATAACGTATATTGTATTGTTTCAAAAGAAGTAGCAATACTTCCGACACCCATGCTATCTATTCAATATTGATTAAAAGGTTATTGTTAAATATCCAGAAAAAAAAAAATAATACAGCTTTATGAAAAATAAAAGTACTTATTTATTGGCTGTATTTGTACACATATGAAGTAAAGTTATTTCACTATTCGTTAACGACTTTCTCACCAGACATCCTTAAGTCAATGTCAAGTAAATAGGCTGAGAAGGAAGTTCATCCATAAACTGGCATTTAGTTTTTTCTTTTTGGTTGTTTTCTTTTTTTCTTTTTCTTTTTTTGAGCTTCCACTGAAGTCATGATCTTATTTCTGTCTTCTGGTGTATTTCCTTCTATGCCTTCATTCCCTATTGTATGGACAGAACATACCCACTCATACGTACCATTTTCAAAGGGTGTTTTCTCTCCTGACATGTTATTCATCCAAAAATCAACTGTTCATTCCTCAACTCACAGAGGTAAAATATTCTACTTCCTCTAAAACATCCGCTATTTGAACCCACCTCAACCATTCAATATTTTACATTATCTTGCCGAGTGAAGGATGCAGAGCCCATAAGCCAGAGGGCTGTAGGTCAAAACTCTGCTTCGTTAGCAAATGTTAATCTATCCTATTGCCTCCACAAACATTTACTGATCCACATCCTTCACACGTTTAGCTGTAAGTATACCTCTCTTCAATAATCTCTACTTCCTGTCTCCATTCAAGGGAAGTAACTTTTCTTTCAGCTGACATTTTAACACTTATTACATGGAGATTTAATTCTACACTTTCATCAAAGCTTTTTTTGCTTTATTGCTACAGTAGTTCTGCAAGACCTTTTTATTGTTTGCAACTGTTTAACTTCAGAGTGCGGATTTTCTTATTGTTTCAGAAAGCTGATGAGAAACTCGAGAAAAAGTTGAAAGATATCCATAAGCAGTAAGTTTTATTTTTATTTCACTTTTTAAAAACGGTTTCTTTCATTTTATTTTACTAACCTCATGCTTTGTTTTTTTTGTTTTTTATTTTTGAACTGTTCTTTCACTTTAACATGCAATACACGCAGGCGTTCTCCATTCTTTCAATGGAGAATGACAATTAGCTTCGCCAACAGGCAAATTGTTACGAGCTTTTGCTTTTAAAACTCAAAAATGTCCTGTCAAGTATATCATGGCTATTTAGTGGCTTATTAACATAAGCAATGCCCATCATCTTATCGGTTTTTGTATTTATATTTATTATTCAACCAAAATGGTGGGGGGGGGGGGCTTTTCTTTTCTCTTTTTTTTTTTTTTTTTTTTTTTTTTTTTTTTTTTTTTTTCACCCCACACACCTTTAGTAAGTTATCATGAATGAGCTCAACAATTTGCTTTATCAGAATATTTTAAATTTTCCACAAAAATTTAAGATTTTCATTTTTTGGAAGGTGGAGGGGTAAAACTTCAGACTTGTCTACATAAAGGGAACTGATTTTAAAACTACACACACACACACACACACACACACACACATATATATTTACTAGCTAAAATACCCATCTAGTCCAGGTTTCTCAAATTTTCTTGAAATTAAAAGCCAGGTTATGAAAATTATTATAAAAGCTGTATTTTTAAATAGTCAAGATAACTTGATCGGTATCAGAAACAGATTTAAGTTTAGGCTTTTTTTACTTTGACTTTTTTATTTTTATTCACCATCAAATTTAACTTGTAAATAAAGTTTTAAAAATTTAATATAAAAAAATTAACTTAAAAAAAAATTAAAAGATAGCATTATCTTCCTTTTGATTATAAAGTTAGGGTCCATGTTTTACATTGAAAAATTGATCGTTGATATGCGAAGAAGTATGTTAATCATTTTGTTTTTGCTATACAGTCCTCAGTGTACAGTGATGATAGTATATATATGTCACTTTCTCACGACAACCGTTTCATGCCTTCTCAAAATCTTTAAGTAAGAATGAAGCTGCTCCTTATTTTTGTAGGTTGTTTACAATTAATACTAATGACTTCAGTTGTTAGTATTAATTGTAAACATTAAAGATTTTAAGAAGGCTATCATGATATGATGAAATATAATATACATTTATGCGTACACTCTAAAAATATATATTGAGTACTCTAAATATATATATTCAGAATTTATGTATATACACACACAGTAGAGTGTAATTTTTTTTTTTTTTTTTTTTAACATTTTTACTTCATTGATTATTTAGACCTTTGCTTTACTTACAAGAATGTTGTAATATCGTACCTGATTTATTAAAGAATTTCTCCTGAAAATATATTTTCTTGAAACTCAATCCATTATAGATAATGTTTTAAGCATCATTCTTTCTGGTTAATTATGAAACATTTTCCATAGATTTGGCTCAAAAGTGCTGAGAATTCCATAAAGCATTAAAATATTCAGTTCTATTGAGTTATGCTCTGGGAAACAACCAGATCTATTCTGGCAGAAGCCTTAAATACATGAAGTGGGATTGCTAAAACGATTTTCATTTGCTGATACTGATGTGCTAATTTATTAAGCTTCCATTAGCTAAGTGGGTGGATGATTAATCTGATGGTACTATTTCAAACTATGAAATTGGATCTATTGTCATTTCTACCCTAATACTGTTTAAAAAGGTATGAACCTACCCCGCCCCCTGATTTCCAGGCAATGGATAAAATAGCAACATATTCAATTGTATACAATGAATAGTTTACTAGAGGGGTATCTGGATCTGATCTGTGACAGCAGGGGTGGGTTGAACTATCCACAAGTGAATTTGCAGTGTCTGTCGCAAGTCAAGGCAACTCATCTATGAAACTGTCCAGACCCGACTCCTCAGTATACCATAGCCAGTGGTGGTTCCATCGTCAAATGCCGAAAATGCACGGTCCAACTACCAAGTCAGTGTTGACCATCGCAAGCCAAGTCCTTAGTTGACCTCTCTTCTTCCTCTTACGCCATCCCAGTAATGGGTCAGTGTTATTGCCTTGTAAATCAGATCGGTTGGAAAATGATGAACGGTGTGGCCAAACCATATCCTTGTTAGAAGAGTCTCCTCAAGTCTGGGGATCCGGCATCTCGAGCAGATTGTGATGTTGGGGATGCGGTCGATGATACAAAATCTCAAAATACATCAGAGATAGCAGTAACCAAACACTTCACGCTTCTGAATGTCAGCAGCACAGAGTGGCCAGGTTGTGCATCCATGTAATAGAATTGTGCCAATAAGAACTTGATATATTTGGCATTTACTTATGAACTTGATTTATTGTCTCCACATTGGGCAGTGTTGTAGGCAGAAAAATACAGAACATGCCTTGTTGATTCCTATATTTTGTTCTTCCCCTGTTCTGTGGCGCCAAGATATTAAAAATGTTCAACTACCTCCCAAGTTCAGATTAATAGCGATCCGTTCAGATGGAAGAATTTTACTTCGAGAGAATCTGTTTTTTTTTTTGTTTTTTTTTTAGGCATTTATTCTCATGTCCACTTGTGATGCAAAAACATTTGTATTATACACATCTATTAGCTAAAAAAAACCTTCCTTAAGTTGGGTATAAAAGCAAAAATGTTTCTATGTAAAAGATCTTTATATATCCCAGATAAGTCTTGTCCAATACAACAATAGTTCGGTTGTCGGTGAGAAACACTCACAAACAATAATCTTAATCTGCTGTTATTCCTATCATAATACTAAGGATCGGAGTGGATTGAAGGGGAGCGAGTCTAGTACTGTCTCGTGTGAGGCCCCATCTTCACATATTTGTCCACATGGTTCTTGAAACAGTTCAATGATTCAGCAATCACTGCCTCCTCACATAGTCTGTTCTAATGCCTTATGGAATGTACACTAAAAAATATTTTTGTACTTCTTGCTTACCACGCAGAGTAAACGGCTTCAACCTATGGCTCCTTGTTTGAATGAACTATAGTACACTTTTCCTTTTCTTTTCATTTACTTACATGAAAGTTGATCGCATATTTTTTTTTTAATTCAAGTAATTGAATTCAACATTTCATTTATAAAATAAATTACTTTGAATGTAAAGCTTCTTATCAGATACTGTAACTCAGATTGATAGGAATCATTTATTAATAAAAAAAAATCAGACTTTTATACTTAACGTGGCTAAAACATCCAATGTTTCTTCATCTCTCCTGAACACTATCCCAGTCTAATAATACTAACCCAGCAGGAGCATAAGCATAGAATATAAAATATAGATTTAAATAAGGAATGCTGAGATGGGTTTCTGTAGAGGGGTTGAATAGGAAAACAAAGAAGAAAAAACAGTTAAGAAGCAAGCAGAAAAATGAACAAAGAAAAAGTGCAAAAAGAAAAGTGTAACACTTCGAATAGGACATTGGCAGTGTAATTGACTGGGCTAATATTCAGGAGAGCTTGAGAAACAGCAGATTGTAGGTTATTATTAGGGCCTTCTGTCACTTGAAAGTTTGTTTTTCATAAATAAATGCTTGCAGTGGTTAGTTATATGAAGTATATTGGTATACAACTTTGACTAAAGTCGACTGATTTTATCACATTTGAGAAAATCTTTTTTTTTTAGTCTTACAAAATTTGATGATGGCAACAATTTATTTATTTATTTTTTTTTTTACTATATAACTCATACAAGTTTTAAAATATCCCCAAATTATATTTAGAACATTTTCTTAAGTTTTATTCCTCTCGGATGGTTTTAAAAGCATAATATTTCATTCTTATGAATAATTTACATATCCTAGTTACTATGCAATTTAAAAAATAAAAGAATTCAATTTCTCTAACCATTGTTTCGTATTTTGCTTAAAAATAATATCCACTGTGACTAATTAATTTTTCCCTTGTTCCTTGATAATGCTTCCTACCTTGTGACCATCTTCATCATCTACTCATCATAATTATGGTAAGAAAAATATCGTGGTCTTGTACTCTTGTTTGCATGGGCCTTATTTTTCATCAAAAAAATGTATAGCATTTCTTTGTATCTGTCATTTCTGTTTTATCTTTCCAGACATTTCTTTTTTTTGAATGTGATATTTCATACATTATCAAAATTTGAACTTTGAATTTTCGTCTGCCACTCATCTTTAACTCTGTGTTCTTATGAAATGCCATTTGTTTTTCATTTGTGTGAAATAATGTCCGACTGTATGGGATTTTTGTAATGTGTGGTGCAAGTTGTTATAACCATTATAGTTTAGCTCAGATACTTATAAAAAAAAACGCTGAACAATTTGAGTTATTGTACAATATTTTAAGTTTCTCAATATTTTATTTCTTTTAATTTCCGTTTTTAAGATTTAAAACCAATGACCATTTTTTAAAACAGATGTTCTTCCTTCCTTAACATATCGATATTGCCAAGGTTTCGACCTCATTAATTCTTCAGAACCAAATGCCTTTATACAACAAAATCGATTTGTTTAAATTATTCACATATCAAAATTTTAAGTTTTCAATTGAGATGCAATAAGCTATCTTATTTATTTTATTTAATAATAATTTCTCAAACCGTTAAAAAAAAATATTTAACTATACTATACCGTCCTGATTCGATACATTACATTGATAAAAAATACCTAATTAAAAATTATTGAATTTTACAATATTGTCATTTGATCTATTTACTATTCTCATATCAGTGTTTTCAACCAAATTGCATTGGTACCGCCTTCAAAAAAAAAAAATACCAAACATCTTACACACTATACACAATGCTTCAAGCAAACTAAAACATCCTATTTATTCTTAGTTTTAAGTAATATAGTATTTTCTATTGGTCAAATTTGCTGCACTTTATGCATCATAAAATGATTTTGATGCGACATCAACATGTAAAAGTTTGGGATACAATTTTTTTATAGTTTTTAGGAATGTATCTATTACGGCCACAAACAAAGCTCGAGTTAAACATTGTAAATCCTTAGGATATTACAAGTATACAAAGAAATGAAGAAAATGTCTGTATCCAAATTTATTTGTAAATTCAACTTATTTTAAAATAAATTCAACTTATTTTAAAATAAATTCAACTTATTTTAAAATAAATTCAACTTATTTTAAAATAAATTCAACTTATTTAAAAATAATGAATAAAATTTGTTTAGAATTGAATACCATTCTAATTGGTTTACAAAAGAGTGACTTTTTGCTTTGAGACAAGCATGTGGATAGGTTGATTTTACTAATCTTGATGTGAATTCAAATTTTCTATTTAAATGTCTGCATGTGTAAGATAATGTTTGCTGGGGGGGGACAAACTAGAATGAGCAAATGTTGGGGATATGCAAACAAAATTGAAAATGGCCATTCTTAAACATCTATTTATATACTCTTCCCCAGCTGTCATCGAATGAAAAGAAGTAGCCAAAGAGTGGAGTTATCGTGTTTATATTATTCCTTCCCCTCACCTCATCCTGCTGTTACCTCATTACGTAACATTACTTACCCTCATGTCATTTATTTTAATTATATGCACTATATAACATTTTACTGATAATTACCATCTTAACAAAAAAAATCAGTATTTATATATTTTTATCAAAACATCAGCAACAGTGTATGTAAAAGCTTGTACTGTGCATGTGAGATTTAAGTGTTTTCCTATAAGTATCTAATTTAAGATTTATATACTAGTACAGTTATTCATTGTTGTTCGTGTTTTATAAAAAAAAAATAATACCAGCATGAGAGAAAAATAAAAATAATTATTAATTAACAAAAAACTTAGCAGAAAAATATAGAACAATTCCTATCCCACAAGTAATGTTTCTGCAATTTAGTGTATTTGTAAAATAATAAAGTGTGGCAAAAATGAATCGTGGACGAGTGCATTGTGGGTGGGACGTCGAGGAAAAAAAAAAAAGAAAAAAAAGGCGACTTGATAACTGTTAAAAAGGAGAAGGTTCCGCAGTGCAAAAAAAACTTGAAAAGATGGCGGTTTCAAAAACGCGAAGCGCTTGGTGATCGGGGTACCGAAGTACCGGAAGAATGGGAGTTTACCAATGTTTATGGCACCGATGAAGCTTTATTGGCTATGGTACCCAAGCCCGTCTTGCTGTTAGACTTTTTGTGTCCGCTGACTAAAAATGCGGCTGATAAGCAAGTTGGTACTGTGAAGGAATCCCCTGACTTGTACTTCACCAAAGTGCTTGTAGAACAATTGCTTCAGTTCACGCTCGGATAGACAATGCAGAGTAAATTGCTTTCCAATCGGATGTATATATGAACGAGTTTCTAGGTGAAACCAAGTCGGTGACCTCAGCAAGAAAAAGACTTTCATGAGACAAAAGTATGTCAAAAGATTGTTTAATATGTGTGCGCAGCCGGCATAAACCATCCGGTAATGGCAAATAAAGAAAACCAAAGTGTTTCCATATACGTTCTGTTCTTTGTCATTCTTGTTGGATCTTACTGGGTACCTCGAAAGAACGGGTAATGCAACATATTTACTACTTTAAAAAAATATATTTCACATGTATTATTAAAAAAGTATAAACATTCAGGACTAAGACCCAAAATATTTTCTATTTTGTCTACCATAGCTTTTGAAATACTGGAATTATGTTGCTTTTTTAATTTGCAAAGATCTTTCCTCATAAAGTTAACATTTTTTTTTTAATTTTTATTTATTTTTTTACAAAATCTTTCTATGAAGATGCTGAATTAATTCAATTGAATGCAGGGGGGGTGCAGACATTTACACAGAAGAGGATAAAATGACCCAGTACCTGTTCAGTTTTGCCTTTAATTTCTGTGTTGTTGGCGCATTTACTACATCTGGAATTCCATTCGAAGGTCCAGAGATCCTTATCAAGAAAACGATCATCTTTGTTTGGTCTAAATATTTTAGTTTTAGTCAGACATGCATACAGAAGAATGCCTTTTATGTATAGATTACATAGCATTTTAATGTATCCAACAATGTTTATTTTTGTTCAAATAGATTATATATGGCATAATTATGTTTATACACCGGTTCCTGTTAGATCACCAAAGTTAAGCGGCGTCGAGCCTGGTCACTACTAAAATGGGTGACCATTTGGGAATACCCAGTACTGTATGTGCTCTCTGCTTATCCCGGCATTGTTTCCAGTCGTCTTGGACTTCTCCTTGCCACTGAAATTAAGCAGTGCCGATTCAAGAGAGGTGTGGTTGGGTATTGCGCAATCCTTGCTTCACAATTACACGTGCAGCTACCCTTACAGGGAGTATCCATTGTCTCTCAAAACTGAACTGAGGCCATGAGATTTGTGTATAACTTTTCGGTAGTTGCTAACAAATTTAGGCATATAAATCTATTTTCATATGACTTGCTTTGCTAAGACTCCTCTTCTCTTTAAACCAATTCATCCAAAACTTTATTTTTATTTTGTTAAAATACAAATATAATGAAAAAAAAAAAAAATCTAAAAATAAGTTCCTATTTAAAATGTTTTATCATAATTCTTATTTACTTACCTCTCCACGAAGGCAGAGTGAGACACAAGGTCTGTTTTGTAAGATGGGAAAAATCCAGCTCCCCAAAAAGAGGCACTCTGGATTGGAATAAAAATTGCCTTAGCTGAGTAGGATTTCTCCTTCACTGACCACGGCAGGAAGATCAAGTGTAGTATCAGAACAAATACTACGCTTTGCTCCTTACCAAAAGTCCATGGTCTGGTTTTAATTTAAAAATTACACAAGAAAATTCAGTTTCATTAAGAAACCAACGTTACGAAGATGTTAATTTATTGCTTCTGCTTGTTATTTCTTCAAATGCCATCTTGCTTTGCTTGTCAACTTGGCTGATTCCCCAATTAAGCTTGTATTTTTTCCCCATCAATTTTAATTGCCTAAAAATAGCAGCTTACTTGAAGGCAGTTTGTATTTACACTTTCTGTCTTCATCCTTCCCTGACTTTAAAAACATCTTGGACATCTTAAAACTGTACTTATTCTTTATAAAAAAAACTGTACTTATTCTTTATAAAAAAAACTGTACTTATTCTTTATAAAAAAAACTGTACTTATTCTTTATAAAAAAAACTGTACTTATTCTTTATAAAAAAAACTGTACTTATTCTTTATTAAAAAAAACTGTACTTATTCTTTATAAAAAAAAATGTACTTATTCTTTATAAAAAAAACTACTTATTCTTTATAAAAAAAACTGTACTTATTCGTTATAAAAAAAACTGTACTTATTCTTTATAAAAAAACTGTACTTATTCTTTATAAAAAAAACTGTACTTATTCTTTATAAAAGAAACTGTACTTATTCTTTATAAAAAAAACTGTACTTATTCTTTATAAAAAAAACTGTACTTATTCTTTATAAAAAAAACTGTACTTATTCTTTATAAAAAAAACTGTACTTATTCTTTATAAAAAAAACTGTACTTATTCTTTATAAAAAAAACTGTACTTATTCTTTATAAAAAAAACTGTACTTATTCTTTATAAAAAAAACTGTACTTATTCTTTATAAAAAAAACTGTACTTATTCTTTATAAAAAAAACTGTACTTATTCTTTATCAAACATTAGTACTTGCATCTCCTCTAGATCTTATTTTCCCCTTTTCCACAGATTTTGATGTCTATTTGCTACAAAAAAAAACTATCTTTGAACTCTTCACACATATATTTTTAAATAAACTCATTTCTTACCTTCTTGTGCTTGTACAAATTGTCTATCAGATTTGTGTTTTGGCATTGTAGCATGTTTTTACATTTTTCCTCTATCATTTGTGCATTGTTTCTTAACTTTTTGTCGTGTTGTATAACCTATTTGAATATCCTGCTTAAAAGGAACACCATTAAAAAAAAATGTTTTAATTATTACTGGAACTGAAATTTATTTTGTTCTCATAAATGGTAATACAGAAAGTTGTAGTTCCTGTCTGTTAGTTTAGAAACTCCTCTAAAGGTTTTGGAGATAGACCTTCATAACCATATATATATATATATATATATATATATATATATATACTGAAACTACATTACCTAAAGGACTTAGATAAATAGTCCCTTTTGATCAAAGTGGATATATTATTGTGGGGTCTGCATTCACCATCCATAAAAATGAAATAAAATGTTTTATTTTATTTTATTTTATTTATAACTTGAATATTATAGAAATAAAAAAAATTTTTTTTAAAACAATAGAAATATTATGAGGTTCAGGGCTTGGAGTTCTGATTGATTTCAGGTAAATGTGAGTTGTGCCTTGGTGTATTTAAAGACTATAAATTTACCGAAATATCAATTAATGTCACTTTACTGGTACCCCTTTCCCACCCTATCAATGCTGAGTATATTTTTTTTGTCACACTCTAAAAATAGAATATTTTTTTAAAAACTAGCAGGGCGATGCCATGTTTGAATCTGAAAAAAAAATGGTTAAAAAGTTAATGGAAATAAATCATTCTTTCTTTTTTTTTCTTTTGAAAACATGAGCCAAGCCCTATCTTAACACATGAGCCAAGCCCTATCTTACTAAAAAAACGATTTCTTTTATCTAGCTTTTGGTTAATTTGCTATTCCGGTCAATGAAATAGGGGAAAATCTCACTCTACTTTATAAGAATAAAAAAGGTAATGTGATGTTATGGGCTAAGGCAAAAATACTGGGGTTCCTCATTAAATCTCAGGCAATGCTATTTATTCCTTCTAGTTTTATATATAGTTGCATATAGTTTTTCTAAAATGCTAATAAATTCTGACCTGCTTTCTTTTTGTCTGTTTTTCATTACAGATACAGTGCACAACTAAAAGAAAGAGAAGCTGAAAAATCATCTTTGACAAAACAGATTGAAGCGAAAGGTTCACTTATAAAAGAAAAAGAGTTGAAAATTTCTCAACATCAAAATGAGGTGGGTACTTCATTTTATTTTTTTTATATATATCTATATCTATATATATATATATATATCTTAGGTTTGTATCTCCCCTGATGAACTGCCTAGCAAGTACCTTGTTTAGGTAGCGAAACACATGTAGGGAACAATAACTTTACAAAATAAATAATAAAATAAATTTATTTTGTTGTGATGAATCCTCTCTGGAAGAAATAGAAAAAAATATCTTGGTAAACTCTCCAAATATATATATATATATATATATATGTATATTTGTTCAGTTAATTTTTTTACTAGCTTTTATATTTGTGCCTTATCAGACCTTCGTTGATTATCTGTTATATGTACTAGCAAATATATACATCCTCAATATGCAAATATTTAATAGTTATATAAATATATAATTTAGTTACACGCCCCTTAATGGCTATCTTATCAAATTATACACAAAACTGTTGCTCGTTTCTATGAGAATAAAAAATAAAATTAGAAATCAATAAAACGGCAATAATTTAATGCCTACTTTTGGAATTAATTATATGAATTAATTCCATTTATTCAGCTAACTCATTTCTTCTAAATGAATAAATGTGAAAGTTTTTGTTTATTTATCACTCCTATATTACCATCAAAATGGGTTAATGTTATTTGAATAAAAAATTTGAGATACTCTACTATATATAGACGATCGGTCAAAGAACAGACATTAGAGAGGCTAATTTACATATCTATTTTTAAGCATTTTATCATTAATTAATATTTGATGTTATTCATTTCTAATTTTATTGTACTATTTTATCTACCTATGTCCAATAGTTTCATCGATATTAACAGTAATTAAAATGATTTAATTAAAAAATCGATAACTTAAGAAAAACTATTAACATCGTTTGCAAGAATTACCGACCGGAAAAACAAGAAAGAGGGTGGCTGGTTAGCAAACAAGCTACTGATTGGCTGTCTACCTGTTTCCCCCCCCCTCTCTCTCCCTTCCTTCCGTTAACGACGCCGTATTATTTTTAAATTCACGCATAATGTCGCTGTAATCCTTAAAACAGATACTATTTGATCTTAACCAAAAGGCCAAGGAAATATAAAAATATTTTATGACTAGGCATTTTCAAATGAATGCAAAAAAAAAAAACTGATTTAATCTCGAATTATATTCAATTATGTTGTCATAAGACCGTTCTCCCAGGAATTACCTCCTTTTTAAGGGGTTGGGGATAATCCTCGCAGTTATTACATCCTCCTTTGAGGGAGAGTTAATGTCATATCTGTTCTGTTATCATGAGACCATCTTCCCAGGTATTACCTTCTCCTTATTGGGGAGGGGTAGTAGCTTTTTTGTTGTTCCTTCTCCTGTTATGGAAAAAGAAAAGATCCTCCTCGTGTTCTGCTATAATGATACCATCCTACCAGGTATTACCTCCTCCTTTGAGGGTTAGTGTACGTAGTTCGTTCATCATGACATTCTCCCAGCCAAGCAAAATTATGCAACTGGAGGGAGCATATTTTTGCTAGTTGTACTTATGATAGACATTTCATAATTACAGTAATTTTAATAAAATCTAAGTCTTGAATGAGACGTTAGATTAAGAAAATTTCAGACTTTACAAAAATCTTTGTGAGTGTCATAATACCTTTGAGAAATGTGACAGTTTCGGTAACAGATGTCGGAATAAGATACTTCTCCGTCCAGGTGATCGTAAGACAAACTAATTGCAAAAGTGGAAGGAAAAAACTGACCACGCACAGCTTCGATTTGTAAAGACTTATGTAAAGATCATGTAATGTTGACTATGCCACCTTGGAAAACTGTTTAACACCACCTTCCTGTTCACATATGAGAATAATTTGGCTCATCATAGAGAGGCCACGAGAACGGGAGGGCATCACGACATCATCAATATCAGCGAAGGTGGCCTATACATGCAACAGCTGCGGCCGTGTACGATTCTCACAGGAGATGTTACACGAAAGAGACCTCGATTTTCAGATACAGAAAAATTCCATGGTCTTAGAAAACAGATGCTGATAATGAATAGTCTTATTACGATTGAAAGTTGACAATCAAATCTTTCCAAGCAATTCTCTTGCTTTTCAAGAATGATGATAGAAGTCGTAGCTCCCCCAGAACTACAACAACTTATTTAAGGGTTTCAGAATATAACATTTTTCTTTTATTAACAATTATTTTTTTTTTTTAACAAGATGTCTTAGAATAACTGTTTGATTCATGATAATCTTTAGCATCTTTGACTGGATATTATCCTACATGGACAAATGTTCTTTTTTTTTTTTTTTTTTTTATGAGATTAATAAGAATTCCCAATAGGTTGGTCTCTGTTATTTGTTCACTTTTGATTTTCTTTTCTAGTTAAAAAAATTAAGTGAAGAAAATATTTCACTGAAAGAGAAATCAGCCAACTTGTCCGAGGACTTGGCCCAGCAGAACCAACAACTCTTGGAGAAGGTCAAGAAGCTTGAAGCCGAATTAGCTTCTACTCATTCTCTTACTAATGGAACCTCTTCTGAAGAACCTGCCAATACAGGTTGGTGCTATTATCTGTTAACACAACAATCTTGTCAAATTCTATTTAACTTTTGTTTACAACATAAATCGTATCATATTTGTTTTAGAGCTTATTTTTTATTATGTAAGTATCGCGGATTTTTCACAAGTAATAGACTACCAAGAATTTTTTTTTAATTGCCAGTTTTCTTCTATGTGAATTTATGGTAAGCAGTATCACGTGTCCATCAGTAAAGATGAAATGCCTGATCTCTAACCCTAACCCGCACTGCTCAAATTACTGAGCCAACTTGCAAGTGTAACAGTTTTAGACTTACAACAGTTTTAGATTTACAACAGTTTTAGATTTACAACAGTTTTAGATTTACAACAGTTTTAGATTTACAACAGTTTTAGACTTACAGCAATTGTAGACTTACAGCAATTGTAGACTTACAGCAATTGTAGACTTACAGCAATTGTAGACTTACAACAATTGTAGACTTACAGCAATTGTAGACTTACAACAATTGTAGACTTACAACAATTGTAGACTTACAACAATTGTAGACTTACAATAATCTGTAAAATAATTTTGATCTGAAATATTTGCCATTGCTTATAATTATCATGTTTCAGAAATGTTAATTGGAATATTTTTCTATTTTAAAAACTAGTTTGCTTACAGAAAGGAATTGAGATTCTACCAAGAACTATTACCAATATAGCACAGTGCAAGTTGGTAATGCTTCACCTGCTTGCATTTTAAAGAAAGTCTGCTTTTCTTTAAAATTATCACTTCATGAAACTGCCACTGTCTCTCAAAAAACTAAAAAACTAAAAAAAAATTTTTTAAGTCAAGAAACAATAAATTATTAAAAATGTCCAATCTGTTAAAGATCTGTTCACCCCTTTTTCAGTGCAATACAGTTTTAGCAAACCGGGAATTTTAAAATGGTCGAAATATACAGATTTGTCGAATGTGTATAAAAAGAACAACAAAAAACATGATTTTATCACATGAAAACCTACTTGAATTAAATGTTTAAAAATGGGCATTACATTATTTATGTTTTTGATTGTTGTCTTGGTTAAGTTCACAACATTTTGGCAAATGAAAGACTCGCAGACAACACTTGGTAGGTACAGTTAGTTCTTAATATTATTACATGACCCTTGCATGAAAGATATTCGTTTTAATGACTCTCATTAAATTTTGTTATTCTTTTTTAGAAAATGAAATAATTTCGCAATTGAAGCAAGAACAAGAAGATTCCTTAGCAGAGGTAAGGGTTAGGCTGTCATTTACTTGTGGTCTACAGCCTCACTATGTGTCTGTCTACATTGCTTCTAATTTTTGTTTTCTATCACTATAATATCAATGTCATAACACTAATAAGGATGCATTCAGTCAGAAAGTTGAATGAAAAATCTGGGTGCATGTTCAGTGCTTCGGCCATACGGAAAAATTATTTATTTATGAAAACAATATTATATACTTACTCAGTGGTATTTTATTGTTCAATGTTGAAAAAAGTAGGAAAAATTATCCGCTAGAACTTTAATTACAAGTATTTACCCATTTTACGTATTATAGCAATTGCTTCGATGAGTATGCCTCCATCTTGTTTCGTTAGACACAATTCAAAGGCATTTCGTGTTATTATCTGCCCTTGCAAGTTATCTGCCCTTGATTTGTGTCCAACGAAACAAGATGAAGGCATACTCATCGAAGCAATTGCTATAATACGTAAAATGGGAAAATACTTGTAATTAAAGTTCTAGTATATAATTTTTCCTACTTTTTTCAACATTGAACAATAAAATACCACTGAGTAAGTATATCATATTGTTTTCATAAATAAATAATTTGTTTTCATAAAAAATTAAGTTTTCCGTATGGCCGAAGCACTGAGCATTCACCAAAATCTGATTATAAAAAAATCCAATATGAAATTAAGCCTGTAATAATAGTGAAGGAGTAGAAAGTGAACATTGGGTTTACTTTCAGCAGCCTAGTAACTCTTATTTTGTCTTTTAGTCCTCACGTTCCATGAGCGATGTTTCTGACAATAGGGGAAGAATTGCTGTTTTCTGTGTCTGAATCTATCTATCTAACACTTATCGTTGGCTAGTTTTTGACCTTGAAGTAGTATTTTTCTTTCTTAGCTCCTTACATAAAGTGGCTTCCTGCTTTGTCTGGAGCGATTTCCATAAAAAATGTAGTATTCATCTGCATTAAAAAAATAATTCATTAAAACAACAAAATGAATAGGTAGTGTCTGCCTTCATTTTTTTGTGACAATATCTATAAATGCATTTTTAAACTCTCAAAGATTAATATATTTTAAACGTGTGATTGTTTTTCAATTAAAAAAAATTTTTTTTTTTTTTTTTAACATTAATGAAAATAAAAATTTCCTTCAAAATTTATAGAAAATAAGCATTTTTTTTTCCTAAATTCATTTTTAACATCAGAAAACAAAAACAAAACTTTTATGCTTAAAGGCAAGATTAATTGACACCGATCAGACATAGCCAGTTATAGAGATGCGATTCAAAATTTTTTTATTTTTTTTAATTTAAATTTTTCTTTATTTTAACAGATTGAACTCCTTAAGTCCGAAATTGTTTATCTACACATGAAATATGAAAACTTAAAAGTTTATATGGAAAATGGTGACCTAAAAAATGGTGAGGCTGAAAAAGTCAAGTAAGTAATTTTATCTTTTTTTATGTTATGCGTAAACTCTTTTCTTTGGTGCTTATGCTGTTCAGCAGCCATATTAAAAAATTATTTTTTTATAAAAACTATTATATACTTATTCAGCGTTATATTCTTACTCACTGTACAAAAAAGTAGAAAAAATTATCCACTAGAACTTTAATTACAAGTATTTTTCCATTCTGCGTATCATAACAGCGATTCGTTCACTAAGCCTCCATCTTGTTTTTAAGATTTCAAGGGAAGATAACTGAAATCTTTTTTAAAAAGAAGATGGAGGCTTACTGAACGAGTTACTGTTATGATACGCAGAATGGAAAAATACTTGTAATTAAAGTTCTAATGGATAATTTTTTCTACTTTTTTGTACAGTGAGTAAGAATATAACGCTGAATAAGTATATAATATTGTTTTTATAAAAAAGTATTTTTTAATATGGCCGCTGAACAGCATAAGCACCTTTTCTTTTCCTAAAATCATATTTGGAAAAATGTTTTGTTTTTTTCCCTAATTATTTTGCCACAGTCTTCAATCGTAACTATTACTGAATTTCCATAGGTCTTATTCTAGCTAAAAATACATATATGGCATTGTCATTTTTAAAATTCATTTTTGTGTATGTATGTATGTATGTATATGTCTTACCTTGAACTTTCAAAAGTTCTGCTGGGGGAATTTTTAGAATCTGTTTTTTTTTTTTTTTTACGACAACCGTATATTTTAACCTAACGATTTTCATTGTTTTATTTCCAATTTTTGCGCTCAGCAACGTTCATATTTTTATGTTTCGGTCAATCTGCTATCCGTTCTTCTTGGGGTGTATTTTTCATTTATCGTGATGTTTTTTTGCTGTTGATTATTTGTGCACATTGTTTCTGGAGGGAAAATTGTCCGAAACGTAGTATAAATATCAACACTGATGAAGACAATATTTTGAAGAAAAATAATGGGTGCTTATGCTGTTCAGCGGCCGTATGAAAAAATTATTTTTTTATAAAAACAATATCACATTCAGCGTTATATTCTTACTCACTGTACAAAAAAGTAGGAAAAATTATCCACTAGAACTTTAATTACAAGTATTTTTCCATTCTGCGTATCATAACAGCAATTCGTTTACTAAGCCTCCATCTTCTTTCTTAAGAAGATTTCGAATTATCTGCCCTTGAAATCTTTAGAAAGAAGATGGAGGCTTAGTGAACGAATCGCTGTTATGATACGCAGAATGGAAAAATACTTGTAATTAAAGTTCTAGTGGATAATTTTTTCTATTTTTTTGTACAGTGAGTAGGAATATAACGCTGAATAAGTATATAATATTGTTTTTATAAAAAAATATTTTTTTCATACGGCCGCTGTATAGCATAAGCACCAAATGTAATAACTTCTCATCCCAAAATTTCAGTAAAAAAATTGAACCGATTTAATTCCTTATAGAATTAAATGCAATGGGACCATTTATTAAAACTAACATTGATTTGTTTAAATAAAGATTTTGAAAGTTAGTAAATTTAACTAAATGAGATAATTTTAATACATCCTGTGTCTTACCCAAGTTGCTGAAGAAAGTTATGACTTGTTTTATTTTAATTGCTAGAGTACTGTTCCAACAAAAACTGACAAATGTTACTTTTTTTTTTTTTTTTAACAAATCTAACATTGAAAATAATAAGCAAACTTTTTATTTCACAATAAAGTGTATTTACTTTTAGACAATTTTTTACAATACATCATATTCATTAAAATTATTTTATGATTTTGCTTGACTATATACTGAATTACCTCCCTTAATGTTATTCACATATTTATACATATAGATATTGAAACAGAAACACAACACATTATATTAGAGATTAGAGAAATGCTATTCCCCTTTAATTTTAGATAAGCATAATGGTCGTACATTAAAACAGGCAGAATCATGTTTTCTTTCATTTGATTTATCTAACAGAAAATAAATAAACCGAATTTTATCCAAAAATAATTTGATATTCTGAATTAATATATTGTTTGTGACTTTCTTTCAGAAAAGAAACTATTCTGCCTCCTCGACTTTTCTGTGATATCTGTGATGAATTTGATCTCCATGAAACCGAAGACTGTCCCAAACAAGAAATGTCAGAAAGTCCACCTTGTACACAATATCATGGCAACCCTAAACTTGATCGGCCTTTCTGTGAAGTTTGTGAAGGTAAGACCTGTTCCGTTAATATGTAAGCTATAATTGTATAGGAAATCAAATAATAATTCATGTCTACTTTGAAATTATCACAGCTAATATATGGAGAAAATCTTCTATATTTTTTATGTTATTTTCTTGAATCAATATTTTTCAATTCCTGCAAATGTTCACAAGACTCTTCACATGTTACACTCATATATTTTTTTAGATGTCGGTGCTTCTGCTGATGAGCGGCCGTACGAAAAAATAATTTTTTTATAAAAACAATATAATATACTTATTCAGCGTTATATTCTTACTCATTGTACAAAAAAAAAGTAGAAAAAATTATCCACTAGAACTTTAATTACAAGTATGTTTCCATTCTTCGTATCATAACAGCATTATCAGTAAGCGTTCATCTTTTTTCTTAAAAATAATTCAAGGGCAGATAATTCGCAAGGGAGATAATCATGCAATTTAAATAAAAACAATTACATATATAAAAATTAAATTTATTCCAATGAAACATTTCGTTATAACGCAATAAATTAATTTAATTTCATTTATTTATTTAATTTTGTTTTATTGGAATAAATTTAGTTTTTATATATGTAGTTGTGTTTTTTTAAATTGCATGATTATCTCCTTTGCGAACTATCTGCCCTTGAATTAATTTTAAGAAAAAAGATGGACACTTACTGAACGAATCGCTGTCATGATACGAAGAGAGTAATATTAGTTTTATAAAAAAATAATTTTTTGATACGGCCGCTGAACAGCACAAACACCAATTCTTTTAATATAGGATTCCTACAATATGAAAATGTTAATACACTAGAAATAAATGTACAAAAGCAAGGAAATTCCCAAATCTTTACACTTTTATTACTACTACTGTAGTATTATGACTACATATCAACCAAACCATTTCATTATCACATCACTACAGTATAAATCTCTATGCATGAGTGGATGAAGTGTGTGAGGTGCGCTGAAGAAAAATTCCTACCAGTAAAATACATAGCCCTGTTGTGCTCGCATACCCTTAATGACAATAAAAGTGTAAAAATTTGGGAATTTCCTTGCTTTTGTACATTTAGTGTATATGAATTTTCATCTTAACCCTATTAAGGGCATATGATTTCAGTATACTAGCATTTTTCATGGAATGTTACTATGCCTCAATACAATGGTCATTTTTAAGGTTTTTTTGAATTTTCTGGAAAACTAAGGTATATGGTAAACTGAAATTAAAATGCCATCAACTGACCCTAGAACCTCTATCTCTGCCAAAAATCAGCTGAATCCATCAAATAGTTGATGAGATACAAGGTGGCACATACGTACGTACGTACACACAGATAACATGATTTCATGATTGAACTTTCTGGATCTCTGTGTTGCCTTGACTAATGATGTTGAAATTCTACATACTTAGAGAACCTATCAAATAAAAATGTTGTGCAAAGTTTTAACTAATTTGGTTTATTGGTTTTTGAGTTATGATTGATCAAAGAAATGAGATTTCCAGCATAGGCCATTCGTGAGTCTATTAAGGGATAGAGCGCTCTCGCGCCTCTCTTGATAATATATATATATATATATTAACATCAAAATCCACTTGTTAAAAACAGTCGTTCAGATATAAATTCCGAAACCAAGCCAAATCAAGATAGCAGACTTTGTCTAATTGTATGAAATATTAATTGTACATAAAAAAGAGCTCAATATCTTTTTCCTGATAGAGCTTTACAACAATAATAACTTATAATAGCTTATTTGAACACTTTACTACAGTTTCAGAAACTGGAGCAAAGTGTTCAGATAATCCAAATTATTATAGTTATATATTATGAAATCTTGTACTTTGGCAGCATGCTTTCAGTAAGCAATATTTGATTAAATACAGTCGATAATTTATGCCAGTTTATTATTTTAAATTTTAATCTATTGTACGACATTGAACAATATAATTCACCATTCTTTTTATCCTATGCATATCTCAAATCTGAAGACAAACTGGTGAAAAGCACTAATGTGCATGTAGAGAATAATTTTGGACGACAGTTTCTGTTCACTTTCAAAATAAAAACTATCAAAATTATTTCAAACATGAAAAAATGTATATGTGTGTTTTATTGCTGTGGTTCCAAAATACTTCATCTCTTTATCCTCTGAAGTTCCAAAATACTTCATCTCTTTATCCTCTGAAGTTCCAAAATACTTTATCTCTTTATCCTCTGAAGTTCCAAAATACTTCATCTCCTTTATCCTCTGAAGTTCCAAAATACTTCATCTCTTTTATCCTCTGAAGTTCCAAAATACTTCATCTCCTTTATCCTCTGAAGTTCCAAAATACTTCATCTCCTTTATCCTCTGAAGTTCATTGAGTCTGCCTTTCTCAGTTCTTTTCATTTTGCTTTGCTGTCAACCTCATTATCTTTTCTATTTTAAGCCATTTAAAAGCTATATTGCTTCAAAATCTCACTCAGACTTCTTATCAAAGTAGGTTTAAAAATTCAAAAATGGAAGGTTATTTCAACATGACAAAATCTAAAATCGTAATTTTTTATGGAAAATGAATTAAAAAAATCTTGTTTAATTAAAATTATTGATTAATTTAAGTTCTATCATTGTCCTTTTTTTATATCCAAATAATTAACAAGTTTTATATAATTATTGTATGCGTGCGAAGTTTACCATATATTTTTAAAATATGAAACAAGATCTGTAAAAATGAGAATTTTTTGTTTGTAATCAAAATATTCAGCTGCTTTTAAATTTGAACTTTATGCAGTTATTTGATGATTGATCATGACATTTGCCAAGTATCCTTGGCTTCCAATCTTTCAAATTATTAAACTTTATAACAATTCTAAGTGGATCACAATCAAAAGAAGCCAACTATATTCCATTAGAGAGAGAGGGGTAACCTGCTCATATCCACTCAGCCATTGTCTGCGTTGCCTTTTACAGTTTTTGTAAATGATTTCATCATCAATCATGTTTTTAAAAAATGTAGATTGAACATTTGCACTTCTCTGTACATTTGTACCGATAGTTTTTTCTGAATCTCTTAAATGGCTAATGCTGATTTTTAAATCATAAGAGAACTCTTTTTCTATCCAATCTCCATAAAAAATGGTCATCATTGAACTCGACAAGACAACATATCTGCAATGAAAACTTGAAATGATCTTTTCTAAACCTGTCAAACTGTCTTTGGCAGTTTCTTTCATTTTAATATTTTCCATGGCACTGTCAATATTTCAAGTTTCTTCTAGGACATAATTCCCTTCACTCAACCATAAGGGATTCTCTTATTTGTTATGTAGATTATCTTTAGAGATAAGTCTCATTTGGTTGAATCATATTGTGCTTCTTGAATTTGTTTAAAATTTCAAATCTGTATTATTTTAAAGCATAACATGAAATCCCATTCAATCAAATATTTCACATATGAGAGGATATAAAGATTATCTTATAGCAAAGGAAACATTGCAGAAATGGAAAATATTTCTACTCACCAGTTCACTAAATTTAAATTCATCAAGATATTTTCAAAGAGGTGACTAAATCATTTTTTTAAATAACGTTAAAGCCCATAAAACATTAAATTATCAGATCCCAATTTAGTTAATGGTTAGTCTTCATAATTTATTAGATGTGCACAAAATTTTAGAGAAAAGTTTTCAAATATCTATTCCACCTTTGCTTTTTGTTTAACAAAAGAGCTCTGGGAACTTTAGCACATACATAATTTAAACTTACATTATCTTTAACAATGTTTATTTGCTTTTTTTAATATTAAACAACAGTAAACCAAAACAAAATGTTTAAGAAAATATAAGAGGAGCAATCTTTTAAGTTATATAATGCTTTGGTCATGTCACATGATTAACAGCCAATACATTTGGATGAAAAATACTAGAAACTCATTGAATTAAGAGATCCTTAATCTTTTAAAATAACTTATTTTTAATAATTTATGTAGTGATGAATTTTAATGTACAGTTTTATTTTTTTTTAAATATCTCCAATCTCATTACTTTATAAAACTGAAAATCATATTCATTGTATCCTGTGGGGGGAAAAACCTAAACTTGCTAATTATGTCTCTATGCTTAACAGGTAAGTATTTTCTTTCTTCACTTCTCTTTTTCGAAAGCTATTCTTGCCTGGCAGCTGATGGCTTTGCTGCAACTCTTGCTATAATTTCAATGAAAATTTCTATTTTTAGAACAATTTCTATTTTCTTTTGTATCTCTTGTAAAACACAGGAAATGAGTATGAAATAGACGAATCTAACTAAACAAGTCAGTGTGTAAAATGTCAGGTTTGACAAATTGAAACCTTATTTAATCAATATCTGGTAGAATAAACAAACTTTTTTTTATTATTAAGACTTATGCAATTGCCAGTATTGGGGCTTTTAACAATTCAATTTTAGTATAGGGATCGTTGGAATATCTGTCTTATTTCTCTTGGTTTTTGCTCAGATTTTGGATAAAATTGATTATTGGTCTTAAATTGTATTTCACATCCTGAAATAAAATTTAAAGTTACATTTTCTAAAATAAATTAAAGTCAATGTTTTAACTGCTGGTAGCCATATTTTTTTTTTTGGGGGGGGGTGTATTTTCTTTTTTCTTACACCAAAATATTTTCACTTTTTAAAACTTATACACAAAAAAATACTTTTTAGACAAAAAATATGAACTTTTAATATTCTTTTTAGACAAAAAATATGAACTTTTAATATTCTTTTTAGACAAAAAATATGAACTTTTAATATTCTTTTTAGACAAAAAATATGAACTTTTAATATTCTTTTTAGACAAAAAATATGAACTTTTAATTTTTAGACAAAACAAACAAGTTTTACTGTAATCTAAAACAGTTAAAAGCAAAAATTTATTAGTCGATAATTTAATAATAAAACTGATCAGCAAAAAAATTGGACAGCATTGAGAATAATTTTGAATAAAAATTTTCATTTATTTCGACCTTAAAAAGTACAATTTTATTTTTTTCAAATATAATTTAAGACTAACAACTTTATTCAACTTTTGGGTGAAAACCAGACAAAATAGAAAAGATATCCTAAAAGGCCTTGTACTATATATACTTGAAACCAAATATCTACCTTTAAAATATATAAGACTAGGTAAATTGGCATATCATTTTCAGATGCTTTAACGATCATTGTAGAGATATTTTTTAGTGCTATTTTGCATAAAGTATTCACTTTTATTTTTTTAAAAAAGGTAGATTATCCAATGGTCAAGTTTTTTCTTTCTGTCATAAGATGAAAACAATACTATCAAACCAAAATGGAAGGTTCGGTAAAAATTCAATTTGCAAAGGAAAATTATGTAGCTAGCCAATTTTAATTTGGTCTAGTGTAGTTCCATGTTATTCTTTGAGAATGTGTCTGATTGCCAGCACCACACATACATCCAGGATCATCAATGTATCCCAATTTAAATGTCATAACATAGGCAGCTGTTTTCATTTAAAACGGATGGAGCATTACCCAGTGAGCTTCACCAGGCGACTAGATTTACCAGTGCAGACTGATGCTAGATTTAGACCAATGACTCTGCCATTCAGTGTTTAATATATACGGACACCATAGTTTTTCTTTGCAGTGCGGTAATGGGATGTGATCAACTAAGTAAATATGTTGCTTTTTTTTTTTAGTTAATCTTTAATATAGTGAAAGTTTTATTTCTTATAAAAAAAATGTAATTAATTTCCCTAGTTGAGCATATTTAAATTTAGCTCCAATACATTTTCTTTTTTGGTAGTTGCCAACATGGACATCTTAACCATTTACACAACTGAGACTGGACATTTAATTTTAAGGACCCCATCTAAAACTTATTTTTGATAACACAAAAATTGGATTACATTGTGTTTAAATATATGACAATATTTGTACTTTATCAAAAATCTTTTACTTTCAAAAATGACAAAAATACAGGCTTATAATTATTTTGCAACACATTTATCAAAACATGCAGGTAATAAAATTGTATAATAGGAAATATATTATTAAAGGGATATTTCTCCAAATTATTTTACAGTTAAATGCCTTCTAGAAAGGTAGTCCATAAGATATATATCATTGATATAAATTTATATTATACCAATTACATCATCAGTTTTTTTTTTCTTCTTGATGAGTAAGAAGGCAAGTTGCCTATAATTAGAACTTGCTTTTGTATATAGAGATTCAAGAGTTTTTTAGGGTTTTTTTTTTTCTTTAAAAATGTATTCTATAGTCATATAAAACATTTTATTAACTGCTTTAGTTTTATTATGTCGGCAATCGTTAAAGTGAATAAAACTTTGACAACATAAGCACCTATTAAAGCTATATATAAGTTTTATTGTTTAAAGTTGACCACTCTAAACATAAACAACTTCAAAACAGTAAAATCTATTATATATATGATATATATATATGTGTGTGTGTTATAGGAGAAATAACTGTAGTGCTCAATTACTTGTGAAAGAGCATATATAGTGTATTAAACTATAAAAAACATTGACTGAAGAATCGGTTACATTTGGTATCTTAGCTCTGTGGACTGAGTTTTCAGTGTTTCCATGAAACCAAATGTATCAATGGAAAATCAAACTAATATATAGTGTCAATATATATAATGTAAGACAGATGACTTGAGTGTTTTATCATTTCTTCTATATGCTCCTCTTTAACAATCATAACGTGTTTGATTTTTATCTTGATATCTCACAATATGCTTCTGCATTGAGTGATGACTTTATACTTTTTCCTAAAAGTTAACATAAATAGTTCCAAATGATATCAAAACTAATTTTATTAATTGACTTTTTTAATGAAAATTTTTACTTCACCAGCTTAAACACACACACACATATATATATAATTTTAAAAAAAAAATTTTGTTGCAAAATAATTATAATTAGTTACATATATTTTTTAAACTTTTGTCCAATTAATTTAGCACAATTCATTTTCATTATTTTCCGTTCATCTTAGTTGTTATAGTCAAACATGTGTTTCTACTAATTCCAAACTGACACCTAATTTGAATCTGTGATGCTGCCACCATTGCCACCCTTCATTTTTTTGAATGGCCTTACAGCACACAACTTTTCTATATATCTAGTTCTATTCCACTGTCTAGGCACTACTTTTTTAAGTCCTAATAATATTATTTTTTAAATCACCTCAAATGTATATCGAATACAGAGACTTGAATTATTGCTTGCTAAGAAAACCCTAAAAGGGGCAGAGTGAGCAGAGCTTTGAAAGGGGGATTATTTAAAGTAAAAAAAATATATATAAAAATTACTGCATCAGAATGTGTTAATTTGACCCAAACTTAAATTCTGTCTATTAATTCATGTTAATTCTGAAAACTTCTATTCCTCATAAAATATAATTTATTGAATAAATGCTAAAGTTTTCATTTCAAATTGGATGATTCTGATTTTTAATGATTAAATAAAAATCACACATTTGTTTTACACAATGTAACCTGCTAGTGAAGGCTTTGTATCATAGATCGAGGGATGAACATTAGTTCCTACACCCACACGGTTGTTATGGCACATAAGATCAAAGATCTTTTTTTTTAATCTAAGGTTGGAAATTTATTGATCAATTGTAATTAGATTTCTAAAAACAATAATATAAAATCTCAAGATTGAAATAAGGCATCTTTTTTTTTTTAATCTAAGGTTGGAAATTTATTGATCAATTGTAATTAGATTTCTAAAAACAATAATATAAAATCTCAAGATTGAAATAAGGCATCTTTTTTTTTTTAATCTAAGGTTGGAAATTTATTGATCAATTGTAATTAGATTTCTAAAAACAATAATATAAAATCTGCATCTTTTTTTTTCTTCTTGAACTGATTTTCTCAAGTTTCTTTGGCATTCTCTCCCTTATCTCTCAAAACTCTCCTTCTTCTGAAACTTACTACAGCAATAATACTGAATAAAATTCAATCATGCAAAAGACATTTTGCATAATTATAAAACTATGTTTATCGAAATGGAAACTGACAAGTTATGTTTTCTTTCAATTCGTTGTTTCTGTGAATTTATTTTGATGCTGTGTTTATTACGATCAGTTAACGGGCAGATCTCCATTAGATTTGCTATTTTACCAACGCAAGGAAGTAAAATACAAGATACAATTTCCGTTTTAAAAATTAACTTTATAAAAATTAATTCTAAATAATTTTTAAATAATTATTCTGGATACTTTGTTTAACTGGGTGGTATATGTAATTGTGTCACTCATTGTATATTGGTTACATTTAAAAAAAATATCAATCAGTAAAATGTTGTCAAAAAGAAAACTCGTTTTGGATTTTGACCTTAAATAGTTAAAAATTCATTATGCACACATCTTCCCAACTGGCCATATTTCATATTTTCAACTTATTTAACTGAATGATTGTTATGCATTCAATGAAATATTATTTTCAATTGATATTTGTTAAGGTTTATTTATTGGTTTCTTTTTCATATCAAACTATTTAAAAGTTGCTTTGGAGTGGATTTCTCTTCACTGAAGCCTTAACGTTTTTAAATGTAATAATATAGAATAATAATTGATAGCTTAGAATAAGGTTTAAGATTTTGTGCAAATTAAATTGCTTTCGATGACTGAATTTAATCAGATTTTTATGTGCAAAAAGTTGTTTGTTAAAGGCCATTGTCACTTTTTTTTTTTTTTTTTTGTGATATATTTGTTATTTTTACTTTTGTTTTCCAATGATACACAAAGCCAATTGCTGGATTCTCAATCAAATATTATACATGATATAAAATATCTCCTGTTAATGTTCTATTTAATATATGGAAAATTGCCTGTTAGAAAATTGCCCGTGCATAGAGTATTGTTGTCACATCTGAGCTGGTACACCATCCACTAGTCTCTCCCTCTTAGACAAGGTCCAAAAAAGAGTATCTAATCTAATAGGTTCCTCACTATCCACCAAGCTCCAGCCCCTGTTCTATTGCCACAATATTGCATCCTCATGCTTGTTTTACAAATACTTCAATGGAATATACTCCGATGAACTTGCTGCACTGATGCTCCCTCGACATAAATACCAACCCGACAATCAGCTAAATCCCATCCATTCACTGTGGAGATCCCTAGATGCCGGAGAGCCTTCTACTCCAATAACTTCTTTCCTCAAGCTGCCGACCTTTGGAACTCGCTCCCTGTTTCCCCGACTGTACTGACATGCAGAAATTGAAAACTAATGTGAACAAGCATCTTGCTGCACAGCTCCCAATTTAGAATAACCCTCCAAAACTTTCACCCTTATCCTCAGTAGCCCCTTACGTCTACAGTGGCAACTTGCCTTGTTTGGGGTGAACTAAGTTAAAAAACAAAAAAACAAATTGCCAGTTCTTTAGACTTTGAATATGCAAGGTGCGGCATAAGTAAATCCCCCTTTTTTTCTTAACAGCCTCAACACGAAAACAATGTCTAAATTAAAAAGTAATTTTAAATGAATTTTCTGTAATTACCATTGAAATGTGAGGATATACCCATTGGCCTTTTAGCTAGGAGCAAAGTGTAGTATCTGTTCTGATACTACATTTCATCTTCTCTCCTCGGTCAGTGAAGGAGAAATTCTTTTAGACTGAGGCAATTTTTGCCCCTTTTTGGGGGGACTGGATTTTCCCCACATTAAACACTGACCTTGTGTCTAACTCTGCTCTCGTGGGGAAGTAAATCGGTAGCATTCAAATGTGTCCAAAAGTTTGTGGTTGCAGGTAGAGTTCAACATTTTATTAAACATGAAGACGAACATTTTGTATTGACAAAGATGGAAAGCTTTTTGACGGTTGAGTTTTAGTAAAAAAAAATTTTTTCTTTAACTACTGTAATATCTTTTTGTTCAGTAAAATAAATAAAACTAAATGGCGTTACTTATCCTGCACCATAGAAATTTAGGCATTAGATAAAAATGAAAAAAGAATTTACTTATGCTGCATCTTGTATTAATCTGCCAAAGCTTTTGGATGAGTCTTTATTAACTGAAATATCTCAAGATTTTCAACAAAAAAGTTTTATTGATAATCATTTCGTATATAAAAATAATAAATGCATTTAAAATAAAAAAAAGTTTATATGCAATTTTTTTTTATTATTTGCTTATGTAAAAAAAAATTTTTTTTTTTTTAATTCAATGATAAAAGAAGCCATTATAAAGAGAAGTGTTAGTTTTTTCCTAATGTATTAATTATAAAAAGAGGAATTAATTTGTTTAACTCGAATTATCTTCGTTTATGGTAGATTCTCCGCGATCAAATATTTTAATTTTTCAATGGCAATTTTCCCTACAGGCAATTTTCCCAGAGCCAATATGTTTTACTATTTCTGTTAACAGGTTTCTTAGAAATACCCCAAAAGCCTTACAAGTAAAAGACGAGAAAAGGGAAGATCTCTTAATTTACCTACATTATTGCTTTAATTAATTCAGCAAATCAACTGTCTCCAAACTCCACTTTGTATGGTCTTGTAACATCACTTGCTTCCAAGTTTTCCTTACAATTATAATTCAAATCAGAAAATATTCTCTTCCACCAAAAGTATAAAAAATAAAATCAAAATCTTTTTAAATAATGTCAAAATTGTTAATTTTGACTTCATATATATATATATATATATATATATATATGACCCTCTGGAATTAACTCCCTACACTGAAGATTGCATAAGCATGAAACATCGATGTCTGTGGGTAATAAATAATTAATATTTATTTATAAATATTATATATATATATATTAGGTTCTCTCCAAATATGATCTGAGGTTAAGATCGGATTCTAACTCTGCCTGATGAGATCTCAATTTATAGTAACTGTTGATCGATAACATCGACATGCCAGTGTCGCAGATTTTGTACATGTCTGTGTAAATAAAATTATCATATATAAAGCTCTATTTTGATATTGAGCACTTTTTATAAACCCGGTTAAAATTCTCTGGATTACCACCCTGTGGATATTTTTCACCTGGATTATTACCATTATTATATATATATATATATATAAAATTTATTTCTGACAGAATACTGTATGTTAAGCATTAAGCTGGTTTTTTTTTTAAAGTGAGACTTTCACCTTTTTTGTTGATCTAGATGTCCCAAAATTAGATCTGTTCCAAGTTGGACCATGATCGATATTTTAATCAAGTTTGTTGACAATTGGTCAAGTGATGTGGACACTAGGCTGTACACAAACAAACGCGACTGAAAACATAACCTTTACCTTAGTTGAGCCAATTAGGCCTAAATTAAATTCAGCCTTTTTTTTCTGCCTACCCTGTTTCCCAACTGTATCAACTACTCAAGCTCCCCTCTTCTTACACCCGTCCTAGGTACGACACAAAACTGCATCCAGTGTTGAGGCTCCAATTTGAGGTGTTGGGGAGTGTGGAGTTGCCTCTTATTACCACTATTTCCAGGTTCACTCTGGCTTGGAGTGGTAGTATCTTTGGGTTAAATAGAAACTCTGGTAGGATTTGGGTCCCTTCCTTCAAACACTTCTCAAAGAAGCTTTTTATATGGCAAATATTACATCAATAGTTCAAGATGTAGTCCATGTCAGGGAGGAAGCCAACTCAACCTGACCAGGGTGAATAATGCTACGAGTAAGTACAATGTAAATATTAAAAAAAAAAAATTTTAATTAATTTTTTCTTTTTTTTTTTTTTTTTTTTTTTTTGTAAATGAAATATAAATAATGGATAGGAGCCTGCATGTTTTAATGTAAGGTTTTAAAAAAAAAAATTTTTTTCTTTATATAAGGTGGTGTGGAGTCTTTTTTAAGAATTAATCTCCAGCACTCGGCTTTGTGTATACCTGTTTGATACTCTGTAGACCATTATACATAGTTAAAATAATGTGCCTTCCTGCTTGTCTGCCCAGCCAGACCAACTTAACTGCTTTCTTTCTTTGCTTTCCAGCCTTCGGTCACCAGACTTCCAATTGCGATGTGGATGAGACATTTTGAAACTTGATCATCATCACCATGATTATCATCATCACTACCACCACCACCCACCCACCCTCTACCTTGTATTTTGCTACTGCATCAAAACTTGATAACCAAACTGGTATTTTAAAAGCAAATTACGTAAATATGTAGACTACCTGCTCTTAAAATGTCAACTTGTTAGAACTACTACTACTACTACTACGCCACAATTATTACTACTATTTGTGCTGCTGCTCTTTCTCCTATGCCTCTTCCTCCTCGTCGTCCCAGTTGAGACTGTTTGCTGGTCTACGGAATGTCACTACAAGCTCCACCGTAGAGACTCCTCTCTGCCTTTTGTGTGTGTGTGGGTGTGCTTGGACACACCCTCTGTTGGTATGCGTTCATCTATTTTGTTTATAGCACTGCTACTGCCTCTGCAACTCCTACTGCAGTTGCCACACCTTGCTGCGCCTACCCCTTCCTAACCCTAGGCCAGGGTGGCACCTTCAGTAGAACAACCACAGCAGCAGCTGTTATGATTGTGTCCATAATCATCATTATCACCATCCCAATCATCTTCATTATCATTAAATAATTTTAGATGGTGACTCACAAAAAAAAGAATCTGACGAATCAGGAACATTAAACGAAACCTGTTTTTTTCTTTTTTTTTTTTTTAATAACTGACTGTAATTATAATTATCTATGGACAATACATGCAAGTAAAAAAAAAAAAATTAAAAAAACAAAAAAAAAAAAACATAGGTGCCTAATGACAATCTATGTGTATGCATGTGTATATATGATATAAGTTTATGATATATATAATTCAATGTACCTATAAACATGCTTAATACACACGTCGCAATGCAATTGTTTTACATGCATACATTCAGATCATTGTGACTATTTTTATATTTGTAAATAATAATTATTATAAAATGAATAACAATGGTGACAGATAATCTTGGACAATGTTGGCCTCTGTGTGGATGGTTTTTGAAAAAAAATAAAAAATAAAATAAAACTTTTCTATTTGGTTGGGTGTGAGATAACACTTGAATGGAGATATTGATAACCTTTTGCAAAATGGCATCAAATTTTAGTTTATATTTCGTTGTTACCCAGTCTTTCACAGATTGCTTCTCTACCTGGCTTTAAAAGAAATAAGACACAAAAAGAAACAAAATTCTTGGCAAAACTGAAGATTTTAATATGAGTAAAACTTTTTCTTATTTCTGTTCTTAGCCATTCTTTCCCCAACAACATATCATTTGGCTACGCGAGTCTCCAATGCGAAACTCTCCTCACATCTCCACAACTGAATAAATTATTTTTTTCTTTTCGCTTTGTTCATATATTTCCTGCCGTTAAAACCTTTAATCAGGTATAGATGGCAGTAACCCAACAAAAGTCAAGATGTGGTAAAAGACTGCTTGGCACAGAAAAATAGTCAGCATTATAGATTTGAATCGAATATCTTATATTATTCTCAGAACCTAAACTTTTGTTTCTCTGCAAAACATTTGTTTTTAATCCTACAAAGAATCCTAAAATAATATTTCAGATATGTTGCTTATTTTTATTTTTATTTTTTTTTGAACATACGAAATTTTAAGATGGATTTATAAAATTATTAACCAAAAATCTGTTTTGGCCGACTTTTTTCTGATAGTCTGAACATTTTTGTTGTTATATTTGTTTGTTAGGTTGTGTAGTTGAAAAGAAATTTTGAAAAAAAAAAAAAAGAAAAAAAAATTAGAATTAAATTTTTTAGAATTCCAAAGATTTTTTACCATTTTTCACGGGATCGTTTTATATTTGCTTTAACTATTTTTTTCTCTCTGACTCCCTACCAATTTTTTAAGCATCTTCCAACTGCAAGATCTAAGAATAGCCATTCTGATTTCTTAGTTTATATCAAGATGACGACAAACGTTTTAGCCAGCAATGAGTTAATAAAGAAGTTTTGAACAATTTCGATATTTTGTTTTTCCTTTTAATATTTTTAAACCGTTAGATGTTTCATATATATATATATATCTGTTCCAAAGAAAATTAGCTGCAATATTTTCAAAGTGCTTTATCCGCTGCAGTTCATTACAATAGATTGCAAGATAGTTGAACGAAATACGTTTAGTGTCCATTTTTTTTTTTTTTTTCAAAGAAAATTGATTTTCTTTCCTCATGAATCTGACAAGATACAATTATTAGATGTTACATTCCAATGAAACCTTTTTATTTAACTCCTTGTATTCATTTTTTGTCTTTTTATTGTAAGCTCTTTCCCCCCCACTCCCCTGGTGTTTTGGCCTTTCTCTAATTCTGGAATCTTGTGTACAACTTTGTCTCTAACACCACTACCACACTGGCAACCTATTGTGTATATATAATCCGGGCAATTATTACTGATAAGAGTAATCGACTTATAAAAGTAAGGAAAAATAATATTTCAAGATTTCATTGTACAAATACAAGGAAAAAAGCTTTTCAGCATATGAAAAAGAAAAATAGCTCCATATTTTTTTTTTTTTTTTATAATGGCTTATAATAAAGTTGCTTCTTTTTTTTTTTTTTGAATTTTAAAGAATTTGAAGCCATCTTGTTTGTTTCATTTTGCTCAATCCAATTTTTTAAATTTCTATTGTATTTTAATCATTTAATGATTTAGAAGTTATAATTTCTAGGTACAAGAAAAAGTTTTTAATGTCAACTGCTATCCAACAAAAATATTTTAATTGAATGGGAAGTTGATTTTCAATGTTTAAGTAAAGCTAACATTCTAATCATGTAATTTAAGCACTAATACTATTTATTTCCTTGTATTTTTAGAAAGATGTCGACTTTAGTATATAAAAGTCAATCTTCTTAGAGTTAGATGATCTCATGAAATTAAAAATTTTAAAGGATATTTGATCATTTTAAATTCATGATTTTTATTTTCTTGAAAATGGTCAATCATATAAAAACATCTCTTTGGGCAAAGAAAGCAAACAATTGTTAGTCATTCGATATTTAAACTAAGAAGAACATAAACATGCCAAAATCATTTCTTTCACACACACACACACATAACACGGATTCAGTGAAATGTAATATTCATTTTTAAGGATGAACGTAAACTAAATAAAATCCTTCTATCCAATCGATTTGCTAATTGTGTTGACATTTCCAAAGCCTGGAATGAAACTGGTGTAGAGATTTCTCTCTCCAGAATACTGATTTTAAAGCAGAAACTAAAATGTTTAATCAATGAAATCGGTTAATTTTCAATAATGAATAGATGTTCTGTAATTCCTTCAGTGATCATAGTCCTCAAATCTGGAGAAAGTCACACGAGATATATCGTAAAATTCGTGAAAGAAAAAAGCATAAAATCCTCAATCTGTGATGGTTGTATATGTCTTTCAATCAGTTTCATAAAAAAAGCTTATTTCTGCTGTCTATAATGATGTTATAGAATTATTTCTTCACCCCATACATTGAAGATAATGAATTTATCTTCCAACATCTTGCTCCATCCCAATAGACCTGCAGAATAGCTGAAATATAAATTCAATAGAACATTTCTGCGGACTTATAAAAAGATGATTAAGAAGTTACTACCCATCAGATGTTGATGAATTGAAACGAGTCATTACTGAAGTGTGAACTGAAGGATTGTCATGAATTAATCGGTTCATTATCAGAATGAAAATAAGAAATAATCGATTCAAAAGCTGCTGCAACAAATTATTAATGAAGTCCTTGAAAATTGTATTCATTAAAAATTAATTTCTTGCGAAAACAAAAAATCTGCTTTCTCTTTTTGTTAATGGATACTTAAATTTCAAGAATTTTACATTTGAATAAAAATCTTATTTCTCACTGGAATACGACCGGATTATTTTTATATATCGGATAAAAGGGTACACTGTTCAATTTTAAACAAATTTGACGAGAAATATGAAAGTTATTTATAAAAAAAAAAAAGAAAAAAGTTTCAGTGAATCTGTGATGTATATTCAAGGTTTTAGCAAAATTTTGATGCTCCTTCCCCTCGGTGTCATCGAGGCTATGGTTATTTTTCTCTGACTGACCCTGGCAATTAGAAGGCTAATTCATTTTAAACAACTACTTTGACTAAATCCAACTCTTATAAATCATTACTATAATGAAGATTTTGTTTCTGTAACCCTCAGAATATTATTTTAGTAGGAAAATGGTGTTAAATAACTGTCATTATATTTCACTCCACCAGTGTATAAATATAATGACCGTCATCTTCCAATTAAATAATATTCTGAGCTTTAATTACAGAAGCAAAATCTCTATTATAGTAAATTTGTTTTTAAAAAAAAAAGGGGGGGGGGGGTTTAAGAACCGTTTTTTTGTTTTTGTTTTTTTTTTTTTTTTTTTTTTTCAGAGTATTTTCATATCAAAACGTGGCATGTAGCCAAATGTAGACCACAATATTTTGACTCGCTTTTTCGTTAAACAAAGATTTAGTTTATACATTTTCAAACCCTAGCTTTGCCGGAAAATATTTTAGTAAAATAACCAACATTTGTTTGAAAATTATTCATTACTATAGATGCATAAGTTTGAATTAAAAACATTTTTTAAATGGCCAAATGGTTTGCATTTTACTTTTTATTGCTATTCTAACAACCCAGATGTTCATATTCTACACACCTTTCATTTTTCTGTCCCTGATGCTTGGTCTTACTATATATATATATTTTTTTTAATTATTTCCTGTCATTACTGCTTCTACATAAAGTGATTATACATTTTAAAATCTTAATAGTTGATCCATTCATGTTTTTAGTTATATACTTTAACTATTTCCTAACTTATCTGCTTTTGGCTTTACCCCCCCCCCTCTCCGTTTTTATTTAAAAGGGGGAAGGGAATATTAAATTTTTTGTGTGAAAAATTTTAACCTTATAAGATCAAGAAATTTAAGTGATAGGTCTTCTTCACAATAGGTAAGTGTTAATTGCCTGTAAATAAATCGGTTTAAGACAGAATGGAGAATGAATCAAAAAATATATCTGCCTTTTAAGGTAAGTCACTGAATTTGTGAGGTTTTCATTTTTTCTTTCTTTTTTTTGTTCATCACAAAGACTTGTATATAAAGTCCTCTACATTATGAAAGTTTGATTTCTGAATGTTATAAATATTAAACTCAATGCTGATAGACATGGAAGATATTGGTTTAATAATGAATTTAAAAAACAAATCATCTTAGCTTATAGTGTTTTTTGTGTTAACCATATTCAACCTTTATACAGGGTTGAAAATTAAGTGCTTGTTGGAACATAGCTTTTGTCTATTTTAACTAAGTTTCTTCAAAAATAACGGTTAAAATCTATTTTGATGTTCTGAGATGACTCAAAACCTATAAATTAATCAATGGATTACCTTTTTTTTTATGGTACATTGTTTAAGACTTAGGAATTTCTTTTTCAATCTTTTAAGGAAACGGTTTGATGAGCAGTTACTAGTGCACTAACTAAATTGGAAAGTTACAAAAACATCTTTCATAGTAAAGTCTCTTTTGATAAATATCTTGTTTTATGATTGGGTACTGTTCCAGATGAAGCGCCTAATTTCCGTGACTTTGCGTCGACAGCGAGTGGTCATGCCGCCCGAGCGCTGACAGAATAATATTATTTTTTCTTTCTTTTATCTTATAAAAACATTGACAAAATTACCCCCCCCCCCAAAAAAAAACATTATTTTCACCAAAAAAAAAAAGATTTTAATCTATGTATTTTTTCTTTGAATTTATTCGTCTTATATTAGCGTCTGCCGGTCTTCCAGTTAGAGCTTGGCAGTTTGAATGCAGGGCTTGACTATCGCTAAGAACGGGAGCCTTAACCCCTAAACCTAACCCATTTTCTTTCTTTTGTTAGCAAGAAAGAAAAAAAAAAGAAAAAACAGCTAAACAAATGAAAAAAATGATTAACAAAATCCCCCCCCCCCCCCAAAAAAAAATTATTTCTACACATTTGATTGAAAATGGTTCATTTGACTGCCCCCCCACCCCCACCATACAATTTGTTCGGTTTTTATCTTTTTATCTATGTATTCTTTCTTTGTAATTTATTCGTCTTATATTATCGCCTACAAGTCTTCCATTAACGCTTGGCGTTTTCGTCTCTGTAACTCTCGGGCGCTTCCGCGATCTGCCCGATTGTTGTCGACGCGAAGTCACGGAAATTAGGTGCGTCATCTGGAACAGTACCTATAATTGAGTGGGTCAAAAAGTATTTCCTCCTTTTTAGAAGAGCAAAGACGAATTTGTAGGATTTAAGTTACTTTATTAACGGGTTAAAGATCTTAGATTAGAATGTTACCTGAAGATCAAATAATTGACGTGCACAAAAATAAAAGAAAAAATGTCTACTACTTTGGAGTAACAAGCTTATGCTTCAAAAGGGTTGGTGATAAATACATTTCTTTTGCTTACAATTTTGTTTTTCTTGCTAGAAATTGGCTCCAGCCCTGAAGATGACTGTGGTCACGGCAAAGTATCTCAGCTGCTAGGAACGACAACTGTAAAGCATCCAGGTTCCCTTAGTGATACAACTCGAATTAATTTGATTGGACATGAAAACCAGAATCAAAATTGTCTTAACCAAATTCCATTGTCCGGAAACGAAGATAACAACAACAACAACGATGACAATATGATTGAAATTGCAGAAGCTGCTATTGAAGAAGTGAATGACTACAATAGGACTGAGGATGAAAACCCAATGTCTATATGTGAGGAAGATGTTTTAAAAGCTGTGACAGATCTCAATGTACAACTGCCATCATCATCAGCTTTGTCTCTTGAAGCCACCAGTGACCTTCCATCTCCTCCAGAATCGGTCATGGCCGAGGAAAGCAAGGCGACAATAGCAGAGAAAGTGGACAATTGTATTATTTGTTAATGTCAGGTTTTTGGTGATTACTCGGTCGTCTCCCTTTGTGGCGTTTTCTTTCTAATTTACAGTGAAAAGAGAGGGTTCTATATTTTAAATGGGACAGTAATATGTCCATGACGATGTTGCAAATCGTTTCTATATTAGTTCGTTTTGTTTGTTTAGGTAAACAAAATACAGTTTGTAACATCCCATAAAACTATAATATGGGAACCTGTTTCACTAGTGTACACTAGTCCAATGAGTGTTTTTATGATTTGCCCGTTGTCCTCAAATAAAAAGTAAAAATTTTTATAACATTTTATAGTAAATCGGTTTGCAGAAACTGCCATGTTTGATGATTCAGTTTAATTTTTCATTAATAGCCATGTTAAGCCAACTTTGTGAATATTGTTTTGAGTTAGTTTATATCTATTCACAAATAAGACTCGTCATATTAAGTGACATGATTAGCAATAACAACAGTTGTTATTGTTAGAGATTATTTAATTTTACATGTCATATTATTTGTAACAGAAACTTTGGCTAAGTATAAATCGAGTTTCATGTAAAATTTTATAGAAATCTCTGATCCCTACATACTAAAAAAAATATTTTTTTTAAGTAAAAGATATTAAAACTATTCGATTTTATCATGTTATCCTCACTTCACATTTTTGTACAGTAAAATATTATTTAAATATAGGATAGAGGTGACGTAACTTTATTAAATTTTCAAACAATTTCATTGCAGATGGGGGGAAATATTCAGTGTTTTGTCAGATTTTAATTAGGTTTATTAGATGAAACGTTACAGTTCTGCCAAAGTAACACTATCTCAGATTCCCAGATAAATAACCATTGCTGTAAATGTAGTCTTTTCAAAAGTTGCTGCTTAAACAGCTGAGTGGCCTGGCGATGACATGTTTGGTGTAGGTTTTTAAACAAGCCGTCATCACCTCCATTACAATGGTCCATACTGCTCTTCATACTTTCTTTTAATTCTAATTTTGTCAACTTAAACTAAAATATTTTAAACAAATAATAACCATTTAAAGTCATCACTTATTTATTTATTTATTTTTTCATTAGTTAATTAAAATTATTACTGGAACAAAGGGAGACTATTTATTTATTTTGTAATCAACAAAGTGTTTTATTAATTTAACTGATTTGAAATGTTTTTCAAAATGTGCTGGACACGTTTTGCCCCAACCTCCATATTTATTTTTGAAAACTTAAAACTTTTTGGGGCTTATGCTGATTAGCGGCCATATTAAAAAATTATTTTTTTATAAAAACAATAATATATACTTATTAAGCATTATATTCTTACTCACTGTACGAAAAAGTAGAAAAAATTCAGTTATCTGCCCTTGAAATCTTAAAAAAACAAGATGGAGGCTTACTGAACGAATCGCTGTTATGATACGCAGAATGGAAAAATACTTGTAATTAAAGTTCTAGTGGATAATTTTTTCTTTTTCGTACAGTGAGTAAGAATATAACGCTTAATAAGTATATATTATTGTTTTTATATAAAAATAATTTTTTCATATGGCCGCTAATCAACATAAGCACCAACTTTTTTTTCCCCCCCGGCCATCTGCTGCTAAAAGTTTAGTCCATCAAAAAATTCTTAAGTATTATTTGTTTAACATACAATAACTTGTTAACCAAAATATTTAACTTCTTTTAAGATTCCCATGTAATTTAAAAGGCCATGTTTTACATAAATAAAATAAGACACCGATTTTTATTGAATATATAATAATTACAAATTCCTAGGTAGAAATAAACCATCTTTTCTCCATAAAATATCCTAATGTTATTTGTCTATTCGTCAATAGAGAAATCTTAGTCGTGTTCATTTATTTTATAAATTACATTTAAATAACTATAATTATGTGTATACATTTAAGAAATGCAGATTATTTTATGATATACTATATAGTGTTGTACCTACCCGGCGCTTGGCCTTTTGGCTAAGATCAAAGTGTAGTATCTGTTCCGATGGATACTGCACCCCATAGACTGTTATTGTCTTGACCTTCGGGGCTTGATTTACGCCGGTCTATGGGTCTGTCCTGTGCAGTTCTAGGAGGTCCACCCTCCCAGGCTTCGCCTCCCCTCTTTGGGGAGGAGTAAGTTTATTGCTTACTGCCTGAGGCGCCCCTACCGAGGAATGCCGACAGGGCTGCCCAGGCAATTTTTAAACCCCACTTTCCCGACCCGACCTTGGGTCACATCTTACTTGTGGGAGTAAAATAAAAACTGGCCTTGTGCCTAACTCCTGGAGAGGAGTAAATCAATACCCGGCGTTGACTGGAAATTTTTTTATTTTCATTTTTGTTTTTTTGGGGGGTTTAAGTTAAAATTTAATAATTACGGTATGGTTTGGCCATTAATTTACTAATTGAATCAAATTGTTATAAAACTATAATTTTGTTAATGTATATTTTAGTCTCTATAAAATTATTGAATGTAAATAGCTCCCAATCTTTCAATACATGAGAATTTGTAAGCCAGTTTAAAAAACTTCCAAATTCCTTTCAATATTCAAATGTTCATGAATTAATTTTTTTTAAGACTAAAATGATTAAATTAATTAAATTATTTTCCCTCTCTTAAAAATCAAACAATATTTTATTTTATTTATTTGTTTTTTTTTGTTTTTTGTTTTCAAAGAAACTATATTTGATTTTTTTTTTTTTTTTTTTTTTTTTTTAAATCAAATAATTTAACATTAATTATTGTACAACTATTAATGTAAAAATGGTCAATGTTACAGCGGTGGTAGTAATATTATTTATGTTAGTCATCCTACTGCCTCTTTGTGTTAGTAAGAAATAATGGAGCAACTTGAATGATAAAATATTTTTGCTGTTTCGTTGAGGCTACATAAATGCATGTATAGGCCCACATATTTGCTGATTTTATACATTATACATATAAGTAAAATTCTTACCTATTTCTTCTGTCTGACAGAACAGATACTATACTTTGATCCTAACCCAAAGTCCTGATACAAATAGCAGTCTATGTAATGTAATATAAATTAAATGTAAACTCTGCTCACCTCGTAACATAGTTTTGTTTTTAAGCATAAATATAATCTTCAACTTATCTCTAATATTTTATCCTAAATGTAAAAATAGGAACAATGTGAGTTCATAAGAACTAAAGAAAATGGATGAGTTGGTAAATATCTCATTTACTGGCTGGCTTGATTCTCTTCGTCATCCTGATGATGCAAATGCCCACTTTTAGATTTTGGAATCTATTAGTGCCATTAATAACTTAATAGTTGAAACAAAAACTTTTTCCTTAAAAATATCTTCTATTGACGATCTTATTGGTAATTTCTGTCTACGATGCTTTTCTTAATTTTTTTATTTTTTATTTTTTATTTTTTTTATATATGTATTCAATACAAATCAGCATATATATTATTAGACTGTGTCCCCAGCTCCAATTTTAAGTAGTCATAAAACTCATTTTTGTAAAATATAAATGGTGGATGCTTCCCTTTTCTTCATAAAATTCTGAACTCTTTTAAATGGGCCGCCAAACACGATCAAGAATTTGCAGAAAAAGACTCCAAAATTTTATGAAACTCATGATTAATCTCAAATCTTTCTTTTTTTTTTTTTCTATTAGTATTTTATTTAATTTCAGTTACTTTAATTGTAACGATTCACAGGTGTGGAGCCAAGAAAATTTTCTAAAGATAAATCTTTTTGATTAGCTTATAATGGTCAACCTGTCGTTTTTCATGATCTGCTTAAAGTTCTTGTTAGACATTTTGCACTGTTATTTAATCAGATTTTTAAATCATAAAAGAAACTGAAATTAAAATGTTTAAGTTTTACTAATGCAAATTTTATTGGACCCCCCCTCCCTTCTAATCTATGAGGGGGGGGGGTCAATGGGGTCTTATAGACAAAATAGTGTCTTTTCTGTCTATTTGTTTTGCATTAATGTGATTATTAAACACTCAATTTTATTAATAGAATAATTTAGATTGTATGCAAAAATTTAATGCTTGAATAAAAGTGGAAGTTATTTTTTTTTTTTTTTAATTTAACTTTTTAGATTTATTCTAAAAACTTGTCAAGTTGGGTTTTTAATTTGGGGAAATAAGACTTAATTTGCTTAACCCCCCCCCCCTCCCCATATTGTCTGGTAACAATGTGGCAATCATTAACTAATCAGAATATCAAATACTGAAAGTTTACTATGAGAGGCTCTGCCTTATTTCGATATGGAGTTCATCTGAGCAAAGCCATTCAGTGTCTTCGATTTTAAAATAGATTGTTCATTTTTTATGACTAAAAATGAAGTCTTAGAAACTTTTTGCTTAAATAACTAAAGTGTTTTGTTAATTGCAATTAAATATGACAAATTATTGTAGATGAAATGTTTAAAAGGTATACAAATTTTTTAATATAAACTTCAATCTCTCAACATTAAACAAGGCTTAGCCAGCAATTGTGTTGCGTATGACATCAGATTAATTTTCTATTATTAAAATCATTTGAACAATATTGCATTATAGGTCGGTCCAACTGCTTTATAATGATCGCATTACTTTATAATTAACTACAAAGTTTATTTTTCTTGTTGGTGATGGAGTTATTTCCCCATTTATCCCAAAAAGTTGAACATTATTCACAATGACAATAGGGTTCTTAGACAAGAGAACACTGGCTTCCTCAGATTTTTTTTAAGCAATTTTCGATTTTTATCTTTACAAGAGCCTCTCTCCATTTGGTCAACTTATTTCCTTTGTGTCCACCATTTTTTATATACAAGAAATAAAAATTCCTAGTTTTAATAATTTTGTCACTTTTGTTTTTACTAACTTATTTCTGTATACTCGCAAAAAATAAAGAATGTTTTTACTTTTTCTTGAATTTGTACGTTTTACTGAACACAAGATAATTTGAGGAGATTATTTTATAGTTTTGGAAAAAAAAAAAAAATAATGAAAGCAGTTTATTAAAATTCAGAGGCAGCTAAAATAGCGTTAATACTTTTGGTTCGAATGAACTAAATGAAAGAAAATGGAATTTCACTTGTGGGAGAAGCGACAGGTGTCTTCTGTTATGGAGAAGATGTTTTCAGGTAAAATGAGGAATTATACAGAGGAGAGAAAGTATAAAACCCGAGAATTGGTGTTGGAGATTCTTTTGATTTTTTTTTTTTTTTTTTTTTTTTTTTCAGTTGACGTTGGTAAGATTAACATGTTTTCATCAGTTGATTAGCTATTTGTTATAAATACATATATTTGACCGCTCCTGCCTTGTTATTTGTTTTGTTTTGGGTTTTTTTGGTTTTTTTTAAGAAAACAGGACAAGCCCAGAAATTATGGTGGAACACAGAGAATGTGAAAGATTCTTCAAATATGAAAGAAATATTCTTTAAGATGCTATTATATACAACTGACAAGACAAGAGGCAAATCTTTTACCCAATTTGAGAAGAAAAAAAAATACTACTCTACACTCAACTTTTCCGACAATGAGAAGACTCCAAACTGCCTTCATGTTTAATAAATGTAGAATAGTTTGTGAAACAAGCAAAGGAATTCTCTTATCTAGTGAGCAAAGAATGTGCGGTTGTGATTAAAGAAATGATCAGATCATCATTAGTTAACTTCTTTCTCTCACTCCTATTGAGTTATGTCTTATTTTCCTGTGAAGAGGAATGCATATAGCTGACCCAAAAGAGAAAAACAAATAAACAGGAATACATGAAGTGATAGACTACTATATTGTGGTATTTGAGGTGCTCAATTTGTGTGTGTGTGTGTGTGTGTGTGAGGCACACTGTTCAATACTTATTTGACTTCAGAAATAGTCAACATATGCTGTGACATACTGAGAGTGTATGATATGAAAAGAAACTGGAACCTCAGAGATTTCCATCATTCCAGTTATCATAGGAGCCACTGGACTCATGAAGAAGAACTTGGCAAGTATACCTGGTGAACCAAGTGCAAGAAAAATCCAAATATATCTTATTTTATGAAATTTAAATGCTATGTATAAAATTTTCTGGAGAAGACGATGGAAGTTGTTCCAAATTTCCAAGTGCCATCCTCAAGAAGCTATGGATACCGAACCGCCTTTAAAACTTGAAATATGTCTTATTTTGATGAAATTTATATTCTTAGTGGAAAGACAATGTAAGTGATGCCGATATTATTGTGCCCCCCCCCCCCTCTAAAATGACCCATGGAGACAGAACACCCTTAAAAGTTCAAATACTTATATACGATTTTTCTGATGAGTGTTATTTTAAAAGTCGACCTAACACATGTCTGGATTGTTCAGTATCAAACCGAAAACATCAAGTGCGTGGTTTTGATCTAACCTCCCGACCCTCGATTTAAAAATAAAATAAAATTATGTAAAATCAAAGAATATACTTTTCCTTTTTTTTTTTTTAATATAATAAAATTTAAGTGATGAATTTTGGTATATTTAGTACGCAACGCCTCTCAGTCTGTCTGTCTGTCTTTCTCTTTATTGCTCTTTATATACCTAGATCTCTCTCTCTCTCTCGATCAATATCTATCGAGAGAGAGATAGATAGATAGATATCTAAGAGAGATAGATAGATAGATATCTAAGAGAGATAGATATCTATCTATCTATCTAAGAGAGATAGATATCTATCTATCTATCTAAGAGAGATAGATAGATAGATAGATAGATATCTATCTATCTAAGAGAGATAGATAGATAGATATCTATCTATCTAAGAGAGATAGATAGATAGATATCTATCTATCTAAGAGAGATAGATAGATAGATATCTATCTATCTAAGAGAGATAGATAGATAGATATCTATCTATCTAAGAGAGATAGATAGATAGATATCTATCTATCTATCTAAGAGAGATAGATAGATATCTATCTATCTATCTATCTAAGAGAGATAGATAGATATCTATCTATCTATCTATCTAAGAGAGATAGATAGATATCTATCTATCTATCTATCTAAGAGAGATAGATAGATATCTATCTATCTATCTATCTAAGAGAGATAGATAGATATCTATCTATCTATCTATCTAAGAGAGATAGATAGATATCTATCTATCTATCTATCTAAGAGAGATAGATAGATATCTATCTATCTATCTATCTAAGAGAGATAGATAGATATCTATCTATCTAAGAGAGATAGATAGATAGATAGATATCTATCTAAGAGAGATAGATAGATAGATAGATATCTATCTAAGAGAGATAGATAGATAGATAGATAGATATCTATCTATCTATCTATCTAAGAGAGATAGATAGATAGATAGATAGATATCTATCTATCTATCTATCTAAGAGAGATAGATAGATATCTATCTATCTCTCTTAGATAGATAGATAGATAGATAGATATCTAAGAGAGATAGATAGATATCTATCTATCTATCTAAGAGAGATAGATAGATATCTATCTATCTATCTAAGAGAGATAGATAGATAGATAGATATCTAAGAGAGATAGATAGATATCTATCTCTCTTATCTATCTAAGAGAGATAGATATCTATCTATCTATCTAAGAGAGATAGATAGATATCTATCTATCTTAGCAGGGCTACCCAGCGTTGCCCAGGACTATTAAAATAAAAGTTAAATAGCATGTGTACCATCTTTATATTAAAACTTCTATCTCTCGCTTTATCTTTCTCTCTTTCCCTCTCCCGCATTTTTCCGTCCTTCTCCTCAACCCTCTTTCTCCTCCGCTCAGCCAATAAGACTAACCTTACATTTATTGCTCCTGGACAACACCAAGTAGAACAAAACACAATGAAATTCTTGATACCTGATAAATCAGTTCCCCCACTCACTTTCACAATAAAAGAGAAATTATGTTGATAAAGAAAATAGTCCAAAGAGATTTAAATGTAATACTGTAATTTACATTCATTGCTCCCGGATAACTCCAAGTAGAATAAAAATTCTGTCACCCCCCCCCCCCTTCTGTCGCTTAGAATAATATAATACAGTAATCTATATATTAATATGATAGCGTGTGTGTTCGTGTGTCACGCTTACATCAAAAGCTCTGCTTATGCGTGCAGCACCTAGATTTGGAAAAACATTCAAGTCACCTAATTTTCGTAATATTTTCAAGTATTTCCCTTTGGTGCAACGGTTAGTGATGTAGGATTTTGACATTGCCTAAACTGGTTTATAGTTCGATCCCAACCAACCTCTAAGATTTTTTTTTTCTACATCGAAGTAGGGAGGTGACGACCAGGAAGACATTAATTTTTTTTAAATAAATATACAAGTCAAATCTTATCATATTTTATTCCAACATGTATAGGTTAGGAACAAGATAATTAGTATGTAAAACATCATTTCGTGTAATTTACACGGGTCCTGCTAATAATGACGATGTTATTGCTCTCTGACAACACCGAGTAGAACAAAAGTTCCTGTTATCCCCCCCCACCCAAATATAGTACTATAATGTTAGTAAGGAGGCCTTCACAGAATTGCCAAAAGTACCGTTAAAAGCAAAGTATGAAGAGAAATAATGTTGATAATGATTATTGATCCTGGACAACGTGGAGTGGAACAAATAGTTCTGGTCAATTCCTAATTTCTTGTTCATGCCCCCTAATTGAAGATAAATGATGTCGACAAAGACAATAGTCTGAAGAGACTAAATATATACCAGTTACCAAAAGTAATACTGCAATCTCCATTTCAACATATTAAGAATGCTCGACGTGTGGTTCAGACCGAACCTTCAATTTAAGAACTGGTCAGAAGAAGAGTCAAAGGTCAAAGCGTCAGTAAACGGAAAGCTGAGGCGTGTGCCACGTATGTCTTTTCTCTCATCCTTTAACGATTGACTGTACTACCACTATCTACGAATAAGTTATTTATAACCATAAAAGAACTCAATAAGCTATTTATAACTATAAAAGCACTTAATGAGTTATTTATAACTATTTATAACTATAAAAACACTCAATAAGCTATTTATAACGACAACTATAAAAGCACTCAATAAGTTATTTATGACTATTTATAACTATAAAAGCACTTAATAAGCTATTTATAACTATAAAAGCACTGAATAAGCTATTTATAACGTTTTATAACCATAACTATAAAAGCACTCAATAAGTTATTTATAATTATGTATGACTATAAAAGCACTCAATAAGTTATTTATAACTATTTATAACTATAAAAGCACACAATAAGTTATTTATAACTATCAAAACACTCAATAAGCTATTTATAACTATAAAACACTCAATAAGCTATTTATAACTGTTATAAACCATGTAATTTAGGTTATAATAATTAATAACTCGTAAAACAAAATGGATGACTTTTCAACAGAAAGGTTTAACAGATTTATTAAAAGTGTAATTAGAATGAAATGAGTTATTTAGCCGCTGTAACGCGAGATGTAATTTGATCCAGTCTGCTCCGTTTTCAATGTTTACTTTTTCACTCGATCAGGGGGGATAACTCTTAAATGATCCAAGGGACATAATTCCGTTTTTCTTTAGTTATCCTAACATCTCCCCGTTTTAGTCTTTAACTGTATCGAGCGCACCTGGGGTCAACTTGGAGGTGCTTTACTCTAGTGCGACCCTCGCTTTGGCCAAGTCCTGGGAGGTCTTTGATAATTCTCATCTGAATTTGTCTGCATGAGATGTGGTGGAGATGGCAGTTCAAATGTGTCCATTAACAAATCAAACGGAATGGTTGATCTGTTGTCCACTAAGTTGCCTACAGAGTATCTGAGACGCAACTGGGTTTTTTGTGCTGTGCCCAGAATTGATTTCCGACTTGAACATCATACAGAAATTGTCCATTTATTTTGCGGATGATGCCTGGTACCCAGTTTGGCCAGCCAGGTCTGTAATTCCGAGCAAACATTGGTGTGCCAACTGAAAATGCTTTTGTTTTGTTAGGGCTTGGTTGTTGCCTTTGTGGCTGGGGACGTAAAGCGTCCAGTGTGGTACAGAGTTTTCGTCCAATGAGTGCCTCTGCTGGTGATAGACCATTCTCTACAGCTCCATTTGGTGTTATTCCATATGGAAAGGAGGAAAGCATGTAGTATCTCCTCTGTTGTTCCCTCCCCTCTTGCTTTTAGTAGTGCTCTTTCGAATGTGTCTACAAATCTTTCAGCTTGTCCGTTGGGTTGAGGATGGTTCGGTAGCGACCGAACGTGTGTTATGCTGAATGTAACCCTGGGTTGATGGCTGACGAGCACGCAACATTGTGCACAATTTCTGTTTAGGACTGTTGTATTGCGAGGACCCGAACCTTGCTGCTGCTGGATCACCAGGCGGGTGGGGTCCTGGCTGGTACACCTCTAGTGGGTAATTAACTCGATGGTGAATTGGTGCTTGCTTCATGTAGGAGGTGGTTGGTCGAGGTCCTGCTGTGGTAGTTGTCTCTGTAGATGATGTTATTGGAGATGTTCGCAAATGGAAACATGCTTCAATATTCAGCCATACTTTGTAGTCTGGATTCTGATCAACTGCCTTTTCTTCCAAAATCACCTTGATTGCCATAACTTTGTCAAATGTGGTTGAGATGAATGGACCAGTGATTTTAGTGCCATCAGGAATTTCTACAAAATCTTCTGATCCTGGACGTTGTACAAGAATTGTGATTTTCTCAGCATTACCGGTCACATCAAGCTTGAGCAGCTCTACCCCTTGAGGGTCATCAGTCAGTTTAACGGTGATGCTAGGTTTAGGTTCAGTAGATGTAATCGGCGCTGGTACAATCCATCCAGGTCCATCAGGTCTGCCATCACTTACTGGAGAGTTTGGTGTGTTTGGTGTTCCACTAATGTAGTCATCAGGTATGAAGGTTTTATCAGTCATACCCTTAGTAGACTCACATCGAACTGATGTTGTTGAAGTAGGTTCTGATGTTGTGGTGATTTTAGGATTCCCTGTGGTAATCATTGGTGTTGATGTTATTGTGGGAGTTCCTGTTGAGGTGGAGCCAAAGGTTGGTTCAAACGAAAGGTTGGTGGTTGGTCGATTGTTCCGCCGCCGCCGTTGCTGTTTCTTCTTGCTGAGGTCGTCTTTACTGCTCTGAGGTGACGATGTGGACACCACCTCACATATTTGGTTGAGTGGAATGTCGAGAAGACCTAGTAACTCGATAAAATCAAGTCCCAGTAAATTATGGCATGAGTTTGTTATGTATACGGTGCCTGACACCGTTTTTCCTTTCATTTTGACGGTAGCGGGTAATTGACCCGTGATGTGAACACAATCTCCAGAAGCACTCTGTGCTACCTGACTTGTTGGTGTCAATGAAGACTGGCCTATGGCTTCCCATAGTTTTTGTGATATAATAGTTATATCTGATGCTGTATCGATCTGCAATTGAATAGGATGGCCATTCAATTGTACTGTAACATATTTTCGTTTGGATTTTTGTTTTGAGAGAAACGTTGCTATCAGACTGTTTATTTTTGAAAAACTGTCCTGATGTCGTTGCCTGTTGTGTGTATGTGAGGTTTGCCTATTATGGGTTGGTTTTCGTCCTGGAGGGGTGCAAAATCCCTCTTTATGTCCGAGTCGATTGCAGCTGCGACAGCGGTGTGTCTTGAAGGTGCAGTATCGCACAAAATGCCAGTTGCCACAATTCCAACAAGCTGTTGAGGGCTGGACTGATTTTGAAGTTGGTGAGGTGGGCTGACGTTGTTTTTGAACTGTGTTTACCATGGATGCTGATGCTTGTTGTACCATAGTTGAATCATGTTTTAGATTCACTAGACGCTGGCATTCCACGGCAACTTGTTGCAATGTTATGTCTGGATTTTGTTCTATTTTTGACAAAATCCTTGTGCGAATGTCTGTTTCCCATTCTGATTTCAAACCACACACAAAAATCAAACATTTGAACTGAGCATCTGTGATGGAAGAGATTTTAAAACGTTCACATTCTTTGTTTACAAGGCCTGCATAGGTTGAAAAATCGGTCGAGGAAGATTTCGTTATGTTAAGACAATTAAAACGTATATTGAATAATGAAATATGCTCACCGAAAATCTGAGTGAGGGTTTCCACTGTGCTGTGAAAATTTTAGTCACGAGCATGATTTGGTAATATGTAATGTTCCGACGTCCCAAGCTTCCGTAACAGAAGTCTTACCTTCCAGTCGTCAGCTTGATCCTTGAAATCCACTCAAAAAATGTCCTCGAAACGCGCAAACCATGTTTCGAACGTCGAATTTGCCATTGGGTCATAACAAAATTCCGTTATTGTTTGTGAAATGAAACTGTAGATGTCCTAAGATTTGTTTCTGAAATCGACGATGTAGGTGTGGAAAATCTCTCTGAAAATAATTCCATTAACCGTAATTGCTGTTGTAATAATTGTGTAATACTGCTATCCATATTCTTTTTTTCTTTGAAAAAAAATTGTAAGTTTATCTCGTCGTCGTCGCCACTGTTATAAACCATGTAATTTAGATTATAATTATTAATAACTCGTAAAACAAAATGGATGACTTTTCAATAGAAAGGTTTAACAGATTTATTAAAAGTGTAATTAGAATGAAATGAGTTATTTAGCCGCTGTAACGCGAGATGTAATTTGATCAAGTCTGCTCCGTTTTCAATGTTTACTTTTTAACTCGGTAAGCCACTCGATCAGGGGGGATAACTCTTAAATGATCCAAGGGACATAATTCCGTTTTTCTTTAGTTATCCTAACAATAACTATAACTATAAAATCACTCAATAAGTTATTTATGATTATTTATAACTACAAAAGCACTCAATGAGTTATTTATAACTATTTATGACTATAAAATTACTCAATAAGCTATTTATAACTATAAAAGCAGTCAATAAGCTATTTATAACTATTTATAACTATAAAAGAACTCAATAAGCTATTTATAACTATTCATTACTATAAAAGCACTCAAAAAGCTTTTTATAACTATAAAAACACTCAACAAGTTATTTATACCTATTTATAACTATAAAAGCACTCAATAAGTCATTTATAACTATAAAAGCACTCAATAAGTTATTTATAACTATAAAAGCACTCAATAAGTCATTTATAAATATTTATAACTATAAAAGCATTAAATAAGCTATTTATAACTATAACAGAACTCATTAAGTTATTTATGACTATTTATAACTATAAAAGCACTCAATAAGTTATTTATAACTATTTATAATTATAAAAGCACTAAATAAGCTATTTATAATTATAAAAGCACTTAATAAGCTATTTATAACTATTTATGCTAATAAAAGCATTCAATAAGTTATTTATGACTATAAAACACTCAATAAATTATTTATAACGATTTATAACTACAAAAGCACTCAATGAGTTATTTATAACTATTTATTACTATAAAATCACTCAATAAGCTATTTATTATTACAAAAACAGTCAATAGGCTATTTTGACTATTTATAATTATAAAAGAACTCAATAAGCTATTTATAACTATAAAAGCACTCAATAAGCGATTTATAACCATAAAAGCATTCAATAAGCTATTTATAACTATTTATAACTATAAAAGCACTCAATAAGCTATTTAAAACTATAAAAAACACTCAATAAGCTATTTATAACTATAAAAACACTAAATAAGCTATTTATAACTATAACTATAAAAACAGTCAATAAATTATTTATAAATATAACTATAAAAGCATTTAATAAGCTATTTACACCTATTTATAACAATAAAAGCCGTCAATGAGCTATTTATAACTATTGATAATTATAACTATAACAGCACTCAATAAGGCATTTATAACTATTCATAACCATAACTATAAAATCACTCAATAAGTTATATATAACTATTTATAACTACAAAATGAATCAATAAGTTATTTAAAACTATTTATAGCAATAAAAGCACTCAATAAGTTATTTATAACTATAAAAGCTATTTATAACTATTTATAACTATAACAGCACTCAATAAGTTATTTATAACTATAACAGCAAGCAATAAGCTACATCATAACTATTTATAACCATCACTATAAAAGCACTCAATAAGTTATTTATAACTATTTATAACTATAAAAGTACTCAATAAGCTATTTATAAGTATTTATGACTACAAAAGCACTCAATAAGCTATTTTTAACTATTTATAACTATAAAAAAACTCAATAAGCTATTTATAACTATTTATAACTATAAGCGCTTAATAAGTTATTTATGACTATAAAAGCACTCAATAAGCTATTTATAACTATAAAAACACTCAATAAGCTATTTATAACTATAACTATAAAAGCACTCAATAAGTTATTAATAACTATTTATAAATATAAAACCACTCAATAAGTTATTTATAACTATTTATGACTACAAAAGCACTCAATAAGCTATTTATAACTATTTATAACTATAAAAGTAGTCAATAAGTTATGTATAACTATTTATGACTATAAAAGAACTCAATAAGCTATTTATAACTATTTATAAATATAAAAGCGCATAAGTTATTTATTACTATGAAAGCACTCAATAAGCTATGTATAACTATAAAAGCAGTTAACTAGTAATTTATAAGAATTTATTACTATTTATAACTATAAAAACACTCAATAAGCTATTTTATTACGACAACTTTAAAAGCACTCAATAAGTTATTTATAACTATTGATAACTGCAAAAGGACTCAATAAGCTATTTATAACTATTCATAATTATAACTATAACAGCACTCAATAAGTTATCATAACTATTTATAACTACAAAAGCACTTAATAAGCTATTTATAACTATACAAGCACTCAATAAGTTATTTATAACTATAAAAGCATTAATTAAGCTATTTATAACTATTCATAATTATAACTATAACAGCACTCATTAAGTTATTTATGACTATTTATAACTATAAAGGCACTAAATAAGTTTATTTATAACTATTTATAACTATAAAAGCACTCAATAAGCTATTTATAACTATAAAAGCACTCAGCAAGCTATTTATAACTACAAATACACTCAATAAGCTATTTATAACTATTTATAACTATAAAAGCACTCAATAAACTTTTTATAACTACAAAAGCACTCAATAAGCTATTTATAACTGTTTATAACTATAAAAGCACTTAATGAGTTATTTATAACTATTTATAACTATAAAAACACTCAATAAGCTATTTATAACTATAAAAACACTAAATAAGCTATTTATAACTATAACTATAAAAACACTCAATAAGTTATTTATAAATATTATAACTATTTATAAAAGCACTTAATAAGCTATTTATAACTATAAAAGCACTCAATAAGTCATTTATAAATATTTATAACTATTTATAAAAGCACTTAATAAGCTATTTATAACTATAAAAGCACTCAATAAGTCATTTATAAATATTTATAACTATTTATAAAAGCACTTAATAAGCTATTTATAACTATAAAAGCACTCAATAAGTCATTTATAAATATTTATAACTATTTATAAAAGCACTTAATAAGCTATTTATAACTATAAAAGCACTCAATAAGCTATTTACATTGCATACCCCCTTAATAATTAATACCTTCGTTACTTCTTGGTTTGCTCTGTCGTCTAGTGGTTGAGTACTTTCTTCGCCTCTGCATTGTAGTTGCCATCTCCGTGTGTTGTCTGTAACAAAAGACTTTTCTCACCCGCTTCATAAGACAACAATCTTTTCATTTTAATTACTTTTTATTCGGCGTCAGTTTCTATTGCCCGTGGAGATGTTTTGCTATCGTTGAGAGAGAGAGAGAGATTTACGAATATCGTGATTAATTCTTCAGCTAACTTATTGTCTAATCAGTCCTTTGTTATTTGAGGAGACAGGGAGGGAGAAGGACATCTTGTACGCCAGTATTTTTTCTTAGGGAAAACATTTCCCGTTCTGACTTGACTACATCTTATTTCCTTCGTCCGACTTCTACGCCTCCTAAGTCCGAACTGTTTTTAAAACTCCAATTTTCTCACATCTCAAAACTGTAACGTAATATCACGTGATCCACACAGGTGCAGGATGACCTTTTGAACTAGAATCATCCATTGTCCCGTCACTTGTCACGTTTCGATTCCCGGAAACAGCATCGCACTCTATGCACTCGGTGGCAAGCACTAAATCGCACAAGCCAAACCAACGACCCCACACCCGTTCTCCGCCACACGTCCATTATCATATAACATTCTCATGAGGGGTTTTATTATCCCAAAAGTTACGTCCATCATTATATAACATTCTCATGAAGGTTTTTATAATCTCACAAGTTACGTCCATCATTATATAACATTTATAACTATAACTATAAAATCACTCAATAAGTTATTTATAACTATTTATAACTATAAAATACCCCCATAAGTTATTTATAACTATTTATGACTACAAAAGCACTCAATAAGTGTTTTATAACTATTTAAAACTATGAAAGCACTACATAAGCTATTTATAACTATTTATAACTATAAAAGCTATTTATAACTATTTCTAAGTATAACTATAACAGCACTCAATAAGTTATTTAAAACTATTTATAACTATAAAAGAACTCAATAAGCTATTTATAACTATAACTATAAAAGCAGTCAATAAGTTATTTATAACTATTTATGACTATAAAAGCACTCAATAAGCTATTTATAACTATTTATAACTACAAAAAAACTCAATAAGTTATTTATTACTATTTATTACCATAAAATCACTCAATAAGTTATTTATAACTATTTATAACTATAAAATCACTCAATAAGTTATTTATAACTATTTATAACTACAAAAGTACTACATGAGTTATTTATAACTATGTATAACTATAAAATCACTCAATTAGCTATTAATAACTATAACTATAAAAGTCCTCAAAATGTTATTTATAACTATAAAACACACAATAAGCTATTTATAACTACAAAACACTCAATAAGGTATTTATAACTATTTAAAACTACAAAAGAACTCAATAAGCTATTTATAACTATTTATGACTATAAAAGCGCTTAATAAGTTATTTATAACTAGAAAAGCACTCAATAAGCTATTTATAACTATAAAAACACTCAATAAGCTATTTATAACTATAAAAACACTCAATAAGCTATTTATAACTATGACTATAAAAGCACTCAATAAGCTATTTATAACTATAAAAGAACTCAATAAGCTATTTATAACTATTTATGAATATAAAAGCGCTTAATAAGTCATTTATAACTATAAAAGCACTCAATAAGCTATTTTAAACTATAAAAACACTCAATAAGCTATTCATAACTATAACTATAAAAGCACTCAATAAGTTTTTTATAACAATTTATAACTATAAAAACCCTCAATTAGTTATTCATAACTATTTATAACTATAAACACACTCAATAAGCTATTTATAACTATTTATAACTATAAAAGTACTCAATAAGTTATTTATACCTATTTATAACTATAAAGACGCGCAATAAGTCTTTTATATCTATAAAAGCATTTAATAAGCTATTTATAACTATTTATAATTATAACAATAACAGCACTCATTAAGTTATTTATGAATATTTAAAACTATAAAAGCACTCAATAAGCTATTTATAACTATTTAAAACTATAAAAGAACTCTATAAGCTATTTATGACAACAAAAGCACTTAATAAGCCATTTGTAACTATTTATAACTATAAAAGCATTTAATGAGTTATTCATAGCTATTTATAACTATAAAAGCACTCAATCAGTCATTTATAAATATTTATAACTGTTTATAACTATAGAAGGATCAATAAGCTATTTATAACTATAACACACTCAATAAGCTATTTATAACTATAAAAGCACTATATAAGTTATTTATAACTATTTATAACTATAAAAGCACTCAATAAGCCATTTATAACTATTTATAACTATTTATAACTATAAAAGCGCTTAATAAGTTATTTATAACTATAAAAGCACTAAATAAGCTATTTATAACTATAAAAACACTCAATAAGCTATTTATAACTATAACAATAAAAGCACTGAATAAGCTATTTATAACTATTCATAACTATAGCAGCACTCAATAAGCTATTTATAACTATATCTATAATAGTACTCAATAAGCTATTAACAACTATTTATAATTATAACTATAACAGCACTCAATAAGTTATTTATAACTATTTATGACTATAAAATTACTCAATAAGTTATTGATAACTATTTATAACTATAAAATCACTCAATAAGTTATTCATAACTATTTATAACTATAAAAGCACTTAATGAGTTATTTATAACTAATTATAACTATAAAAGCTCACAATAAGCTATTTATAACTATAAAAACACTAAATAAGGTATTATAACTATAAAAGCACTCAATAAGCTATTTATAACTATTTAAAACTATAAAAGCACTTAATTAGGTATTATAACTATTTATAACTATAAAAGCTCTCAATAAGCTATTTATAACTATAAAAACACTAAATAATTTATTTATATCTATAACTATAAAAACAGTCAATAGGTTATTTATTAATATTCATAACTATTTATAACTATAAAAGCACAATTTCAGATGATGATGTATTTTTATTTATAACTATTTATAACTATAATAGTACTTAATAAGTTATTTTTAACTATTCATGACTATAAAAACACTCAATAAGTTATTTATAACTATTTATAACTATAAAATTACTCAAAATATTTATAACTGCTTATAATTATAAAAGTACTCAATAAGTTATTTATAACTATTTATAACTATAAAATCACTCAATAAGCGATTTATAACTATTTATAACTATAAAAGTGCTTAATAAGTGATTCATAACTATAAAAGCACTTAATGAGTTATTTATAACTATAAAAGCACTCAATAACCTCTTTATAACTATAAAAACACTTAATAAGCTATTTATAGCTACAACTATAAAAGCACTAAATAAGTTATTTATAAGTATTTAGGACTATAAAATTACTCAATAAGTTATTTAGAAATATTCATAACTATTAATAACCATAAAACACTCAATAAGCTTTTTATAACTATTTATAACTATAAAAACACTCAATAAGCTATTAATAACTATAACTATGTAACCACTCAATAAGTTATTTATAACTACAACTATAAAACACTAAATAAGTTATTTATAACTATTTATAGCATTTCCTAACTATTTATAACTATAAAAGAACTCAATAAGCTATTTATAAGTTTTTATAACTGTAAAAGCACTGAATAAGTCATTTATTACTATAAAAGCACCCAATAAGCTATTTATGACTATAAACGCACTTAATATTTATAACTATAAAAGCACTCAATAAGCTATTTATGACTATTCATAACCATTACTATAAAAGCACATAATAAGTTATTTATAAAATAAATCAATAAGTTATTTATAACTATTTATAACGATAAAAGCACTCAATAAGTTGTTTATAACTATTTATAATTATAAAAACATACAATAAGCTATTTATAACTATAAAAACACTAAATAATTAATTTATATCTATAACTATAAAAACAGTCAATAGGTTATTTATTAATATTCATAACTATTTATAACTATAAAAGCACAATTTCAGATGATGATGTATTTTTATTTATAACTATTTTTAACTATAAAAGCGCTCAATAAGCTATTTATAACTATAAAAGCACTCAATAAGCTATTTATGACTATTTATAACCATAACTATAAAATCACTCAATAAGTTATTTATAACTATTTATAACTATAAAAGCACTCAATAAGCTATTTATAACTATAACATAACCCCCACACGCCTCTTAGACCCTGTGGGTATCGTCGGCCACTCAAGCTCAGGTGTTTGATATCCTGGTCACAGTGCCAAGTATAACAGATACCTCACTCTCTTCTGTGTCATGGAATCACTTATAACATGGTACTCCACTCGTGTCTCTGTCTCGCTGCTCACACCTCTGGTTCACTACACAGAGATCTTGCCAGACCGTGAACACTCTTCAGCCGATCGTCGTAGTGGAAAAAAAAATATGTCGATCGAAATTCCTTCAGGCCGGGATTATGACGATGATAGTGATAGCTTCGTTGATCTCGTCTCTGTGAAGGCAAAGGTTATTCAAGCAGAACAAATCAACAATAGAATGATGCAACAACTTGGCGAGGTCTTTTTGTATGAAAGTAATTATTAACAAAGATAAAAGAATTGTTTTTACTTTGAAGTAATGTCTATCGTATGGTAAATGTCTTTTGCATTCAACTATTACGTTGTCTCTCTGTGCGCCATACAATCGCAATTAGCTATTAAAGTCCTAAACTATCAGCGAACGGCCATGGCGAGAATTCTGTTTTTCTCCGGCGATTTTTTCCCCGACTTGCCTTTTCGCCTGTCTTTGGGGATCTGGTCTCTAGGCGTTTTCACACGTCGACACTTATTGAAAATGTTCATTACTTCACCCTTTTCTTCTCTCTTTCCTTTTCTCTGTGTCTCTTCCTCTCTCAGGGGTTTGGAGGGGGCGCGTTTGTACGCATAGACTCTCATTGAAAATGTTCATTGCTAAACCCTTTTCTTCTCTCTTTCCTTTTAGATTTTATTGTTATCATAAAACGATTTCTCATCTTCTTTCGTTGTGGAGCAAAGGCCGTTCGCCCCTAATTAATGACGACAGCTTAGATGGTTATCTTTGAACATCAGCTTAGCCCGCCCGGCTAGCGTAGCACTGATACACCTGATCATATGTTTTTTTGTTGATGTTTATTTAGCATTTTGGTGAGTAAGAGATTTTGCCCAAATTCTGATTCAACATCTGTTTAGCGTCGGCTCTGTGTGTGATTACACAGAACCGACACTCTACACGACTTTTCGTAGACATTTCGATGCCGGATACAACCTTCTTTGGATAACCGTTTCGCGTCCAATATATATACTAGTCTTATATCTCCACATCGTTTCTACGTAGGGCCTAGCATTATCACCAAGATGCATACTAGTGCGCCACTAGAGTACCCGATCACGTCGGCCCAACTGCTTTGTCACAATAACTATTTATAACTATAAAAGCACTGAATAAGTTATTTATAACTTATTGAGTGCTTTTATAGTTATAAATAACTTATTGAGTGCTATTATAGTTATAAATAGTTATAAATAGCTTATTGAGTGCTTTTATAGTTAGTTATAAATAGTTATAAATAGCTTATTGAGTGCTTTTATAGTTATAGTTATAAATAGCTTATTGAGTGTTTTATAGTTATAAATAGTTATAAATAGCTTATTAATTGCTTTTATAGTTATAAATAGCTTATTGAATGCTTTTAGTTATAAATAGTAATAAATAACTTATTGAGTGATTTTATAGTTATAAACAGTAATAAATAACTTATTGAGTGCTTTTATAGTTATACACAGTTATAAATAACTTATTGAGTGCTTTTATAGTTATAAATAGTTATAGTTCTAAATAGCTTATTGAGTGCTTTTATAGTTAATAAGCTATTATAGTTATAAATAGCTTCTTTTTTTTATTCATAACTATTTATAACTATAAAAGCACTCAATAAGCTATTTATAACTATAACTATAAAAGAACTCAATAAGGTATTTATAACTATTTATAACTATAAAAGCACTCAATAAGTTATTTATAACTATAAAAGTACTTAATAAGCTATTTATAACTATAAAAGTATAACAAGACCCCACAAGCTCTTTCCTTGCGACGGCATCAAATGTAATGAGAACCGTCCTTGGCGCAGGAATCCTTCCCGACTGTGAACACCCTACTTTGGCTCGTGATGTCGTCTATAGTGGCAGTAAAGAGAAAGATGGTTCGAATCTCCTCTATGTCGGGATGATCTTTCGCCGGTCCGCTGTGAAGGCAATGTTACACAAGCAAAACAAACCGACAACAGAAACAAGTCAACAACTTCGTTAGGTCTTTTTATAAGCAATAATTATTTAACAAGATGGACAATTGGTTTTAAACTTTAACTCAAAGTCTGTTTTTCGATAATGGCTTTGTGTCAATCTATTTCGTCGTCTCTTCTGTGCGTGAATACATTTACAATTGCTTTCTTAATTTAGTCATTAACCTATGTTTGGAAAACGGTGGGTCTTACTTCGTCCCGCATGCCTAAGGCATGCCTCCTTCGGACGACTTTCGTCCGACCTCCTTCTTTGCCTGCCTCTGGGGAACTGATTCTCTCCGTGTCTCCACACGTCCACACTTATTGAAAAGGTTCGTTGAAACACGCTTTCGGTCCCCCCTTCCCTCCTTTCCTTGAGTCTTTCTTCCTCTCTCAGAGTTGTTTGGGGTTGGGTGGTACGCGCGATGCTGACTTACTCTCTTTCTTCCCCCCCCTCCCCCCATCCCTTCTTCTGTGTCCCTCCTCCTCTCTCGGAGTGGGGTGGTACGGGCAATTGAAATTCTTCTGGTAGGCTGTTAGATGTTATCTACATAGAAAACAATTATCGATTTCCCTCGCTGGGGAAAGGAGATCTCTGCCCTAATTAATAGTGACAGCCTCCAGATGGCAATCTCTACCCAGCTTCGCCCACCCAACTAATATAGTACTGACACGCTTGACCGTATATTTTTCTTGTTAGCGATAAAAAGATTTTGCCCAAACATTGCCCATCTGTTTAAACTCGGCCTGTGTAAGATTTAAATACTATCGACAATTTAATTTAGTTTTCTTAGAAAGCCTAGACGACGTGTTGCCATTTTCTCCCCTTGTTTCTATAGCCGATCCGTGTGAGTATACGTACTAGCCCCGTATCTCTACTTGTTTCTACGTAGGGCCTGATTTCTTTGATGCATATTGGTGCGCCCTAAAAGTGCAGCTTGCGTCGGCTGAAATCACTGTTTCACAGTTATAAATAGCTTATTGAGTGCTTTTATAGTTATAAATAGCTTATTGAGTGCTTTTATAGTTATAAACAGTAATAAATAACTTATTGAGTGCTTTTATAGTTATAAATAGTTATAGTTATAAATAGCTTATTGAGTGCTTTTATAGTTAATAAGCTATTATAGTTATAAATAGCTTCTTTTTTTATTCATAACTATTTATAACTATAAAAGCACTCAATAAGCTATTTATAATTATTCATAACTATAACTATAAAAGCACTCAATAAGTTATTTCCTCCTCTGCCTATGCTGCTGCATGGGATATTTTAGAGGAAAAATATGGAAACCACCTATAGCAATTGCTAATTTATATAGGGACAAGCTCTGAGCATGGCCCAAGATAACATCTAACACAGAATTTGTTGATTTTTTTTGAAGCTGTTAGGCGTTCATGGTTCACATCAAGGCGCTAGAAATATTTGACGATTGTAATGAAAACAGAAAATTTCTTTCAAAGTGACCATATTGAAAATAGAGGAAGTGAATAAGTAATTTATGAAATTTATGCTGAAAAAAAAAAATTGCCAGAAATTTTGTCATTGTTAAATTATGGATGATAGATTAACTAGTGTGGATTTTGATACGTGTGAATTGATACAGTCACGATGACCACCCATATGTTCTCAAAGTGTATTCTGGATCGATCTAGCCCATGGGTTAGATTTGATGAGGTGCCGTCAAAAAGGCCAAACTCAAAGCGATATGATATCACCCGTTGATATGACGTCACATGAGAACAGAGCAAACGAAGAATGATTAGATTTTTAAAGTTCTGGCTTGGGAGTCAATGCGACCAGACGCTAATAACATGTTTTAACAATGACAATAAACTGTGAGAATCCACCTCAACGATGAGCGTCGATCTGTCTCTCAGTATATCTATCTATAGTTAAGTAAGGAACAAATCTGTCTCTCTCCATTTTAATTAAAAGTGAAACTGTACTTGTCGTTTAGCATATTTCTCTCAAATAAACTTCAATTCCGAAAATCTGTCTTATCTTAATTCTTCTTAGTTATTCGAATGCGGATCCTAGCAACTAGACGAAGAATCAACATGGTGGTGAGAAGTGACAAGAAGATTGGTAGCGGCAATAAAGAAACTACAGTGCAAAGAGAAAAGAAAAAAACAACACATATTCAACACACGCGCATTATCGATATTACGGAAAAAAATGGAAAAGAGGGCGCACCAGCACATTTTAGAATAAAAGAAAAAGGATTATGTAACAATATCACTGCAGTCTCTCAAACAAAGAAATCGATAAACTCAAATACTTTAAACAACGTAGTTTAATAAATAAAAAAATATAAATAAAATAAAAAAACACTTGATCACAATTTCAGATGATGATGCATTTTCTGTCGACTTGACAGACTTTAACACGCAATATTTTAATGCAAGAATTTAACGGAGAAAGCAAGGCAGAAAAAAATAAAATTTGTTCACGCCGAAAGATTATGCTTTGGTAATCTCAGATTCGGTCATCAGTCAAAGAGATGTAAAAGAAGTGTTTGTGAAGTGTGTTAAAGGAAATATTCTACGTGTTTGGGTTAGGGGAGTCAGGCGGGAACAAGTACCAGTATTTTTTATACTTCAATTCACCCCAAACAAGGCACATTCACACGAAGACGTAACGGCTACTGTGAATTAGGGGCCAGATTTATAGGGGACATCGTAAGTAGAGAGTTGTACAGTAAGATGTTTGTTCACATTACGTTTAAATTCTGCATGTTGGTGCAGTTGGGAAACAGGGAGCAGAGAGGGAATTTCAAAGGCAAGCAGTTCGAGGAAAGAAGCTATTAGAGTTATGACCTAATCCCCAAATTAGATTTTTAATCTTAATAGCCAGTAGACAATTTAAAATATCGAGCGAAGATGTATCCTTTTTCTTTTAAAATATTATTTTTGTCTCTTAGCTTGAGAGATAGTATCGCTGAGCGGGTGTATGTATATATTTTCTTTCTTTTAAAACTTTGTTTGTTCTTCAGCTTGAGAGATAATAAAAAAGATAAATATAGAAGAGAGGGGGCGAGAGTGTATATTTCAGTAGACCTGGCTGTCCCCTTTCCACTTTTGAGTCTTAAGAATGTAACCGTTGAGAAAAAAGGGATTAGTAATGTTGCCATCTCTGTGGAGATCACTTATACTCCGCTACCTGTATCCCCTACACCAACCCACCATCCGGTCCAATACCAACTGCTGAACGAATAAGAAAGAAAGAAAAAAAACAAGGAAGAAAAAAAGGAACTGCTAAACACAATCTACCCCAAGGTTTGGTTGTAGAGGAAGCAAAATTTGTCGCTTCAAATCACGACAGAAAAAACGGGACAACCAAAAAAAACTTTGAAGAAGCATTTGTGCAAAGTTCCTGCACATTTGAAACCGTTAAATTGTCTGATACTGATACGGACACCAACAAAGAAAACACCCTGGATGCACCTTACTGAATGCCAAAGGCATCTTAACAGATAGTCAATCAACGAAACAACCGCAATACCCGAAACAGAGAAGAATTATTTAGCTTCCTCCGTTGCGGTAACAACTGTTTATATATGTCAAGGATTCAAACATTATATTCTTATGAACTCTGAATGGGCACCAGTAATTTCTAAGTCAGTCCCTTTCTTTCTCTCAAGCTGAGTTTTTTTTTTGCATTGTATATATATCTTCGCTTGGTCTTGTTAAGTATTTGTTAAAACCCCATCCTATACTATTTTTGTTTTGTTTTTATATTTTGTCCCTACTTATATATTTTATAAAAATAAATTTTGTCATTTTAATCTCTTGTGTTGGTCTTCCGTTCTTTCACAAAGTGTTTGTCGTCTGTCTCTTCATCTTTACAGGTGTCGTGAGAAAAAGTTCCCACTCCCCTCTCGTTCTGTGTGCACGCATATTTAAACCTGAGGACAAAAATCTTTTTTTTTTCTATTACGTGACCGTCTTGTTCCCAACGAGACGCAACCGTAACGGAGTTGAAAGCCTTCCAGCACCTTGGGACCTCTACAGTGAAGGAGTGTGATTTTGCTGTTTGTCAGGTTTGTCGGAGTATTTACGTTGAGGGGTCACAAGTGCAGCAAGTTCGTCGGAGCACATTCTGTTGAAGTACTTGTAAAACAAGCACAGGGATACAACATTGTAGCGATGAGACAGGGGCTGGAGCTTGGTAGACAGTGTGGGACCTATTAAATTAGAGACTCGTTTTTGGACTGTTCAAAAGATAGAGACTAATGGTTGGTACACTAGCCAAGATGTTACAACAATAATACTCCATGCATGGGAGAATGGTTACTTTGTAGAGATATAGGATATTGGCAGGTGTGAGAAGTTTTCTAGCCCAGAAGAGAGTCAACCTTCTTTGCAGCAGACTTGGCAGTATCTTCTATTTATTTACTCCAATTCATGTTACCTGTGAATGTTAGGCTGAGGAGTTTGACTTTCAAGAAAGGTGCTATCAGCCATGGCAATCGGTGGCTGGAAAGGTTTTTTATAATTGGTAAAGAAAAGGGGCATTATCTTGATAACATTAATGTAACCATCAATTTTCGGCCCCATGCCACTACAAGCTTAGGATTCAGTCATTGCCTTGGATATGCGTGCGTTTGACTTGTCCACACATCAAGAATAGAGCGTGGTGTCATCAGCAAATATACCCATCTCGGACGCGATTACATCAGGGAGGTCGTTTATCAGAAATAATAAATGTCCAAAGATTAACCCCTGGGGCACACCCGCATTAATATGTTGTTGTTTAGATGTCAAGCCATCTAGGATGACCTGGATCTTTCCTTTCGCTAAGGATCTAATTATCTTAAACACTTAACAGTAATGGCGTACAAATTAATTTTGAGAAGAACTTCATGCCAGACCTTGTCAAAGGCTTTGGATATATCAAGCACTACCACCTGCAAGAGTCGGGAAAATTCCAAATCCAGAAAGACCTCGATTATTGCAGCAAACAGTTGCAATAATTCCAGTCTTGCATTCATCCATAACTCTGTGAACACTCAAAGTCTTTACATATGCATTGTTGGATACTTAAAACGGCAGCACTCCAGTAAATGTCAAGAAAAAAAATCAATTGGGATAAAGAAATTTCAGATCTCGATGAGAGGCCTGGAAAAGATCTTTTGATTCTCGCTTAAATACAAATCAGCAAATGTTACTTACCTTCAGGATTTTTTTTAATGTAAAATTGTGTGAGCTCCACCATTTTCCAGATGCTAGTATCGCTGGGTATGCTGCAATACCCGTTCCTTCGTGGGACCTGGTAGCATCAAACAAAACACAACGATAGAGACAAGGACGTGCGAGAGAAACGGTTTCTTTATTCTTCACCACCAGCTGGTGTAAGTTGGGTATACACATATATAATTAAATATTTCTTTGTTAGCAAAATTCCTTTGGCATTATTGTTCTTTCCTTTGTCTTACGAAGAAACCTCTTTCTTTACCTTGACGGCGGTTGATTTTTGACTTTACCCAACATAAGTTATTTTCACGAAAACCAGACAGACCTTGCAACCTAGAGGGAACAATACAATCTGTAGCAGTCTGCTCCCGGAATCTAGGAGAGGTTTTTGATCTCCACGCCAGTTGTTTACGGCAGTCCGGCCATGGTGGAGGTACCTCTCTTCGGGGCTGACCCATAAGTTTTTCTCTATATCCTCTCAACTCAATCTCTGCTACGTAAGCGCTCCTTCTTCCTTCGTTTAAAACTGCCGTTTTAATTTCTGAATTTGCACACCAGGTGCCTTCTTCTGACCTCGTGCACCTGACTCTTTTAAAGATTACAGAGTAGGGTTTTTTTTTTTTTTTACGTCATACTCCAAAATGAAGTCGTCGATCTCACACACCTGGCCTCCCCGTGACGTCTTATGTGTTATTACTCAACATATCTGCATCATTTTACACATATATCTACCTGCAAGTCTGTCTGGTAATGGAGAAAGTACATAAGTGAAAACTCTTGACTAAGATTCAAACACACACCAGCAGTTACTGCAGCTTGAATTAGTGACATGTTTAAAAAAAAAAAAAAAAAAAAAAAGAAGCTATAAATACTAAATCTACAATAGTTCTTTTTCATGGCATGCAAAAAGTTTCACTTCACATGTTTATAATCAACCACATACAAAGAATCAAATAGAGTACTCAACCAGAACAATGAGTTTATGATGCCTCTAAAGGAATTATGGAAGACTATTCTGAAATCTCCAAATGCACTTTTGTATGTACGGCAAAGGAAGAGAACTCCTTATTGGTTTTTCTAAATAAATTTGCTGATTGGTAGAGAGCGTAAGAGTAATTGTTTGATTAAAAAGAAACATTAAAGAATGCAAAGGTGTGAAACAATGAACCAATAAAACTACAAGCTTTGAAGATTGGAAAGAAGATTTTCATTAAGTTGATTCAAGAATCGTTCTCAGACATTATAAAGAGATTTGAATTGTTTGTTTTATTGTGCCATAAAATTCATTTGATAAGTTCTAGAAAGTTATTTAATTTGATTTTTGATTTCTTCTATAGATGGAAGTGATTTATTTTTTCAGATTCTATTAATTGCGATGTGAGCATATTTTTCAACATGACGTTTGGTGTATGATAGTATTCCTGTATCTTGTAGTCAATTAAAATGTTTGTGAGTCGTTGATCGCAGTAGGTGCAGCTTCTGCTTTGAGTAAGTATCTGTCGGGTTAGATATGCCTGTCAGATTTTGATTGCTGAATATTGATTGCTTAATACTGTGTCTTATCTTTGACCAGGTAGAATTTCCACATTTTCTATTCCAACTGTTGATGTTGATATGATTTGTTTGGAAACATATCCGATATTCTTTGCCATTTCCTTTTCACATATTGTATGATCTTAGTTTTGCAAGTTGTATATGGAAGTTTAAGAGTTGTCATTCTCATTTTAGTTGTTTCTTTTGCAAATATGTTAGCCTCCCAACCAAGAACCGAAATCGAACAAACTCCTACAGAGAATAAATTGGAATATTCAAACAGGATGGAAACAGAAGATGACTCAGAAAATCTAAAACTTAAAAACAAAAAGCTCTACGAGAATACAACTCCATAAAAGAAATATGATAGAAACATGTTTTTATACAATGGAACTGTTATTAGAAGAACGAAGTGAAAACATTGTATTAACCAGAATCGGAATTGGCCACATGAGACTTACATATGCATATTTGCTTGAAGCTGTGGATGCATCCAGACGCACATTTTGCAATCAATAAATAACAGCAAAACACCTAATGATCAAATGCACAAAATACAAACACAGACGAATCAAATTCTCCAAAGAAGTAAATTTTTTTTTTTTTTAACATAGTTCACCCCAAACAAGGCAGGCTGCCACTGTAGACGTAAGGGGCTACTGAGAAAAGGAAAAGGGGAGAAGGTGGGGGGGGGGGTCAACCTAAATTGGGATCTGCACAGCGAGATGTCTGTTTACATTAGTTTTAAATTTCTGCATGTCTGTACTGTCGGGGAAACAGGGAGGGAGTTCCAAAGGCCAGCAGCACGAGGAAAGAAGCTATTTGAGTAGAAGGCTCCACAGTGAATGAATGAGATTTAGTTGATTGTCGAGTTAGTCTAGTGAATTTACGTCGAGGGGGAACCAGAGTAGCCAATTCATCGGAGCATAATTCATTGTTTGAAAAAATCTAACACCTAAGATACTTAAAAGAAACGACTCTTTAAAAAAATGTCTTGGGTATCACGTGAAACTGCATCCAGTAGTGAGTCCCCTTTTGCGGGGCTTTGGGAGTGTGGAGCCACCCCTTAGTTACCACTTCTCCCAGGTCCACTCTTGTTTGGAATGGTATTACCTCTCAGAGTCCCATTTATGGGTTAAATGGAATCTAATATTTTCAGATTGTTAATTTGAAAAATATGGGCCTACAAAGCATTTATAGGGATGACCGAGTTCGGTAATCAACAGCCCAAAAAGGGTTGATGTGACACAAAATGAAACAACCAACCAATTTATTTACTTAAAAATGAACCCATCTCCGACTTGCAAAAAATGTCAATTATTTTATCACAAAGCAAACATAACTCAGATAATATTTTAAACATCTTAAAAGAAGCAGCAATTGTTTACAATAATCAAACAAAATCACTCAAAAAATGTGAATATCAAAAAATTCTACACTTCAAAAACACCTTCTCAAAAAGAAGTATCGTAAATATAACCTTCTTGGCTAAAATCAGAGTGTAATATCTGTTCCGATGGATGCTACACTGTAGACCGGTACCGTCTTGGCCTTCGGGCCTTGATTACGCCGGTCTGAGGTATTGTCGTATGCTGTTCAAAGAGGTTCACCCTCCCAGGCTTTACCTTCTCTGAAGAAAAAGTTAGTTTATTGCTAATCGCTTGAAATGCTGCTCAGGCATTTTTTTTGGCCAAAGCGGGCTAATCCAAGAGCGCTCACTAACCACACCTGACCTTGTGTCTAACCTCCTGGAAGTAAATAACCTGGCTATAAATGACCCAACAGTGATTGATGAGTCATGAAACAAAGAATCAAATCAGTTCTGTTATGCCGACATAACTGGGAAGTCAGGCCAGGACTACTACTCAGCCAGTGTCCATCGGAAAGTAACACTTTTCCAATATTTCATTGGTGTAAAGATGATTTAATTTTCCTCTCAATTGCTGTCAAGCTAGACAAAGAATCTTTAATTTTTCTAATGCCACTTTCATAGCTTGTAATTTAACTGTGTAAATTGAAGAATTGGGTTTTTGACCCATTTTATATGCTGCATACTCATGGTATTTGTCTCAGAGTTCTTTATATTCACCTTGGCTGATGAGGTTGTTATGTTTCTTTTGTTGTTTTTTTTCTGTGTCAATGTTAGGTCTATGTGCGATTTGAAGATCATCTTGCTTATTATGAATGGCCTTACATTTCCAGGGTTCTTGTTTACTTGTGTTAGTGTTTCTTTGACACAAAGTCCAACTGTAGGTATATTTGTTTGCTTATTGCTGTAGAATTTGGTACATCGAGGGTGATATTTTTTGCTATGTTGGGTTGTTTGGACGGGATTGCAGAGATAGTTTTTCCCATGTTAGGATTAACGATGATCGTTGGTTTCTGTGTATAAACTTTGTATGGGTGAAATGCAGACGTCTCCTAAGCTTAATCTCAGACCTAAACTTTTTATATTTTATGCAGAATTTGTGTGGCCCTGTAGATATTAAGTTCATAGTAAAGTCTGAGCCCCGATGTGCTACCTGATTCTAAAATAGAATCAGAAACACGAATGCTAACACCCGAATGAAGCTCAATTATACAAGTTTTTTTTTTTTTTTTTTTAATGGAAGAACATTTCTAAAATGATGTCTCTTACATGTCTGGTCTAAAACAATATACAGAGGATGTCAATGATCTGACATATTTAGAAATGCACTAATAGTATTCGTTGATATAATAGAAAATGTTCGTCAATTAAATGACCAAAATAACATGTTTTGTTGGCACAAGAAAAGAGTTTACAGAATTCCTGAATGAAACTGATAAAGAAATAGTGAAGTCTCTAGGATGTGATATTTTTATGAACACCGAATCATCAACAAACCACACAAAAACGATAAGATGTGCTCTAACTAGGTATCTCAAGCTGGCCTGTTTATGCTGCGAAAATGGGCAAAAAACAGTGAAATTTTCGTAAAGCTTAACTTACGATATCTCAGCTATTTTTCACGTTATATCTATGAAATTAGTATGAAAATAAAAATTTAACTTTTCCTCTTTCCAATGATATTTTTTTCTTGTACGATGATTAGTTTTATTTGCAGGTTGATTTGAATTATCTAACTATTTTAATGACAAATGCGTTTAGTTTCACGTTTTTTCAACAAATTTTTAGTCCTATTTTTTTAACGTCTGTGCCATTCACGATTTTAATTATTTTACTTTGAGAAATCATTTCATTTTATAAAAGAAAGAGTATTCTTCAATTTGGTAGACAAAGTATAGAATTTTAAGTTAATTTTCATGAAAAATTTCAAAGTTGAAAACTTTAGTGGATAAAATATAAAAATTTAATTATAAAGAAATTGTCATTTATACCTTTATATAAAGTAATAATAATCAATAGAAATAATTTAAAAAATCGAACGACTTGGATATAAAAAAGCCAGTGTTTTCAAGCTTTTGAATTTTCCACATAAAAAAAAAAAAAAAAAAAAAAAAAAAAAAAAAATCGACCCTCGTGGGGATGAAAGTAAATAGGGAAAAAAAAGAATTTTGTTAAATTGTGGTGGATTTATGTTCATAATACTTTTCCAGAATTTTTTGTTATTTTGTATCTTTAGATCAGAATATCATCTGCCCCATTCCTGCAATTTGGTATATTTTACAGTATTTGTTGAATACTGTATGCAAAATATACGGGTCATTTTCTAGATTGCCAGTCTTCTGTAGCTTTATGTCAAACCATTCTGTTAAGGGAAATTTTTATATATTTTTTTTTCCTTCTTGAGTGAGGATCTTTATGCTCTTTACTTGTCTTGGCAGTTACTTAACTGTTGACATGCCTAAACAAGTATACATACTGTTGTAGGTGTTTGCATCTCCCTTCTTATAGGAAGTAGACCATGCAATCCTCTACCCATGTTGAAAAGTTTTTAATAATTTAGCTTTTTATTTTATTTGCTGATTATTCAGATAATGTTGAATCTGAAATAGGTGGGAGTGAGATCTAATTTTTAAAAAAATATAGTAAAAAAAAAAAACAAAAAAAAAAAACAAACAAAAAGGCATATATGATTTTAATTAACTAATTTTTATTTTCAAACCTTTACAATTACAGGCAGTCACTGCTGCTACCCCAAGGAGTTATCAAATTCAGTTATCTGGTAGTTATTCCTTATTAAAAGCCAAAGAAATAAATGGCTAAAACAAAACTGACCTTAAAAAGAAAAGAATTCAATAAGGAAAGGGAAAGGAGAAGGAAGGCTGCTTCAAGTAAGACATCGGCACTTTTGATGGATTAAAAAAAAAAAAAATAAATAAATTTCTATAAACAAAGTTATTTTATACATTTCTTGAATTGCAAAAATTTGACATTAAATGTTTATTCGATTTCTGCAACAATACAAGGAATTTTATTCTTCCAACTTTCCCTTTGTTGCTTTTCACAAAGGTCATGTTTTAGCAATGAACGAAGCCAAAATGCAATTCCTTCACTTAAAAATAAATACAAATTCTGTTTTTTTCTTTTTTGTTTAAAAGATGTTCATTTTAAGATTTAATGTTAGCGAAACGACTGATTTATCTTTCAGAGAGGGGAAAAAAAGCGGTTAGCAAAGAAGCAAAATGCGACATTTAGGAAATGGGGAAATTAGTTGAAAAAGAAAACGTTAAAATGTTTGGAAAGTTGAGATTTAAATATTGTTTCCTTAAAAAAAATTTTTTTTTTAAATTACAATCTTTATATGATTTTCTCAGACTTTGAAGATTAATGCATCCAGAGACAAACAAGGAATAAAGACGAGATAATTTGGGAATAGTTTCTATTGAAAAATTGATTTTTATAGAGAATATAGAAACCATTAGATGGCTAATAAAAGTTTGTCACTGACCAAAATAAAAATTGATGGGTGGAGGATATAAATTTAGCTTGAGAGCATTATTAGCATTTTGGCGGCAGAACTAAGGCCAACGTACACTCCCAAAAGGTGTTGAAATAAGAAAACAATTTATTTGGCAGTTAAAACTAGAATTTCATTCAAGATGAGAGAATTCTAATAAGCTTTAATCAAAGATATTAAAATAAAACTGTAGAAGATTTTTGTAAATAATTCTTAGTTCAGATGGGTTGGGGGAGGGAGATAATGCTTTGTATCTTTAGAAAAAAAACAAAACAAAAAAAAAAACCCATAGCAGGAATTGAAGAATAACAGAATCCAAATTCACTTTCCTCGGGCCATTGTAGTTGTAAAGAGGAGTTTCTTCATTTTCTTTTTCTTTTTCCCACCACCTGAGGAGGAGGAAGCGGCAGCAGAATGGCCTGGAAAAAAAAGAAATAATTTTCATTTTTACCAGTGGCAATCTTGGATACCATAACATGCATACCATCCTTCTTGAAATATTAGTTTTCTTAAATTGATTACACCATGGAATGCATAGAAAATATAGCAATTAGCAAAACAACATTGTATTCATATCAGCTTAAAAAAGATATCTTCATTCTGAATTACTGCAATTGTTTGTTGTTCTCAGGTCGCATCTTTAAGACAAACAACATTAAAATAGATAAAAAGTTCAATTTTCCCTTTTTGAGAAACTTTAAAAATTATGCTTTTTTCTTTCTTTTTTTTTGTTTTTCTTTAAAAAGTTATCAATTCAAGATATTTTGAGTGCACAGCATAAAACACATTTGATAGGCATTCAAAGTAAAAAAAATTGCAGATGCTTATAATTGGGTATTACCAAAATTTAGCATGAAAAAGCAAACTAATCTAATATATAAAGTTAAGCCGATTTTTCCCTTTTTGTACCTTGTGGAATAGGAAAATAACCACAGGCTACTAAACTCACCACTATATTACGCTTATTCACTCGAGCGTGTTTTAGTAAATTTGTTATTTTTTTTTCTCCAGCTAACACTAAACATTACTTTTGGCCAATCATCTTCGACTCTCCTCAAAACATACTCCATATAGGCGGTAAAAACTTTTCCCCCTTAACAATTAAGTACTGACACTTTCCTCATCGACACCGGGAATTAATAAACGTCTACTTTTCAAAAAATTGTCCGTTATTATTTTCTATTTGTCTGCTATTAATTTACTACATAATACAAAACATTACGCACACATTTAATGGACGCTTCCGCTAATTCCGATGAATTTCGGATTACGTTATTTCTACCTATTACGTATACATTTATAGTCATTTCGGTTTTTAGAGAATGCAATTAACGAACATAGTTTTTTGCAATATTTTATCTTTCAACATGGCGGCTACAATTTCTTCAACAACTCCACTTGCGAATTAAGTTACTAGACATAAGCCAAGATACTCGGTAGTCATCCATAAAGTGTACATTTTCTGATTCCAACACCTTTCACACGCATATCCAAAATTTGGAAGAAAACATTGATTTCTTGGTATAGAAATGACTGAAAACGTGGGACTGGTGGATGCTACATCCGGTCGCCTTACGGCGGATCGTACGATAACACGCATGCCAGCTACTGACTGGCTTCATTTAAATCACCTATTTTTTCATAGACTTTATACTCACTTCCGTGCCCAAAACATTAGCAGGGTAGATCCAAGACCAAGAGGTTTATGGTTCGATCCCAGTCGTCTCACACAAGTGTTTTTTTATTTTTTATTTATTACATTGTGAAACTTCTGCCTACGAGGGGGAGGGGGGGGGGAAGAATATTAACCGGATATATATATATATATATATATATATTTTTTTTTTTTTAAAATCAACGTTATTGTGCAGTCATTTGAAAAACAATGTAATATGTCGTACTTTAACTATTGTGAATACTATTCCGATGTGACCTATTTGCGTTCTGGTCATATGTTGACAAATTTTAATTCATTCTTTTCTATTTCTCCCGTGCAACGCCGAGGGACAGGTCCAGCTAGTTAATAATAATTTAATTAGTTTCTTTTTAGTAAAATGGTAGTTAGATTTGAAAGATAATACTCTAAAGCTAATCTATTAAAAAGAAAAAAGATTTTTAAAAAACTGAAAGTAAAAAACATAAAAAATATTACACATTTTAAACATCTCTTAAAATTCAATAAATTTTCTTTAAGAGTTTATTTTAAAAGATAATTGGTAAATATAAGAATCCTTAAACATTAATTTATTAAAAAAGGTTAGTTTCAAATATAACAAGCCGCGCATGCGTGGCCCCCCTCTGTATGTGACGAGTGTAAAATGCAATAAATTTGGGCAATTTGGGGCATTCTTGACCCCTGGGGATGCGAACCAGAATTTTTCTGAGGTCAAGGATGCTCATTTAATATCTAGAACAATTGCCGCTACATTTTGGCCAAGTTTCAAAAAAATTGAATGGATGGATCAAACGTTATGGGAGAAAAGGGTCATTTTTTGCCATTTTGGGGGCTTTTGACCCCCTGGGGGTGTGAACCAGATTTTTTCCAAGGTCAGCGATACTTATTTTCTATTAGGAACAATTGCCTCCATATTTTGGCCAAGTTTCAGAGAAATTGAATGGATGGATGAAAAGTTATGGGCAAAAAATGTCATTTTTTACCATTTCGGGCCTTTTGACCCCCTGGGGGGCTAAGCAGATTTTTTTCCAAAATCGGAGAATGTCACTTTCTAACCTGACCAAAGTTACAACTTCATGCAAAATTTCAGAGAAATTCAATGGATGATTGCGGAGAAAAATCCAGACGGACGGAAATGCCTCAAATCATAGGTCCCCGATTTTATAAATCGGGGGACCAATTAAAAGTATAAATCTATTAAACTACTTATTTTAAATAACAGCCCTATAATTAAAATTAACACGGTAGAGAGAGGGGGGGGAGAGAAAGAACAATAGGCTGTTTCTTTATTTATTCGACGTCATGCAATAGGTAGTACTTTCTCCCGTACAACGCCGGGTGACGGGTTCCGCTAGTTATGAATAAAAGTGAGGCTTAATCTTAACTGATAATAGTAAAAAAGAAAGGAAAGAATCGCATATGAAAATTTAATAAGAAAAGTGGAGACTTAATTGATACAGAAGAAAGGAAAGAATGTCTTTCATTTTTAATACAGACACAAAAATATTTCTTTAACTTAGCACAATATAAATATGGGGTAAGGGATAACTTACCCCTCCCCTCTCACGCACAGGAAATAACTAAATTAATTAATACAAGTAAATGTCGATTTGTATGAAATACTTAAATACCAAATACTTAAAAGAAAAAAATTTCAAAAATTTTTAATAAAAATATTGGGAGGACACCTACTTCAAATAATTTGTGTTGCTTTAAAAAGAAAGCTCAAACTTACCTGAATTATTTTGCTCTAAATTGTTCAATGCAATTTGTATGGCATCACCAAAAGAATTTTGAAAGTTTGGAACAGGGATCTTGTCTTCATTGTCACTAGCATCGCTATCAGAAGCGTGTACTGGATGACTTCGAACAACAGAATCAGGCTTCAGTGGCCATGACAATTGACCAGGACATACAGTTGGTCTAAACTTGCCAGACTTTAACATCTTAAGACAGAAAAAGAAAGAAATCAAGTTGAACTAAGATTTTTATAGTTTACTTTTAATTTCTTTATATGACGAAAACAAAATTAGACTAAAAAGGTCTCATTAAAACTATTTTTTGTTATGCAAATATATTCAAAATGGAAAATGATTTTAAAGCACTAATCCTAAACAAATTAAAAGCCTCAAGTGAAAATAATCAAGAATTATGTAAAAACAGGGTAAAAAAAAAAAACCTTTCAAATTCTGATGTCTGTTACCAATTTAGCTCAAAGTAAATTTACTAAATGAAAAATACAATCATACACTTCAATAAGACATAAAATGGTTTGTGGGCAATTTGAACTCTTAACATTTTCTCTTCAAAATAATAAACAGTTTAAGATAGGGGTGGGACGTAATGGGTGAAAATTTCAGATTTATGCGAGTAGTAATTTTTTGTGTTCATTTATATATAAATAACACTAAACAATCAAACATTTTGAAAATTTTGCAAAATTCAGAAGGTGCAGGCCACAAATAGCCGTTAGGGTTTCATGCGACATTGTAGGTCCTAAAACATCCTCAAAAGCTATGAATGGATATAGATGGTTAAATCTGATATAGTACTTTAATTTAAGACCATTTTCAGGCTGTGAAAGGGTTTTCATGAATGTAAAATAGGCAAAAACTAGTGAAAAATAGCCCAAATCCTTTTGGCCTGCACCTTCTGAATTTTGCAAAATGTTTTAAATGTTTGATTGCTTAGTGTTATTTATGTATAAATGAACACAAAAAAATACTACTCGCATGAATCTGAAATTTTTACCAATTACGTCCCACCCCTATTTAAAGTGGATTTCCCCAAAATCTCAATTTATGTTAAGATTGATTTCTGTAAAATTACAAAAATGACGGATAAAATGAAGCATGATTTAAATACAAATAACTTTTTACAGTGATCAAATTGAATCATTAAACTGAATTTTTTTTTTAGTCTAATGATTCAATAGGTTTTATGTTTAACAATGAAAGAATCTAGGCGTAGTTTCTTTCAAAGGGCAGATGACTAGTCAGATGTATCCTAAGTGAGAAGTTAATTTTAGATAAAAAGGAAAATTCAGTTGAAAAAAATTAAATCATAAACCAGAGAGAGACAAATAAATCACATATTTTGCTTATTTTTACATGAACGACAAAAGACAGAAAATACTTATGTTACAAAATGGTAATGTGATATTATTTTCATAGCTTGCTGCCTCATTTTGACATGCACGCTGCTCCGGGGATTTTAGCGCTCTGGTAGCAAAGGGTGACAGATTTTTTTTTTCTCAGTTTCTACTCAGAAATTTTACAAATAATTTTATTAAAACATGAAACATTTTCCGGAAATAATTCACATGAGAAGGGTTTAAAGTGAAAAGCAGTAAAAACGATTTGATTGGATGGAAAAGTGGGAAGAAGATTACCTGAGCAAAAGATGTTGTTTGATTGCCTTCACTAGTACAAGAGGAGGCAGCTAAAAAGGAAATAAAATATTCGATAAGCGGTTCACTTAAACAAGAGAATTCGGAAATGTAAAAAGAAATCATGAAAAATATTGTTGGAACACATTTAAATCTATGACAAATAAAATTAAACATGGTAACTAGAACTTCCTGTAATAATAGATCTAATTTGTAGAAATAATTGATTAAACAGAGACTTTATAATAATCTGAAGAGAAATAAACCAATTTTAATACTAAATGCCAAAGATATTTTAAATACAATAAGTGTTTAAAAAAAAAAAGAAGCTATTGTAAAAGATGTGCACATGATCCATTGTTAATCTTTTAGAAGTTGACAAAAATACTTAAAACATTTTTTTCTCAGTCAAATGAATCAGCTGTATTTGCTCAATGTGTAACTAAAGGCTGGATGTGATGCTAATTATGATAAAACTAACTCCTTCAAACAGGCAAAATACTTAATACCAATATTATTCATAGTTTTTATGGAGGTAAACAACAGATTGAGGTTTATAATGTTTAGCAAAGAATCGCTGAAGTTATTTTATCTACCTGAAGATGGACTGGCTATAAGTGAATCTCCAGATGTTGATGGAGATGCAACGTCAATGGATGTTACCGAAGGAGAATCGTATGAAGAAAGAGGAATACTCAATCCAGGAAATAAAGTCTGCTTTTTGATTTCAGCTGCAGAACTCATCACAATCTGAACAGGAGCTGAACAAAATAAAACATGTAATTGACTTTACCGTTATTTCATGAAAATGGAAGTGTCAAAACACTTAAATCCGGGTTTAAGAGACAATACTTTTTTCTTTAAGAAAAAAAACAAAACCTTTAAATATTAATTTGAATTATATGCATCAGGGATGTTAGTAACTGATGACAAAAATCGGATTTCCACCAATTAAACAATTTGCATCCCTGATGGATATAGTTAAAACAAAAATAATTTGCTGCAAAAATATCTCGGTCCTGTTTTTAGAATTGATGCAGAATTTGCTGAAAAGTTTGGTTTTATTCTTCATGCCGATTGGCCCAGCAACCTTAACTGGGGTAGGGAATGAGGAGGGGATATTGGCTGTTCTCTCAAGCTGAGTAATCGCTACTGCTGATCATTTTTTATGAGCAATATCTGTGTTGGCATAAGCAATCAATCACTGAATTTTACTTACGACTCCATGTCCATAATTTCACAATTAAGGGGAAATTTAAAAAAAAAAATATTAGTCTGAAAGAAGTTTTTTTTCTTCTTGCAAGTATATTTTGGAAAATCTATAAAAAAATAATGTTTTTCTTCAGACTAAAAAAAAAAAAAAAAAAAGAAAAAAAAAGAAAAAAAAAAAGCACTGGATAAAAGGGGGGGGGGGGGAATTGTTTTAATATTAAGTCTGAGGAAAAAACGTTTGTTAACAATTTGAAGTTAATTTTTTTTTTAACCGTAAATGTATCCAAAATTAAACTAAGAATTCTAATTTAAATTTCTGAGATGTTAAATTAATCATTAAAATTGCTATGTATCATGCCAAATTAATTCTATTTAAAATAAAGTTATGTATTGCAACAATATTTAAAATAAAGTTATGTATTGCAACAATATTTAAAATAAAGTTACTTAGTGCAACAATATTTAAAATAATTAAGTAAAGCAAAGAAAGTGCAATCGAAACAAAAAGAAAACGAAAACGATCAAGCAATTATTCCAAGAATAACTTTTAAGACTGGACTATAAAAATAGTCCAAAAGAAAGAAATATGAATAAACTAGACTTAGCCACAGATTTTACAATGATTAAAACTATACAGATCTAAATAAAATATAGATATTTGTACAAAATCTTTTCAACCAGGGTTTCTAAATTTTTTTTCTCTTAATTTCTTTAAATCAAATGTTTCATTGCTCTTTTACTTTTTCTGTTGTAATTTTGTTTTCTTCAATTCCCAGTTTTGCTGACCGATTTGCAATATCAGTAAATAATTATTTTAACGACTGTTTGAGGAATATAGTCTTAATTGATATTTCTTTTTAATATGATTAATTTAACGTCTCAGCAATACTCAAATTTGAATTTAGAAATGTTAATTTAAATCTTTACCAAATAAACTAAGTAAACACAGACACAGAAAAAAACAAAAAAAAAAACAAAAAAAAAACTTAAATTTTTTTTAATTTTTAATTTCTCTTTGTTTGAAAGGGGGAAAAAAGTAAATAATACTGGCATTGCTGGTGAGACGCCCTGTATGAAATAATCAGTTATTGCAAATCTAACAACAAAACAAAAATTTGACTAGCTTTTTTTTTTTTTTAAGCGTGAATGGTGAATGAAAAACAAAGTTGATAAAACTGAAAATATTTAATTGGTGCTAAGTAAATTTACGATGTCATCAATTTGACAGGTAGAGCTGTAAGTAAAAGATGTAGCAATTTTTTATGTAGTTAAGTAAAAATTAATTTTATATAAAAAAAAAATCAAAAAAAAATCAGTAGCAGCCAGAGATGTTGGGGATAATACATAAAATTCCTGACAAGTAGAAATTTGTCTTTTGACACGTTCCAAAAATGTCTGAATGTGAATAAAACTTACCAATTCCATATTTCCGGTTCTCTTCTTCTTGAATTCTCCTGGATCGAGAACGTTCTTCACGATTTTTCTTTTGTCGGATTCTGCGTCGTTTCTCAATCTCATCTGAAATTTTGCAAGAAAAGAATGTGAATCATTTTAACAGGAAAACGGCAATATTTAAATCAGAGGTTAATAGCATTCATATAAAATTGCCGGCCATCAGATCAAAATAGTTTTAAAAAATTGCAATTATTTTTACCACTGAAATATTTGAGGGTTTCCTTTGAAACTATTGGAGGCTTTAATAACATTTCTGCTACTTTGAATTCTGCGCTGAGGGGAAGGTGACTCAAATAACGTAAACGTTTACGCAACTCCTGCAAAAAAGAAAACAAAAATTTATATTAAAACAGCAAAGTTAAAAGGACTTTCAAGACTATTTGTAGAAAGTTTTATTTGTAAGGTTTTTAAATGAAACTAAATGGGTCCTAAATTGGAGAAATTTGTATAAAGAAACCTTATTTGCTCAGATACATCAAAATATCTTGAAGGCAATAAAACAAAAACAAAAATGAGATAATACCGTCAATTGTCTGTTAGGAAAATAGTAAGTATTTTAGAAATCAAAAGCTATTTAGTATTAATGATAATCGTTTGGATATCCGCCTCCAAGTACAATGATGGCTAAAGCATTACCTTACACCACTTCCACTGAAATACGCTGTAACAGCCACTTCATTTTGTAAGTCTATCTTGTAATCTTGCCAATCTTATGAATGCAAACAATTGAATTAGAGCAACTAACTCCAGAAGTCTCCACAATCAGTGGAATAAAAATAAATATTTATAACCTTTGTCTCTCAAGCGACAGACCCCGGTTCAATAGTGAACCTGACCAAATTGTTAGCGTAACCAACTTGACAATTTTGTCTTCTGTAAAAAGAGAAATGAGAATCCTATCTGGTTATTTTCCATTAGCAGTCAAGATCTACGTGTTCAGTTTGGGAAAGAACTCGGCTATATACAGAACTCTTCTGTATATAGAATTTCATTACTTGCCTCTGTCATCGTGACACTTTCCAATTCAACAATTGTAGCTTCAATGGCATCTGGACAAGTCATCAAACTGCCATATTCCTGAACCATGCAGCGAGCATTAATAGCATGCATGTAAATATGCTGACCATCAGCCGCTGTAAAAAAACGAAAAAAAAAAAACAAAAAAAAAAACGTTTAATTTAAAAAATTCAATTGTATTATAGGGATTATTTGAATATCTCACTTATTTCGTTTGATTTTTTTAACACATTTTGGATGAAATTTATTAGTCTTAAATTGTATTTTTCATCCCAAAATAAAATTCTATTTTTAAAGACTTGGGAGAGAAAAAAAAAAATGTAATTTCCTATTATTTTCTTTCACGCTTGACATCTACAAAAAGGAAATATGTTTGATTTAATTTTATTAAAAAATTTGTTTGTGTCTGCGTTTATTTTCACATCTATAAAATCGAAATAGGTTTTACTTTATTTTAGTTATAAAAATATTGTGGGGGTCTTCGTTCGCGCATTTTATAACAATAATATTGTATGTAGTTCTGTCACAATTATATACTTCTCCCAGCCTAGAAAAAATATGCGACCAGAGGGAGCATATATTTGCGAGGAAATTATATTTGGATTATAAGTTTGTGAGTATACTGTAAAAAGTCAAAATTAAATTTTATTGGGAATTATTTTTTGCTATTATTAAATCATCATCCATTTTATAGTCTTATTTCTTTTGGTTCAGAGTCTGACATTTAAAAGATTAAAGTAGTTCATTCTTAAGCCAAATTTACTAGTTAGTTTTTATACTTTGTAAAACTTACATGTAAATTATTTTAACAAAAAAAAAAACAAAAAGAAAATTGGTATTTCTTGAATAGACAAGGCTGCCAATAGACAAAGAAAACTGAAAAAGATTATGACATCAAACTTTTACAAAATATATAAAACTATATAGAAATTGATCTTGTCAGTTTGTAAGTAAATGAACTTCTTTTGTGAGAAAAAAAATCAAAAATAGTAAATTGGACTCATTTCAAGTGTAAACATCTTGGAAACAATGTTACGTCTAACCAATTCATGAAACCTATTTTCTTTCATCTGAACAAATTAACAAAAATAGCAGTTTTAAAAGAACATACCTTGGTAAAAATAGAAAGTATTCTTGGGAGAACATTTTGGTCGTCGTTTTCTGTCTGCCTCTTCATCTCCCAAATCATGAGGAAGTTCCAGGCACTGAGCTGCTTCCTCTGTCGGCATTAGCTCCTGATCAGTTGGGCCACAAGAGTCTGTCAGGAGACCTTGGGAAGCTGCTGCCATACAAACAACTTTCTGTTCGTCGTCTTCCTTCTCTTCAGCAAGAGGAAAACACGGATCATCCGAAGGGTCAACTGGACCAGAAGTTGGCTCCTCAGCAATCTCATCAAAAGCATTAACATAATACTTTGAAGTCTAAATAAATAAAAACAAACTTATTTTAAACTCCGCTGATTCTGATATTCTTTTCAAATCTAAATAGAATATCTTCTATATAAAATTGAATGTCTGTATGTTTGTGTGTGTGTTTGTGTGTGTGTGTGTGCCCTATAGAAAAAAATGTTAGAGAATATAGATACAATATAAAAGTGTATTCTAATGTAAAATTCACAGAGTAAGTTGATGGGCGTATTCCCGAATCTATAAACCCACGCCTTAGGGGTTCATGGGACAGATTTCATCGGGGGGGGGGGGGGGTCCTTTTCAGTTATATTTCAATGTTAATTAGTACTAATTTGGAAATTATCTAATGTATTTATGTACTAATCCGATAAAAATACTGAGTCACTGAAAACATCCCATAATCCCTTGCCGGATGTACCCGGTCTTGCCCTAAATTGTGTCTGGTTGTATCAGGTCATCCCATAACTTCTGTCCGGATAAATCAATAATATCATAGGAAGGCTACGTTAAGAGTGTGTAGTGAAACAAGGGTTGCTCAATCACATCCGCACCTGGCCACCGGTAAGAGTTATTTTAGTAGTGCTCAGGAGGCCTCCTTGATTTTCAAACGAATGTTGGTGCTTCTTAAGTATAACGGTCCCTAGAAATATTAGTGCTTCTTAAATATAACGGTCCCATAAAATATTGGTGTTTCAAGCCAAATTTTTTTTTTTTTTCCTTGAACTTAAAATATTTCTCAGGGTTGTGGGAGAATGAAAAAAATGTTGGCGGGTGAGGGGGGGGGACTGGAGAGAATGGGGTGGGGTGGGGGAAATTTTAGGGGTCAGGCTTAATTTTTTAGGGGTCAGGACAAATTTTTATTTGAATTTTTTTTTAACTTAAAATATTTCTCAGGGTTGTGGGAGAGTGAAAAAAAAGTTGGGGTGGGGCTGGAGAGATTAGGGGGGGGCGAGGAAAATTTTAGGGGGCAGGCCAAATTTTTTAGGGGTCGGACCAAATTTTTTTTTTTGTTTTTTTAACTGAAAATATTTCTCAGGGTTGTGAGAGTGAAAAAAAGTTGGGGTGGGGCTGGAGAGGTTAGGGGGTCGGGGAAAATTTTAGGGGTCAGGCCAAATTTTTTTGTTTTTTTTTTGTTTTGAAATCAAAATAGTTCTCAGGGTTGGGTAAGAGTGAAAAATTAGTTGGGAGGGGGGGCTGGAGAGATTGAGGCTTCGGGGAAAATTTTAGGGGTCAAGCCGAACTTTTTAGGGGTCAGGCCAAATACTTTCTTTTTTTTTTTAACTTAAAATATTTCTCAGGGTTGGGGAGAGTGAAAAACAAGTTAAGGGGGGTGGAAAGATTGAGAGTCGGGGAAAATTTTAGGGGTCCGGCCAAATTTTTTGGTTTTTTTTTTTTTTGAACTTAAAATATTTCTCAGGGTTAGGGGGAGTGAAAAAAAAGTTGGGAAGGGGGGATAGCTGGATTAGGATTACCTAATAATTTGAAATAACTTTTAATTTTATTTAACGTTTCTTAGCGCCAGGGACGTGCCTCTAAATTTTTAGTTCTTTGGTATTGTTTTTTAAATAAGCGACAAACGCTAATCAAAGTATTGCTACTATTTTACGAAAGCAAATTATAGGAAATTACAACATGGCCGCCAGCGATTAAGTCATTGCATTCAAATTCGATTTTAAAGTCTTGAAAAAATAAAATATAATTTTATTTCGGGATCAAAAATACAATGTAAGAATAATTAATAACTTTCATCCAAAATGTTTGTTTACATAGCATATTTAAGAAAATCCAGTTACATAAAATACATATTTAGTAAAAAGAATTTACGTGAATTACATTATTATAAGTTATTAACACATTTAAAACGATAAGAATCATATGGGGAAAAAGGAAAATAGAGGGTTGAAGGAGGGAGGGAAATAATGAGGACCAGGGAAAGAAAGACGGCTAAAGAAAGAAGAGAGATTGAAGTTTTTATATAAAGATGTTATACACACTCTTTAATTTCTACTACTTTGTTTTTTTTTTTTTTTATCACCCCGGGCAACGCCGGGTAGTCCTGCTAGTAATAAATAAAAGAGCATCTTTAATTCTTTAAAAGAATTTGGAATTTAAAAATTATTTCAGATATTGATGCTACCCAATTAGTTTATTAGACATGTTATACAATCTGAATACTAGTTAGTCTTAAAAAGTTAAGTATTCAACCCCAAATTAAGATACATCATAAATTCACTAGTAAATTAAATGCATACCCCAAAGGAAATTATGCTTAATTAGCAGGACCTGTGTCGCTGCGTTGTCCAGGGAAACATAAAAGAATGATTTAACTAAAAAAATAAATATTTGAGTATCAATTCTGTGAACAAAAAACAAAAAAATCAGAAAATAACCCATTTCACTGTAAGCTATTTAGGTGATTAAAATAGGATTTAGCCATGTTTTTTTATAAGATAAAAACAATTGTAAAATTATTTTTTTTTGTAAATAAAATAAATAAAAGCGAGTTATCGAAGTTTAAAGCAGGCTACCTACCGTAAAGTTTTAAATAGTAGCCATCAGGTTGTTAAAGTAAATATTATTAAATAAATATTTGTTTTCAATCAAACAAAATAGTATAAATAATATGCAAATATCAACCCTCATCTAAAAATGTCGTAAGATCCCATTCTACTACCATTATTACTAATGATAATAACCTCATCATACATCCATTTTTAAGTAATATATATATATGGCATAATCAAGTTGACACATCGGTTCCCCGCTAGATGACTGAAGTGAAGCGACATTGAGCCTGGCCAGTACTAAAATGGGTTACCATTTTGGAATACCAGGCGATGTATGTGGACACCTAGCTATGGAAAAATAACGTTGCCAACTCGCAGTAACCAGTGTGGCGACTATGAAAAAAAAACCTTAAATGATTATCGCCAATAAGATGGATGGAAACCAGGGAGGGGTTCCTTCTCCAGGAGTGATTTAAAAAACCCGGTGGTAATATATATATATACATTATTAGCAGTGTTCAGTGATGAGATCAGCTAAGCAAGCAATTCAACTCACAGGCAAACGTTAGATTTGGACAATTTTTGTGGGTTGTCCCACATTGAAACTTGACCTTGTGTTGCATCCATGTCACATTTTGTATTTTTATGCAAATAAATATTACAAGACCCATTAAGTTCTATAAATATATACATTATGAAAAGAATCTACAGCAGAATTAATATATTCTTGAAATGATATGTGCAATGACTTTTTTTTTTAAAACTGAAGTTGTAGATTCATCTCTGAAAAAAAGCAAAAAAAAAAAAGCTATCCTAATTTGTTAATGTATTTTAACCGAATCAATAGAAGCATAAAATTTTCAAATACTGACCTTATGACAAACTGAAGTATCAGATTTTTTAGGTTCGTTTAAAGTCAAGCTCTCAATCTCCAAAGAAAGTTGTTGTTGTTGTTCTCTCACTTTGTGAGTAGGAGACAATGATTGCAATGATGTTCGGTCCTAAAAGATAAGGCCACAAATATCAGACAATGATAAATATTCCTACTTTTTTCATAGTGCAAATCTTACAAGTAAATGTACTGACCACTTTGATATATTGTAATTTGATATCATTTTATTATAGGCATGTTCTCCTGAAGCAAATATCCCATAAACATATACAAAAAAAAAACTATTTCTTTTTTTAAATACTTATAAAATTTATGAACAAAGCAGTTGCTTGTATGGATAAGAAAACAAAAAAGAAATGAAAAAAAAAATGAAAAAAAAAAAATGAAAAAAAAAAAAAAAAAATTAGAAATCCATAATCCCAAGTAATTATTTATTAAAACCTACTTTTTACAATCATTATGTAAATTACACATTCCATTTATTATATAGTAGGTGGGATTACTTATACAGTGATACTTCAGCTCACAACTAAATTTGTTCTTTGACTACATCCGCGAAGAAAATATTTGAATCAAAACAATTTTTCTCATGGAAATGAATAAATACAATTAATCTGTTCACCTTCCTCAGAAATATACTTGATGTAATCCATACCATCAATAATTTCTCAAAATAGTTGATTCGGCCATGTTGTATTGCTTGGCGAAATCAGTAACATAAAAAGCACTCGTGTTTATCAGTGTGTTACGAACAACGCAACAACAAACAATGTTCACAGTATGCAAATAGGAGTACAACTAATGCTCCACGAGTTTATGCATTCTGTACATGCACTGCAAAAGCCTGTGCATGTATTAGTGCACCAATAAATTGTTTATTGGACAAGAATAATTTTGTTTGTGGTTTTTGTGAACAGAGGTACAACTGTATATAAGAACCGTTGCACCTTAACAAGACATGCTAATTACGGTATGTTTTCAATTAAATCTAACAGTGCATATATATATATAAATACTAACAGTGGTATGAATACTAAAATTAAACAATTCTCAAAGTATCAGATGTTTTTCTCTTAAATCTAAAAATATGATGCAATATCTTTGCGAAATGTGACAGATGGACACCAAATCCCCATTATAAGATACCAAAAGAAGTCTTACTTTTTGTAAATCTATTAATAAAACAAAATCATATTATAAAGCAAAGAATCAAGTTATTCTTCCTAATAAAGTTGAGCTTTATAAAAATTAGAAATTTTTAGGACTTGTGAAATGTCTCTAATGTCATAAAACTCATAACATTTGATGAAATACTAAAACTTACCTTTTGTTGAAACAATGCAGATTCAATAAAACATTTTTCAGACTCCTGTAAAAACAAATACAACAATTATAACATCTTGATAGAAAATGAGATATAACGGAAAAAAAAGAAAAAAGCCGCGCATGCGTGGCCCCCCGCCTCTGTATGTGACGAGTGTAAAAGGCAATAAATTTGGGCAATTTGGGGCATTTTTGACCCCCCTTTTACCCCCTGGGGGTGCGAACCAGAACTTTTCTGAGGTCAAGGATGCTCATTTTATATCCAGAACAATTGCCTCTACATTTTGGCCAAGTTTCAGAAAAATTGAATGGATGGATCAAACGTTATGGGAGAAATAGGGTCATTTTTTGCCATTTTGGGGGCTTTTGACCCCCTGGAGGCGCGAACCAGATTATTTCCAAGGTCAGCGATACTTATTTTTTTATTAGGAACAATTGCCATCACATTTTGGCCAAGTTTCAGAGAAATTGAATGGATGGATGAAAAGTTATGGGGCAAAAAATGTCATTTTTTTTTGCTATTTCGGGGCCTTTTGACCCCCTGGGGGGGGCTAACCAGATTTTTTTTTTTTAAATCGGAGAATGTCACTTTCTAACCTGACCAAAGTTACAACTTCATGCAAAATTTCAGAGAAATTCAATGGATGGTTGCGGAGAAAAATCCGGACGGACAGAGATGCCTCAAAACATAAGTCCCCCGATTTTATAAATAATGGGCATAAAAGCACTTACTTCAGCCTCTTCCAATTGTCTTACAAGTTGTACAGTCTCCGGTTCTGTAACCAATTCTTGGACATCAGCAGGAGTAGCGGTCACTACTTTAGAGTAACAGGCCATGTGACTTTCTAAATGCAAAAAGAAATAAACCTTTACAAATCAGTTTCTTTCAACCTTTTATGGTTTCACAAAAAAGAAAGAACATGTAGCCACAAGCTGAAATACACATCTATGATAGTTTTCTCAAATTTTCCTCTTCTACAAGTCAGCTAAACTGAAAAATCATTCATATTTAATTAAAACTGGCATATATGAAGACTTCCTGCTCTTTTTATTTCCAAAAACAGTTTTCATCAGTAATAAAATCGATCATTAAAAAGGTAGGGGGGCATCAGGTTTCTTCTGAAATTTGGGTAATGTTTACTTTCGATATCAGGAATTATTTTTAAGAAATTAACAATTTGTGATATATATATTAAAATAATTTTTTTTTTAAATTCAATTTCCTTATAAACAAAAGTTGTTACACTAAATTTACAATTATTTAAAAAATCTATTTAAAAAATTAAGATAAAGTTTTTGAATTTGATTTAAAAAAAAAAATGTTATTTACATTTTTCTTTTTAACATACAAATTTTAAAAAACTAATTCCTCACTTAAATAATTTCATTTTACTAAGCAATTTACAATGTGGAAAGTAATGTTTACTGAAATTTAATACCTTTTATTAATTATTAAATTTAGTAAAAACACATCTTTAACTTGATCCATATCTTTATATTATTTAAAATAAGGATTGAAGAAAATTTTTCAAAGTTTCACTAAATTAACGATATAGAATCAGAAATGTCTCATTTAAATACTTGTTTACAAGCGAAAATCATGCAAATAAAACTGAGGCAATTTATTGGTTTCGGTTTTTTAAACAATAACTAAAATTCAGCAGGTTGGATTTTGATAAATTTAGTTTGAAAAAAAAAAATAAATAAAAAAATAAAAAATGTTTGTCTCAAATTTTGAAGAATCATTTTTCTTTGTGATAAAAAAATAAAGTTTCATAAAAATATTTTCCATTTCCTTTTTTATATCAGTAATTTAAATTAAGTTTACAAATGACTTAATATTCAAAATGAAAACAAAACATCCTCGTCGGGTTATTCTCAACATTTGTTCACTGATTACTCAATTTGAAAAATATGTTACGGCAATTTAAAAAAAAAACTAAATTAAAACAATTCTTGATCATTAAGCTTTCTGTTGGAATAAAAACTACTTTTATTCACTAAATATTTATAATTTTTTTTTAAATTACTAAAAATTTAATCTGAAATAAAAAAAATATTTTACATCATATCGACAGCAGAAGTGATTTATGGCAAAGTTTGTTATTTCTAATTCTTTGTTGCTATAAACAATCATCAAGTCACAGTGGTACAACTTTTAGGTTTGCATTGGATGGGAAAAGTGAGACAGGCAAATAGACATTTTTTTTTAGCTTTACACATGATAGCTGTAAGAATCAGCTTTTTTTTTGACTGGTTCAAACTTTTGATTTGCACTTACATACAGTGCTCGATGCCTTTTCAGAAAGAGCTTTATAGTACTTTTTACGAGTTTTATTTTTTTTTTTTAGTAAAATAAAAAATAAAAATCTGGGAATAATAATAGATAGTGAATTTGATCCCAAACTCCGAGATTAGACTGTGAAGATCACGCGTGAGCATGTATAACCATAGTATACCATATAAAAAGAAAATCTTTATGTAATAAAGCAGTGAAGAAAAAATTACATATCTCATTTAATATTTGAACCCGGTGATTCAAGTAGTAGTGAGGACTTGTGACTGAGAGGAGTATCTTCAACTATCTCTGGCATTACTAATCAAAACGAAGACTGTTGATCAGAATAAATAAAGAGAAAACAAAAAATCAATTGGAAATAAAAATATTTCTTCTTGTTTCAAACAAAAACCTACATGTGCACTACGTTACCTATTAAGATTTTTTTTTTTTCATGTAGCTTTTGTTTATGAAGCTATACCGATCAAATAGAGGAAATCTCACTTTACTTTTAAATATAAAACAGGATTACCCGGCATTTTCCGGATTTGAATATGAGATAACAGTACATTACGGTTTGGTTATTTTGTTTTACGGCATATCAACCCTTTTTGGGTTATTTAATGTCAGGAATCCGGTATCTTCAGACAAACTATCTGATAGCACCAGAAGTATATTAAGGAAAGTTTACTTTAACAGCAACCGTGATGTTGTCAGTCTGATATCCAAGCTATTCACATATATGTTAATATACTTAAAATAATGCTTATAAATAGATGATTTTCAATGTGCAAACATGTGGAAAAGGGACCTTTACCTCCCTTAAGAAGCTATAGACACAGGACTACTTTTGATGACTACTTTTACATGTAAAACACTTATATTTAAGGTACAATTCCTAGTTTGTCTTCATATTAATGGACATACAGACACACAGACGTTCTTTATTACACTAGGAGGGCTATCCGGCATTGCCCGGGTCAAAAGTGTAACACTTCTATTAAAACTTCTATCTCTCTCTTCTCTGGTCCCCCCTCTCCCCACCCCCTCTTTCTTTTCCTCCAGACCTATTCCTCTCTCTGGACATACATTATTTATAGATTACCTGAGTTGGCATAAAGGAGATAATTTTGAAATAAATAAGAGTTACTTCTCTTTAGTTAGTACATGAAAATTACAAAATAATACCCCCCACCCCCCCCACCATGGACGAAATCGTCGACAGTTTATAGGGTCAAAGAATGGGTATCCCCCCCCCCCCCTAATTTTTATATATTATTCATTCCAGTCAACACTGTTCAAGAATATACCAACTTTGTGGATGTTTGTTTGGTAGTTTTTGACTTTTAGCTAGACATACATACTTCCATATATAATAGAAGATATATATATATATATATATATGAGAGAGGTCTAGAGAGAGATAGAGGTCTTATATACTAAATATACCAAAATCTAAGATGTTTATCACGTACATTTTATTATATTTTTAAAAAGAAAACAGGATATTCTTTGTTTTAATTATTAAAAAAATATGCAATCCGAGGCAGGATCGAAACAGCACACTCGAGATTGTCAGTCCGAGTCTTTCCCAACTGAGCAATTGGAACATTTGTTAAGTCGTCTTTTTAAATAACATTTCTAATTATATTTATATTTCTTGTGCAAAATGCCGGAAAAGGACCCGTAACTTTCTTAAAAGGACTCGTAGAGTGTCAGGACTAATCTCATGTTCCTAGAAAAATTCTACACGTGTATAAACTTTTCTATTTTATGACCACTAGTCTGTCTTTTTATAAACGGACACACATACATTCTCTATTATATAGATATAATGAATGTAAATCTGGCAATCTTAGAAATGTAAATGATTCAAAGCGTTGTTCGCAACTGTTTCAACGCAACAAAAAAGAGTTTTTGCATCAAAATGTGAAAATTAATGAGTGGACAGCAGCAGGTGAAAGAAGTCCAAAGCGATCAAAGATGCAAACATCAGCAGGCAAGGTTTTGGTCTCCATATTTTGGGATGCGCAAATGATTTTGTTCATCGATTACCTTGAGAAAGGAAGGACTATCAATACGAATATCGTATAGCATTATTGACGCGTTTGAAGGAAGAAATCGCCAAAAAAATGGCCACAAATGAAGAAAAGTGCTCTTTTCACCAAGACAATGCACAGTGCAACAAGTCGATCTCAACAATGGCAAAACTAAATAAATTGCACTTTGAATTGCTTCCGTACCCACCATATTCTCCCGATTTGCAAGACTGGCTGTTTGCAGACTCTAAAAGAATGCTTCAAGGAAAGAGATCCGGCTCCAATGAAGATATATTTTGAGGCCAAAGGCAAATTCTTCTACAAAAAAAGCATTGAATTGTTGAAGTCGAAATTTGCCTATAATTTGTTTTATTAGTTAGGCCCGGGACTTATTGAGTGATGTCTTAATATGTATGCTGCAATACTAAGTTGTCTAAAAAAAGGTTGAGTATTTTTTTATTAATAGTTGAGTAGGTTTTAATTTTAGTTTGAAATTAATAAAACGCTAAGAGATCTTTAGATAATTACTCCTTGGTATTTACCTTTCACATTGAATGGTTTTGATGGGAGTCCATTCCAGTTTGATCTGGCCACAGATATTGTATTGCCTTTGTCACGTCTCATCAAATTTAGTTTGATTGTATCACCAATTTTGTAGCGGTGAACTTCTATGGTCTTAACGCTGAAATTAAAAAAACAAAACAAAAACGTTTAAGCAAAATTGTTTGTAAACAGATTACAAGCATTCCACAAAATAATGACTACAAATTTGTTACAGTTTAAGAAGTTGGAGAAAACTATTTCCATATGCTTCATTGTAAATAGTTTTTAAATTATGTACAAATTTAGGTCAAATTTCACATACTATTTGAAGCTTGAGCATTAGCGTTTTTTTTTGGGGGGGGGGGGTAGATCTATGTATTAGATATTCTGCATAAATTCATGAAGATTATATAAGATTTATATAATGATAACTTTGGCAAATTTGCCAATGAAAAGAACAGTTATTTTAAGAATTAACATTTTTTTTAATCATTTTATGTTTAAATGAAATTGCAGAGCTTTACTGAAAATTGGTTAATTTATTGTTTATGGCATATCAACTGTTTTCAGATCAGTTAATGCCGAATCCAGTCAATTCGATAAAAAGTTCCCATGCTTTAAGTCCTTCAAATATTTGATGTTGTAAATTTTTAATTTGTTTTGTACAGTAATTTTCAAATATTAACTTGCAATGATATACTTTAATGTTGTTTATATTTTTTATTTGTCAGTTTACAAACTTTAGACAGACGTTTTTGGGGAACTATTAAAAGTGACACTATAAATGTTGGTGTCCATTATTTGGTTGTTTTTTCTTATTCATTTTACATCTGATACTTTTTTTAAGGTTCACTTGTTTTTTCTTCGGTTATACAAGCAAATAATTCTAGATTTCTCACCACTGGATGTGTTGAAGGATCTATGTGGATATACCTTGATTTTCAGGTTGTGGAGACTAGTTGTTCTTAATAGTAATTCAGCATATTTCTTTTTTCCTATTTCCACTATTAAAGTGTGGTTGCAGATTTGGATGTCATATTTGCTGAAAGAAATCTTTTTATTACAAAAAAGAAGAGTTGTATAATGGATTTTTCCTCTATTGATTCAATAGCTATAAAGCTCGGTAAAGAGGTAGTTAATTTATTAATAATTACACTGCATATTTGTATGAGTCCGAATGAGGTCTATTAGTTAATTTTTGTGAGGCTATAAACTTTTTAAAATGTTCATTAAGTATGTTCCTCACCCACCAGAGCCCAAGGCCGAAGTGACCTGGGAGAAACTCATCCACCTTGGTATAACATGGCTAGATATCATACCTTGAGTAAAATTTTGACATCTGTAGGCCATGAGTTTCTATGTCCAAGTATGTGCTTACTCAGAGGATTGTCCAGTGTTAAAATCTTATAAATCTTTTTTAAGATTGACCCTAAAGCTACCACCTTCTAAGTTAGACATTTGATGGCACTAAGTGTAGCTTATCTTTTGAAAAAAAGAATAAAGAATGTTTGACCTGACATGACCTGTCGGTTGACTGGATTGGGCTTTTTCAGCCAATACTCTAAATCAAGTAAGGGCAAAAGTGACGTCAGAGTTTAAGAGCATATATATTGGTGAGCTCTTGTAGCTCTTAACCACCAGGATCCCATCCTGAGGCACCACAGGTCATCACCAACGGCCAACAAAATAGTTTACAGAACAGAAAAAAGAAAAGTTACCTTTTCAAATCTTTTTGGTGTACATCTTCACTGCAAATGGGGCATGTGTGCCAGTTCTTCTCAGACAGGGCAAGGTAATGGAGGATACAGGCCCAACAATAGATGTGACCGCACTTGGTGATTTTACCTAGAATACAAGAAATAAGAGCAATTTAAGAAAAAAAAAAAAATAAATAAAAGGGGAGGGTATTTAAATTTTCATAAAATCTTTTGTTATTGGAATAAATTAAACTATTTCAAAAGTGATAAATTTTATTGCCGGCCCTAATAGTTTAAAAAAATTTTTTTTAAAGAATTCAGAGTCATTTGATGAAATGTTAAATATACTTTTGTATACAATGAGTATATATTATTTTAAATGTTTAAGACTTTACAACTACAACAGCAAATAAAGGTTATATCCAATTACTATGATTGAATCAACTATAGTTGCAAACAATTCTTCATTTTCTTATATTTTTTTAAATATCGGCAAAACTATTTCATTGAACGATGCAACTTTTATTATAATCAAATTCAGATAATAAAAGAAACGCTAGAAGCATTCTGCCATATTATAAATTGATAGAAAAGTCTCACATTCTATTAGACAATTGAAATTGATATTTTGATAGAAGTGCATCTAATTATAAATTATTTCTTCAGATTAATATCTATTGCATGTTAATCAATCGCAATTTGTAGCGATGCTATATATATATATATATATAATATATGCTATACTTTCAGAAATCTGTTCCTCACCCAGTGCAGTCATCAATTTTAATACATTATACAAAATCCAAAGTCACTTTATTTGCTTGCTTATTGTTGGTTTGTCATTGACAGAAAAACAAGGAGAGAATGATATTAATTCCTAATCACATCCTTTATGTATTCTTCTAAAAACTGCGAAAAACAAATATGTTCAAGGTGTCAACGTTCCCAATCAGATACCTTATAGTTCTTATATCAAGTTTTTACTTGAATGTTCACATGTGACATATCTTTAAATGAAACAAGAGGATTTAGAAATAATTTACCTGCCACAGGTGGACTCAGACAGATAGGGCAGGATGGCAAATCAGGTGTCGTCATGCACTAAAAAGGTAGGAAAAAAAAAACCCATAAAATTAAGCCATTTTAATCAAACACTGAAATTATTTGATTAAAAATATGTAGATAGAAATTTAATCATGTATGGATCATTGTAGAATTTATAGAAACATTTTTGTCTGAATGTAAAATTAAATGTCAATTTTTATGATGGAACAATTTCTTCATTGGACTATCAAATTGATCTATTCTTTCCACCAAGTTCTGTATAAACATGTAATGCAGTCGGTAACCTGGGAATTACAAATAGAAATCTGTATTTAATCCAGTAGAGGAGACTCTTAATTCTGCATTCCTTACCATTTAGAGTTAATTAAATATTTAGATATCTAAAAGGCACGAGAGCAATCTACCTCAGTGGATTAAATAAATGGTTAAGTTTCAAATTCCCAGGTTATCGGCTATGACAAAAGCCTCATGAAAGACGGAGAGTACAACAGTCCAAAACATTATGAACATAAAAGATGAGGAAAACAGTCCAAAACAGTAAAATAAAAACACTTTTTTCATTCATCATTAATATTAAAATTGTTAACTTCAAGATGAAGTAAAACTCAAAGTAAAATTTAGCTAGAAAAACATAACATGTAAATAAAAAATTAATTGAGAAATTAGAAAATAAATTTTTTTCGAACCAACCAAAAAATTACACTTAAAAAAAAAAATTCCCGACATTGAATACAAAGTTTTAAACAGTGAGAAAATAAAGCAATAAATATTTGTAAGTTCTCAATGATATTCAATTTTTAATATGTTTAAATACAAAATTGTAATATAACTATATGTGTCCAATAAAAAAATATAGAACGGTCTATATATTTCCAAAAATTCTCATTAAACAACCTTGCAAGTTCAAATAGTAGTTGTTAATCATTCCTATAATTCATAAACAATTGGTATTATGAGTGAAATTAAAACAATTACTTACCACTTGTTCAATGTTATCCCACTCTACTGGTTGATCAGGATCTATAGCATGGATACTATAGTCACCACTGTCTTTCATCACAAACTGGCAGCTGGTAGAAAATAGGCAGAAAATAATCGAGTCATGTTAAATTTGAAGAGAAATTCCTAAACTCAGAATTTTTATTTTAGGTAGATTTTAGCAAGAAGAAAAAATTAAATAACTCACTTAGCTTGCAAATATTGCTGTTTGTTAAAGACCACTCCTGATCCATAACCAGTTTTATAGTGATTGCGACGAGGCCGAATAGGCATACTTCCATGATAGGTACTCATGGAAGTGCGATGAAATCCATAATCAAAATTGATCATTCGATTCAAATCTTTTTTAGACACAGAGGAGTTATACTCCACCACAATTTCATTTGCTACCTGAAAAACAAGTTACAAAAAAATATTAGATTGAGGTCAGAGAAATATAAAAAAAGAAAAAATCTCACAATCAAGAATGAAGAAATGTTGATAATTAAAAGTAAACTATTTGGAACGGTGAACCATTTGTCTTCGAAATGAGATGTACAGAGAAAGATCAATGTAATAATCTTATATAAATAAATAGAGATTTTGTTCGTCACAATTTTGTTCGTTTTTTTAACGTAATAAATACATTGCGGAATTTGTCTCATTTCGAAATATCAGAGATCTTATAGAAACAGAAAATATAAATTCCCAACAAATAAAACTAATGTCATAACCGGAAATCCAAAACAAAACCTTGAGATCTTCAGTCTGAGGTTCTACCAACTGAGCCATCTGGACTTTCTTATAAACATAGCATAAAGCATTATCTTAAAATAATTACAGCTTTGGTGTGATGTCATAGATTTATGATTTACATCATGTTTCAAAACATGAATTCAAACATAAGCGATAATAAAAAATAAATAAATGAATGGATAAACATTATCAATAGCGTTGGAAATTCTTTTAATAGTCCAAAACAATGTATTTTGCTTTTACTATGTATTGGTGTTAAAAACAATTTAATATATACTAGAATTTGGGCTTGTAGGGCCTATAATTCTAGTTTGTTTAAATTTGAAAATGCAATATATATAGAATCTAAAATGTCATTAGTGAAAAATGTTTCAAATCATAACTCCATCAGTATTACAACCTTGCACTAAAAATATATAGAATTTAATCTAAACTGATATTTTTAAATAAAAACTAGCAAGTTTAAAAGATACAATTAAATGATCATAAGTATTATAACCTGATGTTAAAAAAGAAACATTTACTGGTAAATGATAGTTGTTTTTATTTATCTTTCTCCCACAAGGTAAGATGTGACACAAGGTCGGGAAAGTGGGGAAAAAAACAGCGCTCGAGAATTTAAGCACTCTGGCTATTTAAAAATTGCCTGGGCAGTCCTGTCGGCATTCCCCGGTAGAGGCGCCTCAGGCGATTAGCAATAAACTAACCCCTTCTCAAAGGGTGAGAAAGCAAAGGCTGGGAGGGTGCACCTCCTAGAACTGCACAGGACGGACAACCGATAGACCGACGTAAATCCAGGCCCGAAGGCCTGGACAATACCGGTTTATTGGGCGGGGTAAAAAACCCTGGCTGAACTGGGTCTATTTATTTGATAGCTGTTCATTATTAGTTTTCATGTCTATTACAAAATAAAAAATAAAAACTATGATCAAAATAAAGTATTAAAAGTTCAAATCTTGTCAGAAGCTTTTTATTCATGATTAATGTTAATTATTCAACAGATGTGGAATAAGTCGTGATAAAAGACGAAATTCAGATCGTCTAAGACTTCAAATGTAATTGGTAGTAACTAGTAGGATTTGTTGACTTGCTATTGCTTCGCAAAGTTCACTACTTGAAATATTAATTTAAAATAATAAACATTTTATTCATAAGTTTGTTGTAAACCTGAAACAAAATCTTTCTCATTCATATAAACATTTTGATACAAATTTATTCATCCTTTAAATGTGATCATAAAGGAAAAAAGAAATCAATTTGCTTTTTCACTTACAATTTAGAAATAAATCGTGAACTGAAAATCAAGTCGGTCCTTCTAAAGAAAGGAAGATTTGAACACAAATGCTAAATATTTGTCCAGAAATAAAACAATATTAGGAAACAGAACTATCTGTTATATTAAAATCAAAACATCAAATTAAAAACAACAAATAGTTAATTAATAAAATGTCCTTTTTAAAACTAATATGCAAATTAGTTAACCTTGCAACTGATATCGCATATACATAAGCAGTATATATTTTGACTTTAGCGTTAGTTCAAGAAATGGGTCCAACTTTCACATTTAGTCATTTAGATTAACTAATTGAAAATGCCAATCTTCAGACAAGAAATATGTAACATATTGCAAAAGTTACCTCATCCCTCTGCTTGTCATTGAAATAACCCCGAGGCCGTGGTCTCTTGTCACTGGCTGCCCGGGCTTTTTGAGGAAAAGGTTTCTTATTGGGATTAGCATCTTGGTACGAACGGGCTCCATTTTCTTTTCGTCTTGTAGTACGTTGAAATCTGCCATTATCTACAATTAAAACACACAGCAACACTTTAAAAGAAATAAAGGTTTTGGGGTGAGGAGGGGTAAATAAAATAATCAGTAGCGAGGAAAACAATGTTAGAGCTAAATAAATTAACGTTTCTCAACACTGGCAAGAAATAAAAGGCAAACCAGCAGATATTACATGGACTATAAGTTGGGCATTCTTGTTTGCGATAGAAGCAGGAAATGCAAGTGTATTAGAAAAGGAATCCTAGAAAAACATTTTCTGGTAACAGTTAATGTTGGGAGATTCTCTAAATTCTAATAAAGGGATGATGGCTAAGTGATTATTAGATATGCTTTTAATTAAAAATTAAGGATTTTCTACAAATAAAAATTCTTGTGAAAATTAATCTACAACAAAAACTATAAAACGGGCCAAACTATGAGGAAATAGAACGAAATAAAGCTTCAATAAATTAAGCTAATGAAATGTAAGACTAAAGACGAAAAGAAACAAAGATTTATTTAACCTTTTAATTAAAATGTTTAACATCGAAATCTATTCAATCCCTGATACTAAATTATAAATTCAATAGTGAAAAAAGAAAAACAAGGAGGTGAATAAAAAAAAGGTTTAACAAGTCAGTTTTTCATTCAGTTTTTAAAAAAAGTTTACAAATGCCTTTTCAGAATTACAAGCATGAGACTATCATTTTACGTTAAACTTACATAGCAAACTGAAAATTGAACAATAAGTTTTCCGAAGAAATCTTAACTGAGGAGTCTGTATTTAACAGATATAGTAACTCGAAGATGTTAGAATGTGGTCAAGAAACCCTCGAATCAACTTCAAAGGGATAATTTTACGTTAAACTTACACAGTAAACATAAGAAATCGATTAAAAATTAGTATAAGTATTAAAATTATTACTTTGTCAAGATCACAAACGCATTTGCATCGGTTAAAAGAAATAATCCCAAAATATGTTAATAATTTCCTTTCATTTTGTAACAATAAAAATTCACATTTATAATGTATGTTACTCAGAAAACAAAATGAAAGCATACAGAAATTGAAGCCCCATTCATTTTTCAACAAATTTCATTTTGCCGTTGAGATGCCTAGTATAATCATAACATGTCAGACTCGGACAAAAGCTTATTTTTGTCTATTTTAGCGTATGGCCGGCAGTAGATATGCAGTAGATATATTTTAGCGTATGGCCGGCAGTAGATATGCAGTAGATATATTTTAGCGTATGGCCAGCAGTAGATATGCAGTAGATATATTTTAGCGTATGGCTGGCAGTAGATATGCAGTAGATATATTTTAGCGTATGGCCAGCAGTAGATATATTTTAGCGTATGGCCGGCAGTAGATATGCAGTAGATATATTTTAGTGTATAGCCGGCAGTAGATATGCAGTAGATATATTTTAGCGTATGGCCGGCAGTAGATATGCAGTAGATATATTTTAGCGTATGGCCGGCAGTAGATATGTAGTAGATATATTTTAGCGTATGGCCGGCAGTAGATATGCAGCCAGAGTAGAGAAATCGGACACTCTTCTGTCATAGTCAGTTGAGCAGGATATTGTGTTGTATCTTGTCCTTCAAGATTTAATTTTCCGGTATGAATATTGTCAGATTTCAATTGCAATTTATTTTATTGAAGTTTTTTTTGTGATTGCTTTCCTAATTATCACATTGAACAGTAAGAAGAAATTGCAAAACCAAAGCAGTAGGAATTTTCAAGAATGCTGGACCAATCGATATTGTGTAATTGCAAAACAAACTGTAAAGCTCTTTGACCAAGTTGTGAGCAAAAGTTGGAGGGTAAAAAGACATTGGAAAAAAATCACAAGTGGCCGTTAGAAAAAACGCGGAGAAGAACGTAATGAGTATTATTTAATTGCCTTCCTACAAGGTCGGTTTTTAATGTAGGAGATTGATATCCAGTTTTCCAATATGGGGCACTTTGGATGAGACAAAAATATAAACTGCTCCAGTCGAGAAGGATTTCTCCTACCCTGACTGAAGACAGAACAGATACTACACTTTAAATTATTTATTTGCCAAAACTATATGGTTGTACAATGTTAGCAAATTAGAAACAAGGGTTCAATAGTGCGGAGAGGAGGTCATCCTCTGCTTATGTTACTCTTAACTCGACTCATTAGCAGTCACCAGAATACCACATTTACTCTATGGGCTACCCTACTTAAAATATCCTGATTGTTTGAATTTTATTCTATTTATAAATATATACATATGCAAATTAATTGAAATAAAATGGAGAGTGGGACAACAAAAACAAGTTAATAAGATCTTCCCAACCCTCTCTAAAAATAGACCGTTTTCCAGTTTGTTTAGAACAGAAAACAAACAACTCTATCTCTAAGGAGTGGGAGGAAATCAAATGGAGGTGGCTGGTGTCCTTTCAAGATAAGAAACAATTTGTGAGGCCAAGATCAAAATGAAAGTGGGGAGTAGACATCTTGGATGGATTCTATTAGCAAAAAAACGTAAAAAGTGGGGACATGACTCATTCACTCAACTGGCTAAGAGGCTACCATAACCTGGCTGGTGTCCAACAGAACTGGGCACCATGTGCATCACGCTCAGGCAGAAAACATGTACTCTTATTTGACTCCCTTTCGGACACACAAATATTACACTTTGAATCCAGCCAGACAAACAGAGAATACTACCCAATTAAAAAAAAAAAAACTTGATTCGTAGATGGATATTCAGGTTTGCTTTCAGCAAGTTTCAATCTTTCATACACTATTGCTAAGCATGGAAAACCTTTCACTGATGGAGCATCTTAAGTGCTTTTGTGAACTGTGCAGTTTTTGTTCGATGATTTTAAGGACAAACATGCTATTATTAACCTCATACAAGGGTTACTTTTTACTAGAAACTGTTAAAAACCGGCTAATGGCCATACTAGTAAAATAAGAAGTGATTTTCTTTCAATTTGTCTTGATAAAACTTGTGATATTACAGTCTGCTCAATTGACAATTATTGCCAGTTATTGTAGTGATCATGGAATGTATGAGGGATTACTTAGTTTAAAAACTTTATTTTCAAATACAACAAGTGAAGATATACTTTTGTGGCATCATTGTAAACATGTTATGCGAAATTAACAGATAAGTCAGAAAATTGTGTCAGTAACAGCAGATGGTGCTCGCAACAGGGTTGGCCAATGTTTGATTTATAAAGCTGTTTACAGATGAAGTTGGTAAAGATGGGTGGTTTTACCAAAATGCTAGTTTTTTGGTTTCACCATCCTACCATTTTCTTTTTTTTAGAGAACCAGAACCGTTCAGTGTAAAGTTATTACCCGACAACCATATGCAAGGACAAGAAAACACCTAGAAAAGTCGTTCAGATTTTAATAAAAATTATATAAACATTTAATGACTATTTTTTTTAATTAGAATAGGTAATAATACATTTCCGAAATCGGTTTGTTTACATTTTAGCATAGAATATTTTCAAATGACAAAAAAGAAAAAGGAGAGAAATAAATGTAGGAAATGTATGTTTTTTTAAAATTCAAATTGTAAAAAAGATTTGCGGAAGTATTTCAGTTTGAGAGCCAAATATATTTTATAAGAAATGAATTTCAATAAATGTTACGTTTATTTCAATCTTGCAAAATTTATGTCTACCAAAAATGAACTGAACATCATATGTATACAGACACATTACATAGTGATATGAAATCCTCTTCCTTTTGAGTACATTATTGAAATTTATTACATCCAAGAAGATTGAAGGGAAACTACTTCTCTTATTAATAATCATCCTTTAATTACGTCATGGCATCATAAAGGATCTTTTCCACCTCTCTATTGGAATGGATATCATCATACTTTTGTGATGTATGAAAGAATCTCTTTCACCCTCTGTTTGCTAACAAGAGGTCATCGTTACTGTGATGCCATTCATCGTGCATGAAATACAAACAAGCAAGCAAGGAAGGAAGCAAACAAGGAAAATCCAGAGTTTATATATATATATATATATATATATATATATATAAATGTATTTTTATGTAATTATTTTTTATTGGTGATTGTATCGTTCACTGTTATTTTGCTTACTATTATTTCGATTGTCTCACTTTCCTAAGTGATTAAGATGCAGAAAATTGCATTATTAGTCGCCCTTAACTTCATAGGACATATTTTTTCCGTTAATATATATTTTTTTTTATTTTATACGTACATAAAAGTAATCCATGGAGCTTAAAAAGTTTTGAAAAATACTTCTGTGTTAAAATAAAGTCAGTAAAACAAAACAGTAAAAATAAAGTAATTGGCAGTTTCACCTGTAACTAAAGTTAAATTTTATAAGATTCTTTTTATTATTTTAAACAAAGAAATTTCATATTTTGTCAGGGTAGCTATAAACATTATTTTCTCTACCAAAGACACAAAAATAGATAGAAAGATATATAGATGTATATTTTAAGTTTATGTGACTATTTCTTTCTTAGTTTACCAAATTGTTAATGGTATTTATTTACAGTTAATTTATGCAAAAATTTCATGATTAAACTTTAAGTTATGAAATATTTACCACTATGTGTTAGTTGACAGAACTTAGAGCACTCAAAATGGCAGAGGTTAAAAAAATAACAAGTAAATGAAGTGTTTATTTTACATGACAGGACAAAGCGTCTTGCAAATGTTATATTTGCAAACAATTTTTTTCTATTTCCATTGAAAAATCTACTTAGTTCTATTTTTATATTATTTTTTCTTTTTGTCTTAAAATTTACTTTGGCCAAATATTAAATGTACCTACTTAACAGTGCATGCAACTTTTGATATGCTTTTTTCGCAAAAACAATTAGATTTTTGAATAAATATTACTACAAATAAGCGAGACAAAATAAATTTAAATTTGTGTAATATATAATTCATAAGAATAGTTTTAAATATTTACATAAACTGAAATTTTTAAACCGTATTAGACACTTATTTGCAATATAAGTGCAAACTGCACTAATTATAATGTTTAGCATTGATTTATTCAATAAATTTTAAACATTCAACTAAATTATCCAAGAGATTTTTGTATAAGTTTGATTTTAATACAAAAACCTTTCTGCACTACTAGTGCAGAAATATTTTACCATAACCGGGCTTTGTATTTAAATTATTTGTTTGAATTTAATTTGTTTTCACTTGCGCTAACTTAGCGTTCGTTTACATTTTTGAAATTATTCATAGGTTGTTTTTGAATTTGTTTATTTAAGTATTGTTTGTTCCCTAAATTCATAATTCACTTTTTGCAGTATTTGATTGCATCCTGCTTAAAAACATAATTTTACATACACACAACAACTAATAGGTTGATATTATTGTAACTTTCAAAAATTATAATCGGCATTGCTTGACGTTGCATGTTTTTAACTTCTGTAAAGAAAATTTTCAGATTGTTCAATTAAAATAAACAAATTTTAGTTTAAATCCATGAAACGTAATGTTTATTTACTTAAACGCAGCAATAACAACTATTCATTTTGAATTCTTGTTTAGTTTTAATTTATATTGAATAAAATTTAATTCTAGTATAAATTGAATTGTGTTCTTTTTTTTTTCTTAAATGGAATTGAAAAACATTTTGTAATGTTTTTTTTAAAAAGCTCTCATTTATTATCGACAATCTGATTGTTCGAAAAATCTCGCTTGCTTGCACCTACTAGCATGGCGTCACTTTTCGATTGAACAGGCCATATTTTTTTTACGAAGGTCACGATTGTGACCAAGTTGGATTAAAAGAACTCAATAATGGTACATCAACTTAATACTAAATGCAGTAGAATCAGTTCATAATGGATTGTTACTGTACAATAACATGTTAGCTTAGGTGAAAAGTTCTTGAACGATTTATCAAGCGCTTAAATGAGATGAAGTTCTTTCTTAAACATGAAAAATATTAAAGACTTTCCCAGAGTTAGATGATGTTGCCTGGCTCAGTAGGGTTATATTTGTTAATGATCAAATCATTTAAATGAATTAAATATTAAGTGACAAAGTTATAGAATAAGTATGGATATCATGTTGCGGTTTATCATCGCCTTTGAAATAGAGCTCAATATTTTTCAACTCAATTTGGAATGTAAAAGTTACAATTACTTTCCAAGACAGCAAAATAACTGAAAAATTGAGTGAACAAGATCAGACTATCATGAATATGGAAGAAGTTTTTTTTCGTTGTCAATTTTAAACTCTCTGAAAATCCAATTTTCATCGGTCCTAGAGTATAACCATAATATGCATCCGGTAGTAAAGTCCCCAATTTGGGATCTTCAGGAAATGTGGAATTACCCATTAGCTACCCTTACTCTCAGATCCACTATGACTGAGCGATAGTACCTGTCACCTATGACACAACGCTAAACTGCTTCAGAGATCCTTTTGCAAGATGTTCGCCTCTACTTCACACAACTACCCTGAAATCCATCTTTCCCAGCCATTTCTACCTTTTTTCTGCATACTCAAGTTCTCTTCCCAACCATCCTGAGTATGACACAAAACCCGTATCCAGTGGTGAAGCCCCAATCTGGGAGCTTTAGGAGAGTGTAGTGTCAGCCCCTTAGCATTACTTCCAGGTCCACTGTCATCCGGATAGGTAGTACCTGTCAGAGACCCAGCTATGGATTAAATAGAAACTACCATTTACAGACTTTTTTTTTTTTTTTTTACAAACTATACGACGGCTACAAAACAAATTAATCTACAAACCAACTGTATACGAAACATATGCACGGTTTTGGCATAAAATGATTGAATGAATGTGTACATGCCATAAAACCCAACATCCAAGCAATTGTCACCAAGATACTATTTTATATAAAATATCCTGACAAGATAAATTTTACCAAACTAAAGACAAATTTCTTTAAATGGCTAGACGAAGATAATTTGGAAATGGAGTTAGAATTCTCGTGCAGTTCGATTTGGAAACAAATGTTTGTCAATCTTAAGGATGGTTTACAAGAATGTGACCAAGACAGGTCGCATGGACTTGGCTCTTATAATCAAGAATTGTTACTTGCTTGGAATGTCATCCCCGAAATGCTTGGTGCTCTAAAAAGATTTGTAAAAGCAATATTGACATTTTTTTCTTCAGCATATTCATGTGAAACCTTGTTTTCTTCACTAAACTACATTAAGAACGGCAAGAGGAATCGGTTGACTGATGAGATTCCAGCTAGACCTGTGCAAAAAATGAAGACAAAGTATAAAGCTAAAATCAAGAATTATAAAGGAAAGTACTGTATAACGAAAAATAAAGTATTTTACATAATTATAAATTATTATACCATTTTCAATCAAGCATCTAGACATGATATAAAAGAAAAGTGTTTGGCATGCCAACTGCCAAAATCTTGTCATCACTGATCTATATCATTATTGAATATTTATGTTAGTCACTTATAGGCTTAAAAACTACTGAATAAAATTGCACCAAATTTGACATGAAGCACTCTTGGAATAGACAGATCAAAATTATAATACTACTAAAAAAGTAGAACTGACAAGAAAAACTGTACATTTCAAGCATTTAACCCAAGAGTTCAAATGAGATTCAACTTGGTTTTATGATTATAACTAATTAGTCTTAATTTTCTTTTTTTTTTTTTCTTAGAGGGTTTAACTTTTCTATTCAAATTTTAACAATGATTCCTTACTTCTGGACAAGTAAGGGCAGACGTTAATGATCAACCACTTTCAGACAAGCAAGCATTGGAGAGGCAGGTAACCATTTTTTTTTTTTTCAAAGATCTTTCTAAAGTTTGTGTCAGTATTTTCTTTTTTTTCTTTTATTATTGTAGAAAGTTAATCGATAAAATCATATTGCTAGTTCTTTTTCAGTGAGGTGAAGCCGAATTTATGGTCTTGACACTGATCCTAGCATCCTTGACCACCGCCCCAGACTCACATCACAGCGTCAGCTACTTATATTTCTTATACCGTTCCCCGTCGACCCAGGACTGTACTCTGCTAAACTGTCTGTAAGCATAGAGCACTCTTAATTGATTCGAATGTCCTGATACATGTATTTGGAGACTTTAATGCCCACCACCGTGACTGGTTGGGATTCTCTAGCCTTACTGACGCAGCTGGCAACTCTACGTATAATTTCTCTTTAGCTCACTCCCTCTCTCAGACTGTCGATTTTCTGACCCGCATCACTTCTAGACCTTTTCTTGACCTCAATGCCCGAGGCTTGTGTGACGAAAGCCCATAGCCCACTCGGGAATTCTGATCACATTGTGCTAATGATACATATCACCCTAAAAAGTCGTCCAAAAGCTGATGAACCGTTGCTCAAAACAACGAGATACTACGAGCTGGCTGATTTTGAGGCAATCAGAGATCACATCAGTGACGCCCCATGGAGGGAAACCTTCTCAGTCCCTGCCAACCAGTGTGCAAACGAACTAACTGAATGTGTCAAAGCAGGCATTGAAGCCTATGTCCCCCATGCGAAAATTCTTTAGCAAGCCTCACTCTCCTCAATGGTTCATCTCGGAATGTGCAGTTGCCATTTCTGAGAGACAACAAGCATTCCGTAAATTCGGCCGCCATAAGTCAGCTGCTAATAGACATAAATTCATAGAGTCAAGAAATAATTGCAAGGCCGTGATAGGTGAAGCAAAGAGAAGGTATAATGAGTTAACAAAAAAACGCATCCAGTCACAGAAACTAGGTACTTGTGATTTCTGGAAAATCTACAATAGTGTAGTGAATAATGGTCAATCAACGATTCCCCCACTATCAAACCACAATGCTGTCGTTTGCACGGCCACTGAAAAGGCTGAACTACTTGCCCAGCACTTCGCTTCTAACTACTTTGGACTCAGATAACCACCCCCTCCCCAAATTCCCTTTGCTGACCGAAGCCACACTTGATAACCTAGTCATCACCCCATCCCAGAGACATCATGAAAAAGCTTGACACCTCCAAAGCTTGTGTGCCTGATCTTATACCTGTAATAGTAATAAAGAAATGCTCTGCTGAACTGGCCCCTATCCTCTCCAAACTCTACAATAAATGTCTAGCTGAATCTTGCTTCCCCGATAGCTGGAAAATTGCCTCTGTGGCACCAGTCTACAAGAATTCTGGGAATAAAACCGATCCTCAGAACTACCGCCCAATCAGTCTACTGCCGATCTTTGCTAAAATCTTTGAATCTATAATCAATCTAGCGATAGTACGGCACTTAGTTAATGCTAAACTTCTTTCTGACCGCCAGTATGGATTTAGACAAGCACGATCTACTGCAGACATCCTAACGGTCATCTCGGAACGCATGTATCATACACTCGACAAGGCAGGAGAAGCTAGGGCAGTAGCGCTTGATATATCCAAGGCCTTAGACAAGGTATGGCATAAAGGGCTTCTGAAAATACGCTCATACGGTATTACTGGGCAATTACTAAATATAATTAGATCCTTCCTAGACAAAAGACAAATTCAGGTTGTCCTCAATGGCCGTTGATTTAAGCAACATTACATAAATGCTGGTGTACCCCAGGGATCTATCCTTGGACCCTTGTTGTTCCTGATCTATATAAACGATCTCCCTGATGACAGAGTCTGAGATTGGTTTATTTGCTGATGACACCACCCTTTACTCTCGCCATGTTGGCAAAACTGACGCGATCATATCCGAGGCAATGGCTGAAACCTTTAGAAAATGACCTCCAGGCTGTGGTGGATTGGGGTCATAAATGGCTGGTAACTTTTAATGCCGCAAAGACAAAGCTCCTTTCCTTCAATAACTGCAGGGAACCTTTTCGACCACCGATTGTCATGGCAAATAGCACCCTACCTGAGAGTTCATCATTCAAACTCCTCGGCCTGACCTTCACAGGTAACATGAGTTGGAACAAATACATTGAAGACATTGCCAAGGCTGCCGCAAAGAAGGTTGGCTCCCTCTACCGTGCTAGTAAACTCCTCACACCTGACATAATCCTGTATCTCTACAAAACTACCATCCGCCCATGCATGGAGTATTGTTGTCACATCTGGGCTGGTGCATCATCTACTAGTCTCTCCCTTCTTGACAAGGTCCAAAAAAGAATCGCCAACCTAATATGACCCTCACTGTCAACCAAGCTTCAGCCTCTGTCCCATTGCCGCAATGTAGCATCCTTGTGCTTGTTTTACAAATACTTCAATGGATTATGCTCCGATGAGTTGGCTACTCTGGTGCCCCCTCGACGTAAATTCACTAGACCAACTCGACAATCAGCTAGATCTCATTCATTCACTGTGGAGGTCCCCAGATGTCGGAGAGCTTTCTACTCAAGTAGCTTCTTTCCTCGTACTGCTGGCCTCTGGAACTCTCTTCCTGCCCCCTGTTTCCCCGACAGAACAGACATGCAGAAATTTAAAACTAATGTAAACAGACATCTCGCTGCGCAGCTCCCAAGTTAGGTTGACCCCCTTCCTTTTCCCCTTTTCCTTTCTCAGTAGCCCCTTACGTCTACAGTGGCGGCCTGCCTTGTTTGGGGTGAACTATGTTAAAAAATTTTTTTTAAAATCCACAAAGTTGTCATTTTCTGAATCCTCCAGGTACCCCTGTTAGTGTTTGAATAAAGAAGCCAAAAGTATGTCAGTTATTTATCATTCTAGTCTTCATAAATAATAAACTAAGTTAAACGACTTTAACGTAATAATTATTTTAAGGTAAAATAATCAAATTCTAGATATTAAATACCATTGAAACTGAAGATTTAATTTAATAAATTCTTTTTGAACAAAATTTATCGTTAAAAAAAACAAAAAAAAAACCTAAGCTTCATGAGGTCAGCAAATAATAATTTGCTTTCTGATTTTTACGGCACAAAATATTACAAACTTGTTTTTCATTCTTATTGTGAAAATAAAATGCATGTTTTTTTTTACAATTGGATTTGAAATATAAGTAATTTTTTTCCAGATTTTTTGGTTCAAATAGTAATTAATTACCAAATAATAAAATCAGTGTTTTGCAGTGTTTTTTTTTTTTTTTATAACTGGGTTTGAAATATAGTACAAATTTACAATAAACTTTTTTTTCTTCAAATAATAAAATCAGTTTTTAAAAAAAAATAATTTACACCTCATAATAATGGCGTATTCAATAGAGTATATTGCCGCAGAAATTGTTTATATGACGGCGACATAAAAATTATTGTAAGTGACCATCAAAATTATTTTGGTTCGTGCCTTTCATGGCACAAAACCAGAAAAAAAATGTTATTAAAACAAATGATTTCAGGTTATTTCATTAAGAAAACAAATTACTATTCACCGGCCTTAGTAAGTTCGGGTACTTTTTTCGGCTTATCATTGGCGTCACATTCAATCGCTATGGTAAGGTACAAACTTTCAACATTACCGAACGGCGATTGTCGAGAAGACAAATTTTATAGAAGAAAAATTGGTGCTTCTTTAGTTTCGCTACATGTTAGGCCTCGCTCGTTTAAAAAGAAAATAGCTGAAGAAATGTATAAACTTTAGGCACTTATGCAGTTTTGTAAACAGCGGCAAATAATCCACAGGAAGTAACGACCAATAGATTAAAACATTTTAATAAATTTATTTAATAAAATATAGTTTCTGAAAGAAAAACATTGTAATAAAATAAAGTTTATTTTCAATAAAGTAACATTTTGGCTAAAACATTAATAAAATATAGTTTTTGAAATTTACAGTGATTTTTTTTTATAATTTAAAATGCTAGAAAACTAACATAATCTATCTATATAAAGTAAAGACGGGTTTTTCCCCTGTACCTTCGGCGAGAGTAAGAAAATAACCACATGCATCATAGGCTACTAAACTCACCATTATTCACCTTATTCATCCGAACGCGTTTCACAAAATTTATGACTATTTTCAACATCTAACAAAAAAATGTTACCTTCCGCCCGCCATCACAGACTCTCACAAAAACATACTCCATACAAATGGTAGCAAAAACTTTTCTTGCTAATCTTCATCTACTCTTCTTCCACTTAACGCCGGGAAATAAATTACATTGGATAATTTTTAGAATCATCACCGTAAATATTTCATTTCATTCTTCTATTAATTTCATACATAATATACACGATTCCTACATCAATTAATAACCGCCCCCTGACATTTCTTCAAAATTACCGAATATCGGATTAGATATACTTATTTATTGTCAGTCGTTACTTATAACTATTAAACATACGCTTAAACTAATTCCAGACTTTGCGATTTACATGACCGAACGGATTTAATCCTTACGTACATTGATTCAAAATGGCGTCAATTACTTATCAATCTCCTTGAGAAAACTCATTTTCGTTGTGAATCTTTGATTTTACACGTATACTTACTTTTTATCACTTATATTTTCAGGCCATAAACACTTATGCATTTTCCTCCATAACACTTTAAAGGCTTCTAACTCACTTTAAAACAACTCACAGAGGTCCATGTCTAATAACATTCACTTGCTCATAGTAATCTTATGGAAGCCCATAACAGCTCCTTTACATGACGCTGGCCACTAATACAAAACACACAAAACAGGTACATTGTTTCACTTTTGGCCATCCCTACTTATCGAACATTATTCAAACAATGGCAAAACCTCAGTATACATTCTTCTTATTTTTCTTTCATATCATTTCTTTCCTTCATAATTCTCGCATAAATCAAAACTTTGGGTGATTTTTATTTTATATAATTTCTTATCTTTTCTTTTTAACTTTTATCTATTATAACCATACGCTCTTTATGTCTCAGTCTCCCTCTCTTTATTTATTTACTTGTTACAATAAACAAAAGAAATCTTCTCTTAGTGAACGAAATCCTTCTAGACTGCGCCAATTTTTACTTTTATCCCCAGTAGATGATCCCCCCCCCCATAATTTTTTTTTTTGTTTCATTCAAAACATTAATAAATCCTATTTTAATCACCTAAATTACTAACAAGGTTCTTTTCAACTTCTTTTTTATGAATTAATACTTATATATCTCTCCCGCGCAACGCCGGGACACAAGTCCTGCTATATCATATAATACGCCATTCTCCTCTTTTTGGTGCTTATGCAGTTTACGGACCAGGCTTACTTGCCTTCACACAACAGCACAGTTATACACTAGGTCGGTTTCTAATGTAGGGGAAAATCCATCTAACCAAATAGGAACACTCTGAATTGGAACTAAAATAAAACTTGCCCCAGTCTAGAATGATTTCTCCTTCACTGACCGAGGAGAAAAAAGATTATGTATAGTATAACACACACTACACTTCAACTTCATTTTAATTTTGAAAAGTAACAAATAACATCAGACATATTATATAATACGTTATTTGCATCTTTATGGTGCTTATGCAGTTTATAGATCGGCCTATATTTTATATAGGATTTTCAAGTTAAATTCAATTTTTACGCTATCTTTGCTTCATTAAATTGTCATGGGAAAGTACAGAATAGTTAATCAACCCCCACCCCCATGTTCAGAATGACTTTCTAAATTATGTTATTTCACCCCGGCCAGTAAACTGCATAAGTATCCTCTTTATAAATTCATAATCAGAAGCCACGTTCAAGAAAGAATCTTCTCTTTAACTAAGTTAATTAATCGGTGACACTAATAACAAAATATCAGATATTCCAGAATAGATATGTATATCAACTCGTAAAAATTTACGTGACTAAACTAGGAGATACTAAAAATATACCAATACTTTCTATTTCTTTGAGACTGCTTTTGCACTCTATGCATGTGCAGTGTCTCATGCAAAACGACTTTGGGATACCAACCGCATGAGCAACCATCAACTGTTTGGGATGGTATTGCACAACTAAAGAAAAAAGACTTCTGACAAACACTTTCAGCAGACTTTGTGTGCATCTCAATGGCAAGATTGCAACAAATAACCATGGCAAGAGAGTTATTACTCCACGTATTGCATTAATTGTTTCAGCTGCTCTTTTACATTAACATTGTGGGGTTTGTGTTCGCGCTGGCCAATGATAAGCACCAAATAATTCAAGAGTTACAGATCTTGCCAGGAATTTCTTGAGTTATTCGACTTTCACGGGCAGCGCCGGGGCACGGGTCAGCTAGTAAAACCATATTTTATTACAATGTTTTTTGGCCATATTTTATTACAATGTTTATTGAAAATAAACTTCATTTTATTACGTTTGCCTAATCAGTAAGCTGAATTGGGTAAAAAAAAATGTCTAGCGATACGCAAGATCGTTTTTTTCTTTTTCTTATAATTTAATAAATACGGGATGAATTAGCCTAATTTTTTCTGTACAATCTTATTTTCAGTTAACACGTAAGTACATAAAGTGTATACATTTCTTTAAATATTTTCATGTCGTAGCGAAACTAACGTATCGAAAAATTATGAAATAAACATGTTAAAAATTGGCTAAAGAATTTCATTTCATCTATAAATTGTGGTAAGACTGCATAACACTGGCCCCCATGGCTGTGCGCATACGCCAACGCAAAAATTAAAAGTCTATAAAAAAAAAAAACACACCTAAATTTAAACTGGATACAAATTGTGGATTTTATTTACTAATGCAGTAAAAACATACGTGTTCTTTTCTAAGCAAATATTCATAAATACACTCCCATTGATGAGGAATTCTATTAGCGCTTCCATTTGTTGACGCATGCGCACAGCAAGGGGGTCAGTGTTATGCAGTCTTACCTAAATTGTTGGTACTTATGCAGATTATGACCCAAGCTAACCCTAACCGGCGCAAAGTCGATTTTAGCTTGGGTTCTAATCTGCATAAATACCAAATTTTGTTTTTATGAGTTATCGAGTGTTAACTATTCTGTACCGTTACCCAAAATGTTATTAATATAAAGATTTACTAATAAGTCTAGATCATGTAATTTTCTTACATCGTATCTTATGTTAATTTTAATTATATTTATCAGAATATAATACCAATGTTATCCCTCAGTCGAATACTATTTTAGAACAGAACAAAAATATTAAATTGATTAAAAAACAAACAAAAATAAAAAAAATAAACCTTAGCTTAAAACTAAATAAAAATAGAATTTCGCTCGTTTTAGATTTTTTTTAAATATCAACAAAGCAAGAAGTGAGAGAGGGCGTCGACTTTGGTTATTTCTTTAAAAATGCTTTATTTTCTTCTTGCGTAAACTTGTTAATTTTATGTATTTGTTAAGCATAAAAAGTACAAATTTAGAAATTCACTAATTTGTAAAGGTAACTTTGCAGCCATTTTGAGATAAACAAAACGAAATATACGTTGAGAAAAAATGGCGTACGATGGCGAACAAAGTATACGTTGTTGCTAATAACAGGTTTAAGAAGAAAAAAAAGACTGTAGCAAAGTAATTAGTCAAAATATAACTTTAAGACGAGGGAATAGGTAACCGAATCGCTAATCTCAGTCCCAGAAAGGAAAACTGCTTGTTGTATTGCTAACTTATCAACAAGAATTTGGGTCAATGACATGAATGACGTAATAAGGCGAACTAAAAATATTAAAAGAAAAAAACAAACACTACAACAGAATGCAATCTTTCAGAAAAAAAAAACATCTATTTAAAATGAAAATTATAAATCCGATTATAATTTTTTGTGAATATATTTTTTAACAAAAACAAATGTAACTTACTTTTCGAAATAGTCAGCTTTGAATACGTAAGAGAAAAATTATTTATAATGACGTGACACACACGCACAGAAAAAAATGCAATTATCTATTTTAACAATTATTTACAAATATGTTTTAGAATGTTAATAAATACTTCTACCAAATTTGAATCGAACTGTTTTGGGGGTTTCTTTCTTCTTTTTTTAAACCCTAACGTAAGTTTTAGTTCGGCAAAAATCTGTTTGGTTCGACTCAAATTCTGTAGAAGCACCAGATTTTTTTTTTATTTTCACACGATTTGTATTATTTAGACTATTGTTGTTATATCCACAACGTTTCGGCCGATGTAACCTCGAACTTGGAAACCTGGACGGAACTTCAGAGGTTCCCAAGTCTTAAAAGATGTACCTGAAGAAGGTCGGGGGTTATATCGGTCGAAAGATTGAGAATAGTAGTCCGAATAATCCAAATTATTTACAGACTAGTGGCTCCTCCGATAAATACCGTTTAGGCGCATCAAATTAATCAATACTCGATTTTCACCTATAACCTGTAATTATATATTTGTACTCTTAAGGTAGGAGTATTTGAGACGCTAAATCCTACACAGCTGAAAAATGGTCTCAAATCCACGGTCTTCCTTTTTTTTTTTTTTTTTTTTTTTTTTTTTATTCACGTACATTAATTATAATTAATTTTTACAACAATTTTTCTTTTTAATTTTCATTTATTTAAAATCAACGAGTGGAAAACAATCTTTTTAGTTATTGTTAAACTCCTTAATATTAAACTTAAGTTAAAAGAATATTACTTAAAATGAAATGAATTACTATTCACATACCTTTAAAAGGTGCTTATTTAGATTAGGACCCGAACTAACTTTCACCCCGTTGTTATGGTTAGGATAGGGGGGGGGGTAGAGTTAGGGATGCGGATCAAAGTTAGCTCGGGTACTAATCTGATAAAGTACTCTTAAAAAAAAAAAAAAAGACAAAATTAGCCTAGTCGAATTAAGTGATTTTAATTTAATGGTCTCAAATCAAGTCAATTTTTTCGGTAAATTTGTCGTTTCTTACTCAAAATGTCGGACAACTCTGACGTCAATGAAGCGTTTGCTATCTTCCGACTTCACAAATGAGTAAATAAACCCAAATAAATTGTTTGGGACTAATTCCCAACTGTATTTCCTTTAAAATAATTTAAGATAAATTTGATATTAGTCCCAAACAATTTATTATGGGGTCGGAAAATAGCAAGAGTCTCATTGACGCCAAAGGTGTCTGCCATTTTGAGTAAGAAACGACAAATTTACCACATAATCACCTTAAACTTAAGTTAAGGAATTAAACTAAAAAAAAAAAAAAAAAAATGTTTTCCACTCTTGTTGATTTTAAATAAATGATTTTTTTTTTAATTGTCTTAAAATAATTATAATTAATGTACATGGATAAAGAAAAGGTAGACCGTGGATTTGAGACCATTTTCCGATTGTGTAGGTTTTAGCGTCCTAAGATCTTTTACGGCGCTCAGCAGAGTAAAAACGCTAAAAAAAACAAATTTACAACAAATAAAAGTAACTGTAAGCTGTAAAGTCTACGATGTAAACAGTGACGTCCATTTTCCATTTCATCATTATTATATATATTTATATTAAAAAGATGGCTGCCGTGCTGACGTATTCGTGGCCGTGAGAAGTTCTAAAGTGATTTTGAAGCCTTTAAGCGGTCAATTAGAAAGTAATTTCTGGACAGAATTAAAGTATATAGAAAAGTAGAGTATTATGGTTCAGCTGTGCTTCCAAACAAAATAAAATAGTAGTTAAAGACCACATGACTACGGTATTTGCAGCAACGTAACAAAATCACTAATAGATTTAACTTTAAAAAAAAATGGTTATATTGGACAATGCCCTAATAATTAGGTTATATTATTACGTTATTGTTTGGTAATTAAATTATTAATTGAACCAAGCTGTTAAAAAATTAAAACTAATTTAGGTAAGATAAGGTTGTTTTTTTTATATATCATGGCAGCCATCTTAAAGCTGAAATGACCGAAAACATTATAAAGGTTTTCCTACGATCGTTTGAAATTTAACTTTTTTTTTTATGGCGCAAGTTTGTTTAATTTTATATCGAACTGTAGGACAACAATTAAAAACGTAGAATTAGGAACGAGGAGGAAGGGGTCGCGAAAGTCCACCATAACAAATGAAATTGTTACCTGTCTTCTTATCTCCTGTATTGGTCTTCACGGGGACCGGAGAATGTCGGTTGATTGGTTTCTTTTCCATATTCCCTTCGTCTAACATCTACTGTCACAATTACGGACAAGGGGTCGGCAAGGTGGTCTCCTGGCTTGGCCAAGGAGGGTCCGACACCTCCGGCAAGTCGGGCCAAGGACCCGCCTCCTTCAACAGAGAATTTTTTAGACTTGCTTCCTCGTAAGGACACCATTTTTCAAAGATCCATCTTGAAACAGATAAAAAAGATGAAAAAAGAAATGTATCTCAGGTGAGTTACAAGTCAGTAAGATGATTTAGTTGAAGGAAGAAGTATAGAATCCCTCACTTGGGGGTGATTCTGTCCCCCAAAACCTTTGCTGGTCGTTAATAAACGCCCCAAATGGCGATCGGAAGATCGCAGTAATTCACACTCTTATGGCGACCATGCGCCCTGTCTGTCCAACTCTCGTCTCTTCTCGCCAACTCTCGTTTTTTTGTTTTTTTTTTCGTAACGTGAAAAAACGGGATTTCATCAAGATCCGCCAAATTTAAATTTTAAAATAAACGACGTCGTCCGAGAAAAAAAAACAATAATAAAAATCTGGATAACGTAAGTTCAATAGATTTTTGTTTCGTTTAATTAATTGGTATTCAAATTTTTGCGTTCATACATACATACATACACACAGTAACAATAAATATTTGCAGTTGCGCAATTAATTTATTTTTCATCTCCGTAAAACAAACTTCTACAAAATAAATCGGTTCTTTTCGAGAATAGTGTCTCCTCCAACATTCGAAAGTGATTTTGAAATATTTAGATTAGCGAATTATACATGCTTAAAATTAAAATCTATAGACCAAAGGTAATAATATAGCGTTGTTTTTGTTTTGTTTATTGATCGTAAACGAAAGAAAAACCGTATTTCTCAAAGAAGCTCGTAAAAAAAAACGCTTAAGTTGTTTTTGTATTTTTAAGTTTAAAAATTATGGGTATCTTTTGCAATAATCCGCAAAGTGAAAACGCTAAAAAAAACAAATATACAACAAATAAAAGTAACTGTAGCCGATAAAAGTTATTTTCCAACTTATCTGTGACATTTATTTGTATTTTTAAGCCGTTCCAACTGCTATTTATGAGAAATCAATATTTTTGTCACACGAACATTGGACAAGATGTGGCACATGTTCGTCTTTTCCCACAGTCCGTTTTTCACAACTTTTTACTGACCAGTTTTTTTTTCTTTTTTCGGTGTACACTTACCTATCAGGCTGCTAGAGAATTCCGGGGTTTTTGGAAAAAAAATCAAATATTTTACATTTTAGGAGGGGGGATCAGTTTTCAATGTAAATTCAACGTATACTGATCCCCCTCTTTTTGACCCTCTTTTGATAGATAATATATAAGCATCACTTTGGGTTATAATGGAAGTTTGAATATTACAATATCAAATAAACCTTGGATTCGTTAACTTGTATTTTGTAAGAACATAAGCAATCTACGGTTTACTTAAACTAAAGAAACAAATCCCACTAGAGCTGTGTGTTTTGCGACAGTGTTATTGCAACTGCACTTATTTGTATGTTGTAGATGCAGTTTAGCAAAGGTTCATGGAACAACTTAGACATTACGATTGCTAATGTAGTTTATACAATGAAATAATTTAAAAGCAAAAACAAGAATGATACTCATTCAATCATTTTGTATGAATCAGATGATTCGATTGTTGCCATTGGTTTCCCCGATATTGGTATAGTTAGAATTCTTTCTAGAAAGACATCGGGTATTTACAGGAGGGACCACGTGAAGGTTGCCAACATTCTAAGTGAAAGTGTTTCTGTGGAACGAATTGGATTCAAACTTGGCACACCAAGGTTATCAGTCTGTGCCGTTAACCACTGAGTCAGCGTCACCTCCCAATAATGATACTGATAACATAAATATATACAAATAATGATACTGATAACATAAATATGTACACATAATGATACTGATAACAAATATATACAAATAATGATACTGATAACATAAATATATACAAATAATGATACTGATAACATAAATATATACAAATAATGATACTGATAACAAATATATACAAATAATGATACTGATAACAAATATATACAAATAATGATACTGATAACAAATATATACAAATAATGATACTGATAACATAAATATATACAAATAATGATACTGATAACATAAATATATACAAATAATGATACTGATAACATAAATATATACAAATAATTATACTGATAACATAAATATATACAAATAATGATACTGATAACAAATATATACAAATAATGATACTGATAACATAAATAGATACAAATAATGATACTGATAACATAAATATATACAAATAATGATACTGATAACAAATATATACAAATAATGATACTGATAACAAATATATACAAATAATGATACTGATAACATAAATATATACAAATAATGATACTGATAACATAAATATATACAAATAATGATACTGATAACAAATATATACAAATAATGATACTGATAACAAATATATACAAATAATGATACTGATAACAAATATATACAAATAATGATACTGATAACATAAATATATACAAATAATGATACTGATAACATAAATATATACAAATAATGATACTGATAACATAAATATATACAAATAATTATACTGATAACATAAATATATACAAATAATGATACTGATAACAAATATATACAAATAATGATACTGATAACATAAATAGATACAAATAATGATACTGATAACATAAATATATACAAATAATGATACTGATAACAAATATATACAAATAATGATACTGATAACAAATATATACAAATAATGATACTGATAACATAAATATATACAAATAATGATACTGATAACATAAATATATACAAATAATTATACTGATAACATAAATATATACAAATAATGATACTGATAACATAAATATGTACAAATAATGATACTGATAACATAAATATATACAAATAATGATACTGATAACATAAATATATACAAATAATGATACTGATAACATAAATATGTACAAATAATGATACTGATAACATAAATATGTACAAATAATGATACTGATAACATAAATATGTACAAATAATGATACTGATAACATAAATATGTACAAATAATGATACTGATAACATAAATATATACCAATAATGATACTGATAACAAATATATACAAATAATGATACTGATAACATAAATATATACAAATAATGATACTGATAACATAAATATATACAAATAATGATACTGATAACATAAATATATACAAATAATGATACTGATAACATAAATATATACAAATAATGATACTGATAACATAAATATGTACAAATAATGATACTGATAAAATAAATATGTACAAATAATGATACTGATAACATAAATATGTACAAATAATGATACTGATAACATAAATATATACCAATAATGATACTGATAACATAAATATATACAAATAATGATACTGATAACATAAATATATACCAATAATGATACTGATAACATAAATATATACAAATAATGATACTGATAACATAAATATATACAAATAATGAGAATAATTTATTATTAGAGAAACCAAGAGATTTTTGCTCGAATATGCTTCACCACTATCTTCCTTTTTCATGGCTACCATTTTTTTCTCTACTTTTCACGCTTTACCACGCTCTTCCTTGTTGTAGTCTGCAGGGAAGTAGTCCATGGTGATGTGTTTCACAGATGGGAAGTTCTTGGAAAGAAACTCTGTTCATGGATACTCCATTTGAGGATAAGCACATAGAAGAAGAAAACAAAGTTCTTTGCAGCTGTGGTAGAAGACAAGTCCTTGCTGTGGTCTTTATTGTAGAGGGAGATATCAATTTATTAATTGCTAGAAGACATCTCCAGAATTGCCCGGCAATGGATGAGAACCTCTGTGTACTTCTGCTTGCATATTACCATTTTTGTTATTTTTTTTTAATGTTTTGATAATTTTAATTTTTAGTTTTCAAATTATAAATTAAAAAAACTAAAACATCTTTGCTGTTTATGGATGTCCAACATGGATGCAAACCGCACAATATCATTATAAAAAAAACTAATAGAAAATCAATACCACCATTGGATTTCGCCTAAAATTTTATTTTTAAAAAGTTGTTTGATCTTGATATAGAGCTTTAGTTTCGATTGCATTTCCAGATAGAGAGACAGATAGCTACATCCCAAATATAGTATAGATTAGTTTGAAAATATCCCTTACCTAAAATTAACTATTTTCTAATAATATTAGAAAGTCTTTAAAAAAGGAAAGGGCTGGGAAAGGAATTTTGATGAAGCGGGGTAGAGACTAACACCTTGCCCAAGGGTGGCGGAAACAGTTTAGTGTCATACGCAGGGACAAATTCTATTCAACCCATAGATGTAATGATAACTAAGGGGAGTAACTCTGCACTCCCCAATGGGCCTCACCACCAGATGCACTTTAAGATCATATCAATGATCATATCCTAAGATCATCAACAAACATCGTTCACCAGAAGAGTAAGATTAGAATTTAAATTAAATTTTGAACTTCTAATGATAATCCTTTGATGAATGTTACGCAATTTACCCTAGCTTTTGCGTTCAATTAATTGTATACAGTGAATCATTTGCAATGAATATTGTGCTTCAGCATTAAATAGCCCCAAAAAGGTTTGATCTGCCGTAAACTGGAGAACTCAAACCAGATCATATTACTTATTCAGCATTGTTTTTACTTTTACGTCATCCTAAGAAAATTCAGTTGAAAAAATACATTAAACAATATATCAAATTAAATTAAAAATACATTAAATACATTAAACAATATATTAAATTAAATTAAAAATACATTAAACAATATATTAAATTAAATTAAAAATACATTAAACAATATATCAAATTAAATTAAAACTATATTAAACAATATATCAAATTAAATTAAAACTATATTAAACAATATATCAAATTAAATTAAAAATATATTAAACAATATATCAAATTAAATTAAAAATATATTAAACAATATATCAAATTAAATTAAAACTATATTAAACAATATATCAAATTAAATTAAAAATATATTAAACAATATATCAAATTAAATTAAAAATACATTAAACAATATATCAAATTAAATTAAAAATACATTAAATACATTAAAAATATATTAAATTAAAAATACATTATTTAATGTATTATTTGATATATTAAATTAAAAATACATTAAATACATTAAAAATATATTAATTTAAAAATACATTAAATACATTAAAAATATATTAAATTAAAAATACATTAAATACATTAAACAATATATTAAATTAAATTAAAAATACATTAAACAATATATTAAATTAAATTAAAAATACATTAAACAATATATCAAATTAAATTAAAACTATATTAAACAATATATCAAATTAAATTAAAACTATATTAAACAATATATCAAATTAAATTAAAACTATATTAAACAATATTTCAAATTAAATTAAAAATATATTAAACAATATATCAAATTAAATTAAAAATACATTAAACAATATATCAAATTAAATTAAAAATACATTAAATACATTAAAAATATATTAAATTAAAAATACATTATTTAATGTATTATTTGATATATTAAATTAAAAATACATTAAAAATATATTAAATTAAAAATACATTAAATACATTAAAAATATATTAAATTAAAAATACATTAAATACATTAAACAATATATCAAATTAAATTAAAAATAAATTAAATACATTAAACAATATATTAAATTAAATTAAAAATACATTAAACAACAGGCAACTTGGTAAAAATGTTAATTATTTGTACCTCATTGAAAATTGATCTATTAAATTTACCAAATGCAATAAATTATTTTACCAATATTATAACTAACTGTTCCTACTCGACATTGTCCGGAATGCAGTGAAGTCATTTTAGTTTTTAATTATTTATTTGCACATTTTTAAACTTAAGGTAGAAAACAATTATATTATTTAATTTAAAATGAATTATCCCCCTTGCTGGTTTTGATTTTAAGGTGATTATTTAAAAATGTTACATATTAGAAGTCGTCTGCCAGACCAAGTAATTTTTTAAATAAATTATAGCTAAGTACGTTATTATATTGCCAACAAAATGGTACAAAAATAACAAATAAAAATTAGCTAATCAGAAGCAAAGTTTGATTTGTCAGCTTAAATGCTGTTTGGGTCCGACTTAGAAAATGCTACAAGATAACTTTATATGTTAGATTACTTTCTTTTTTTATTAATTTTCAGAATGGAAACCTATGATGAGTTTGATGATCCTTCAAAGCTACAGCAGAAATATAGTTCACTGATGTCAGAGGAAGAATTTGAGATGCAGGCATCTGAGGAAACCTACAAAGCTCTTCATGTAACTTATTTATTTTTATTTATCAAGTCATATTTATAAAACTGCATGATTCATCTTGTATTTATTCTTTGAGATATGAATCGAAAGTAAACTTAATGTGCAATTTGTTGCCCAGAATTACAAACGGTAAAATAATTTTCAGAAAACAAAATGTAGGGATCTGAATACTAAATCTATAAAAGTAACTTAATTACTTAAAAAGAAATAGTGATGCTATTGTTTTAACTTTCACAGTTAATTTTATCAAAACATAACTATTTTTACAGAATTAGAGAAATGTTTCAGAATGACAAGTGATCTTTTCTATTAAAAAACAAACAAACTATTTTTATCGAAGGTAATTAAAAAAAGAATGAATGCAACCTTTTTCTTTGGTACATTTAGCATGTTACCATCTGAAGTAAATTTATCGACTAAAGAAAAATGGATAGTGTATTAGTTTTTGTTTACTTTGCACATTTAAAAAAATTTTTTCAAATTTTCTAAACATCAATTACCCTAAAGTAACAAGACATTTTTGAGTAAAAATAAGAATTTCTACAATGTACATTCAATCCTCCCTCAAAAGAGGTGATAAATTGTTCGGAATTAATCTAGATATATCATATTATTGAAACAGGATTTAAAAAAAAAACAGTAATTTTTGTGCTTTTAATTTTTAAAATTAGTTTTGAAATACTGTTTAGTTTACATTTGGAAAGGCATTGAGGTTTGAGTGAAATCACATGGTATCATGCTAAACTCATTCCTATCAACTGCTATCATAATTGGGGTGCTGAAAATGCAAAATAGATTTACCTCCATCAAGGAGGTTATATATTCAGTCAAATTTGTAACTATGTTTGTTTGTGTACAGCCTAACTTCCAGATCGCTTGATCAATCGTTACCAAACTTTGTCAAAATATCGGACATTGTCTAACTTAAAACTTATTTAATTTTGGGATATCTAGGTCAAAGGTCACGGAAAAGGTAAAAGTCAATCTTTTTGTGATAACTTTGGTTCTGTCCATCTTAGAGACTCGCTAGTCGGTTGATATGGTAGCAAAGCACTGCATATTATATGACCATGACCATTAAAAGAAAGTTTGGTCAAGTTTGACATTTTGACCTAATCTCAACTTAGGTTGTCAGACAGAGGTATACGGTCTCACGACTGACTTATGTTTTTGTTTTTATGTTTGCAATTACTCTTGTCTCTAACGAATAAATTCTGTATCAAGTATGAATAGACCGTTCTTTAATTTTTATAAAAAATGGTGGACCACTTTCAAATGTAGCATATCAAATACTGTAAAGCCTTTTTGTTTCTTTTTTTTTTTTGATCAAACATAATGCCCTTGCTTCTTTTAGACATCATTTTTTAATGTAAACAATCTGAAATGCTTGTTTAATAAAGTCAATGTTTGTGATATTTTATCTTTCTTAATCGAAACAAAACTATAATACAAAAGTAGCACTGTAGCGATATTCGACTGAGGTATATAAAAATAGTGGTAAAAACGGAAAAATCCATGTATGGTTAGAATAAGTAAGGAAAATGAATTTTCCACCGGTAAGTTAGAGGTTATGTTTACAGGAAGTTGTTATAGCAGGAAATCGACAGAGTTCTGTGGGGAAGATGCTGTTCTTCTAGATGTACTTGCTATAAAAAGTAAACCAAATCCCAGAGCAATATAATGGAGTTATTTTGTTGTTCTTTTTAATTGCTTCCATTATTGCAGCCAGAAAAAGAAAGAAGAAAAGATCAACATGTCCACTATCCATGGAACTGTCTGCTTACATTTCAACAAGAGAGTCAGCTCTTTTCGCTCAAAGAATTCCCCACGCAATGTTACACCACCACCGTTTTTCATATTGACATTAGTAGCAGTAATAGTAGTATTAATATCAACCCCCTCTCCTCTCATGTTGTTGTTATAATGGTGTTCATCCTGGTTAGGTTGAACTGGCTTTTCCCTGACCTGCACTACATCCTGAATCATGGTTAAGTTGTACGAAATAGTGAAGCAATCGCGATTCTATTGTCAAAGGCTGACCACCTCCTGTGAACCTGAAAGCTCAGCTGAGTCTTCCTTGATGGTTGTTGTCCACTGTCCAGGTCCTCAGCTGTCCACCGATACATTTGCACTACCGGAGAGGTAGAGATGATTAAATTGTAAATTAATTCTCTCTCTGGGTGATGTGCTGTATGGCCAACCATTGAAGACGCCACTGCAATTGGACAGACGGCAGAGACTTTAGATTGAGGTGTCGACAGAGAAAAGCCGTTGGGACATGGTTAGCCTGCTGGTAATGCCAAATGTAGTGGAGGCAGTCATGACAAGCATAGCATACAATAATATGACTCTCCTCTCCTGACACACCCAGCATCTCGAGGAGGCTTTATGCTATATGTCGTGCAATTCTAACCTTCACAGGTAACATGAAATTGAATGAAATAATAATTAAAAATATTTCAAACGATATCAAAGGATTAGAATCGAAATCAGAAAAAAAATAATTCTTTTTGATTTCGATTCTTATCCTCTTTAAAGCGATATTGTGCATACGTGAAATTAAGTTTGTCATTATTTTATTGGTCCCCCAATTTATAAAATCGGGGGACTTATGTTTTGAGGCATGTCCGTCCGGATTTTTCTTCGCAACCACCCATTGAATTTCTCTGAAATTTTGCATGAAGTTGTAACTTTGGTCAGGTTAGAAAGTGACATTCTCCGATTTAAAAAAAGAAATCTGGTTAGCCCCCCCAGGGGGTCAAAAGGCTCCGAAATGGCAAAAAATGACATTTTTTGCCCCATAATTTTTCATTTATCCATACATCCATCCATTCAATTTCTCTGAAACTTGGCCAAAATGTGGAGGCAATTGTTCCTAATAGAAAATAAGTATCGCTGATCTTGGAAAAAATCTGGTTCGCGCCCCCACGGGGTCAAAAGCCCCCAAAATTGCAAAAAATGATTCTTTTCTCCCATAAGGTTTGATCCATCCATTCAATTTTTCTGAAACTTGGCCAAAATGTAGAGGCAATTGTTCTGGATATAAAATGAGCATCCTTGACCTCAGAAAAATTCTGGTTTGCGCCCCCATGGCGTTAAAGGGAGTCAAAAATGCCCCAAATTGCCCAAATTTATTGCATTTTAAACTCGCCACATAGTCACATACAGAGGGGGACCACGCACGGGCGGCTTGTTAATCATTAATCAAAATTTTGGTAGATTTTAGTGTTTAGAACTGTTTATGTTGTCATCTATATATTAATACGCTAAGGTGTACGTACGTGTGTCATGCTTCCGGCAAAAGCTCTGCGCATGCGTGCTGTACTTAGATTTTGAAAAACATTCAATTAGCCTAATTTCTACATAATATTTTAACTATTTCCCTTTAGCGCAACGGTGAGCGACATAGTATTTTTGTCTTTGGCCCGACTGGTTTATAGTTTGATCCCAACCAACCTCTAAGATTTTTTTTTTCTACATTTCGAGGGGAAGGGGAAGAAATAATACATTTTTTTTAATCACCTGGTCAAAAAGTACTTTTTTGTGTTGCTTAAAACTTAAAACTATTTTTTGTTTTTATTTTGGCGTTTTTAGTGCATGTCTATTATTTTTTGTTGTTGTTGTTTTTTGAACAGACGTTAAGCAATGTTTTTTTTTTCAATGCTAGTTTGAACTAAGTATTTATTTTTTTATTTGCACCACTTAAAGTGTTAAAACAGTGTTAAAACATTTATTTATTATTTTTGGATGGTAAGGGACCAGTATTTATTTTTTAAATGTTTTGAACGGACAATAAGCAATGTTTGTTTCTTTTTTTTTTCTCAGTGAAACACCGAGAGCGCGGTCGAAAGAAAGAGAGAGTGTGTGTTCGTAAGAGAGGGAGGGGGAGAAAATAGAGAAAGAGTGAAAACGCAATAAAAACAAATAAATAAATCGCAAAAAGTAAACTTACTAACAAATAGAAGGTACTTTGTTACATTGGGACCCGCGCTAACTTTGACCCCGTCGTTAGGGTTAGGGTCAGTGAGGGGTTAGGGTTAGCTATAAAGTTCAGGGTCATTGGGGGTTAGGGTTAATGTTAGGGTCAGGGTCAAAGTTAGCCCAGGTCCCAATGTAACAAACTACCAAATAGAGACGTAAAAAATAAGACAATGACAATGATAGTGTATAGTTAACATCTGAGAAGTTAAGTTTCTTATTTTGTGTGTCACGATCTGACACTCCCATTTAATAAGATTTAGTATTTACTTTTGCCCCTGACAACGGGGGAGGAGAGTCGCGACCGATGGTGATTGCTGAAGAGACAGCTTTTACCCCGGCAACCGAGTAATATAATAAATATATATACTTCCATCCCGTCACACAAAATTTTGGTGAGTAAGACATGTGCATATTTCTAGCCACCGGATAATATTATTAACAGTAAATTATACAGATTGATGTATAAAAAGCTGTGGAATTTCTTTTTTTTTAAGTGATACACAGAGAGCGCGTACAAAAGAAAGAGAAAGTAGAGTGTCCATCGTACACGCGTTATTTGAATGCAAATTATTATTTTTTAAAAAATATTTCACTCTTATCCGGGAGGTTCTCATAATAAAACAAGCGTAACTTACTAACAAATAGATGGTGCTTCATTAGATTGGGACCCGCATCAACTTTGACCCCGTCGTTAGGGTCAGTGGGGGGTGGGGGGGGTTACCTATAAAGTTCAGGGTCATTGGGGGTTAGGGTTAAAGTTAGGGTCAGGGTCAAAGTTAGCCCGGATCCCAATGTAACAAAGTACCAAATAGAGACGTAAAAATAAGACAAGTGCAATGATATTGTATAGTTAACATCTGAGAAATTAATTTTTTTTTATTTCAAATATTTATTTAGTTATATTGTCAAATTCGTCAATCAAAAATGGCGTTCGCTTATTTTAGGTGAGGTGGTCGCTAATTTCAGACTTTATAAAAGGCTAAATTGTCCGATTACAGTAGAGGATCTCTTTACATTAGCGGCTAACCCGAGATGTAGGGGAGGGCGCCACTCTTTTCCCAGGACTGCTTTACTGTCCTTGATCCTGACCTTATAATACTGAGAGTTTTAGCAATGTTTGTTTTAGTCTTTTCTATGACTCAACCGAGGTATCCCGTTCCATTAGCGGAAACGCTTACCAAATGGGCCGGTTTCAGGCCGCCACCACCACCATCATCATCAATATATAAATACGATAGAGTGTGTGTTATTTATTTTGTGTGTCACGATCTGACACTCCTATTTAAGAAGATTTAGTAAAGAGACAGCTTTTGCCCCGGCAACCGAGTAATATAAATAAATATATATACTTCCATTCCGTCACGCAAAATTTTTGTGAGTAAAATATGTGCATATTTCTAGCCACCGGATAATATTATTAAAAGTAAATTATACAGATTGATGTAGAAAACACTGTGGAATTTCCACAGGGTCCCGCTAGTTATATTTGATTCTTTGTAATTAGGGTTTGTTTGTTTGTTTTTTTCAAATGATCAGGGAATTCTTGAATCCTGTATCTCTAAGGATGCTGTGTATATATAGATGGAATGATTACTATTGTCAGTCATTGAATTTTACTTAACTATGTATTCCTTCTTAACAGTTGTGTATAGATGAAATTTTAATTCTATTTTATCATTACTTTCAGGAACTGATGGAATTTATTGAAAAGAATCCGTCCAAGTATACCACAATTCTAAAACAAAAGAAAAGAGACGAATATGAAAATTCTTCAAGTGTTTCTTTTTTGAAGGTGTGTTTATCTATTATTGTACTAAAGCTGAGTTAATCAATGTTTTTTTAAGACTTTTTTAATATATATTTTAATCACACAAAATACATGTAAAAATATTTCTTAGTTTTGGGATTAAGTTATTTTAAAAAAAAATCCATTTTAATTCTTCTAATTAGCCATAAATTGTACTTAACTGAACAAGTCATCCATCTCTCTCTTAGCTGTCTTATGTATCTCTCTCGCCTTCTCTCACAGTGTATTGAATTAATCACTCTCTAATCGTTTTAATGTCTTTGTAAGCATTTAGAGAAAGAGTGACTCTTTCTTTTCAGTTAATTTACATAGTGTGTTCGTACATACCGTAAACACATATGTAAATTAGATAGCAAAATAATAGGTAGTTTTATTTCTATATTATCCATAAAAATAATATAGAAGTAAAGAGACTTATTATTTTTAGTTATGCAAAAAGAATTTCTTAACAGATATATCACAATTTATGAATTTTTCATATGAAATCAAAATGAAATAAATAAATTTATAAAAAAACTAGCAGGCTATCTAGCATTGCCTGGGGAAAAAGTGTAACATATTTCGGTAATGTTACAGCTTTTGAACCAGACAAAACCGACTTTTGCCGACGCAGAAATACGTATACAGCCGGAAAAGGCCGAATTGAAATGAACTGGTGTCAAAATCAAAACGAGGCTGCTTTTCAACATGCAAAAATTATAATCACTGTATCTTTTTTTATGACAATAAATGAATTTTGTTCTTAAATTTCATGGGAAAGTTAAATGTTAAACTTTTTTTTTTAATAAATTGTATGTTTTTTTTGTTTTTTTTAGAAGATAATCAATTCAAAAATGACTTTTACAGATTGTTTTTTTTTTGGGGGGGGGGAGTACAGCTTTTGAAATGGACAAAAACTTTGTTTTTTGTCCGGTTCATTTAGCAGATTTTCTTTTGGAGTTAGCGTAAGCAAAGAAGAAAAACGAGCCGAGGAAGAGGAAGGAAGTTGGTTGACAGGGTACAATTCTGCTATCTGCGATAATATGAAATTCATTTTCAGTTTAATCACTTTTCTTCAATTATCGACTGGTGCTACCAGATCAGGCTGTTTGAAGATATCGGCTTCCTGACCCAAAATGCACCAAATATTGATGTTTTATTGTTTTTTTTTCTCTTTGCAAAACTCAATCATGTTCTTCAAAACCCAAAAGAAAAACAATTTCCCTCCCCATTCTCTCCTCCCCTCTTCCTCCCCCTTTCACTCAACCAAACACTATGAATAAATATTCGAACATATAAAGAACTTGAAGCATAAAAGCTTTCACCAAAATGACCAGATTCAGCATTAAATCACCCGAAAAGGGTTGATATGCCATAAAAGAAAACAACTAAACCAGACACCATGAAAAAATACTTGAACATATAAAGAAATTGAAGCATAAAAACTTTTCACGATACTACAACTAATGTTTTGGCATTAAATGACCCATAAGAGGTTGATATGCCGTAAAACAAAACAAATGAAACAATCTTCAATTATTGCCTGCCTGCCAGGAATTTTAAGATTTAATCAATTTAAAGGTAAATTTGTCGTCTGCTTCTCGAGCCTTCTGATTGGCTAAGCGCTTCAGCAGTTTACGTAAACAGCCAGAAGATGCTGAACAAAAAGTCGGTTTTGTCTGGTTCAAAAGCTGTACCAGTATCCATATTTCTATTAAACCTTCTAGCTCTCTACGTCTCTCTATCTTTCTCTTTTCCTCTCCCCCATTTTCCCTCTCCTTCTCCCCAACCCCTTCTTTTTCCTCCTCCAAGCCCATTCTTCTCTGGACATACACACATACAACTCTTCTTTATATAATAGATTCCTCAAGAAATGAGTCAGCATTTTCTTTCCAAAATATATAAAATGGCTGAAAAACCGCCCCCCCCCTCCCTAATTTAATATATAAAGAGCAAACGTCTGTGTGTATGTCTGGAAAAGGCTCCCAAAAATACTAAACAGACTTCCATAAAGTTGACATTTTCTGAATCCTCTAGCTTTCGGACACATAATATCCAAAAATTGGAAAAAAAACATTGATTTTTTTGTATAGAAATGATTCAAAATGTGTGACAGGGGGTCCCTAAATTTGGTCGCCTTCTGGCAGAAAGTATGATCTGCACATGAGTGCATAACACACATGGCAGCTTCAGACTTTGTTTAAGTGATCTATTTTTCAGGAGATTTTATACTTGCTTCCGTGGTCCTGTGGTTAACTACGAAGGTCCAAGACCGTGAGGTTTATAGTTTGACCCCAAGAATTTTTTTTCTTTAAAATAAACATTTAATAACCATAAATATATTACTTCCTTTAACCAGTTTTTGTTTTTTGTTGTTCCACTTCCAATTAATATATATTTATAAATAAAATGAAATTTTCAACACATTGGGGATATTTTAAGTAGGACGGCCCCTTAGAGTAACTGTGGTATTGTGGTGACTGCAATGATTCTAGCTAAGAGTAGGATAGACAGAGGAAAACCAGTGACCACTTCCTAAACTTTTCATGGCCTTGTGCCTAATTTGTTAAAATGTATATTTTATATTTTTTTCGCAAATAAATAATTCAAAGTGTAGTATCTGTTCTATTCTCAGTCATGGGAGGAGAAATCCTTCTCAACTTGTCCAATTTTTAGTTTTGTCCCATCCAGAGTGACCCTTTTTAGGAAGTTGGCTATTCCCTACATTAAAAAAAATAATCAACTGTGTGTATAAAAATAAACAGGATATCAATAATCATAAGTACAATTTCAAATATTGTGTTTTTATCAAAATGCACAGAGATAGTAAGAGTTAATGACTATTCCATGAAAAATGCCAGTATACTGAAATCATATGCCCTTAATAGGGTTAAGATGAAAATTCATATACATTAAATGTACAAAAGCAAGGAAATTCCCAAATTTTTACACTTTTATTGTCATTAAGAGTATGCGAGCACAACAGGGCTATGTATTTTACTGGTAGGAATTTTTCTTCAGCGCACCTCACGCACTTCATCCACTCATGCATAGAGATTTATACTGTAGTGATGTGATAATGAAATGGTTTGGTTGATATGTAGTCATACCCTTAATTAATGACAATAAAAGTGTAAAAATTTGGGAATTTCCTTGCTTTTGTACATTTAGTGTATATGAATTTTCATCTTAACCCTATTAAGGGCATATGATTTCAGTATACTGGCATCTTTCATGGAATGTCACTACTTTTGTAAAGGCTATGCCTCAATACAATGCCTTCTCATAAGGCTTTTTGGAATTTTCTGGACAACTAAGGTATATGGTAAACTGAAATTAAAATGCCATCAACTAGACCCTAGAACCTCTATCTCTGCCAAAAATCAGCTGAATCCATCAAATAGTTGATGAGATACAGGGTGCACATACGTACACACAGATAACATGATTTCATGATTGAACTTTCTGGATCTCTGGGTTGCCTTGACTAATGATGCTGAAATTCTACACACTTATAGAACCTATCAAATAAAAAATTTGTGCAAAGTTTTAACTAATTTTGTTTATTGGTTTTTGAGTTATGATTGATCAAAGAAATGAGATTTCCAGCATAGGTCATTTGTGAAGTCTATTAAGGGATAGAGCGCTCTTGCGCCTCCCTTGATTGTAGTGCCCTCCGCAAAAAATTTTCATGGCTGAATGATTGTTAAAAAGCATTTTTTTTTTTGTATGTTTCAGTCAAGATTTATGTCAGCGATTGGTATGTCTGATTACCTCCCTTGCTCTGTAAATGAAGGTGAATGCCAAGAGAAGCTGCAAGAGTTAAAATCCAATATGTGCAAGGCATTTAACTATTCACAAGGTAAACTCATTTATTCTTTTGATATTTAACTGCATCCAATATAATCTCTTTTTTTGGAGGGTGGGGGTGGTGGACGGTGTACTATTCACCTATTCATAAACATTCTAAGTTTTACTGATTCCTATTTAACAAAAGAGGAAGAGGCTATTTTGTCAATCCCTATAAAATAAAAACTTTCCATTTGTTTTATCTATAAAAGCATCAGTATACTACAATAAATACAATTTTAATTTTATTTTATGCAGTCTTATTATTGTGTAAAAAAACTAATATTTAGCTTTTTAAAACTTCTGCCATTACTAACCAGCAGAGGATTACCACTGTTGACAAAGGGAAGAATGTATATTGCTACTAGGTCATAAGGAGCTACTGTGATTTGGCCAAATATATAACAGGCCTCCCTTGACCTATTCCTGACAACGATGCTCGAAGCTTGTTTAACAGATGATCACTTTGTAATAACGAGTGAGAGAGCACCATCAACTCCCGAACCCCATTTATCAAAATAACCAGATATTACAAACGCGCTGATTAGGAATCCCTCAGATTTCATCAGAGATACACCTTAAAAGAAATATTTTTTTATCTCCCTGCTGTGTAGAGGAGGGAACTAAATGGATCAAAACAGGCATAGAAGCATTTGTCCCCACACAGCAATCTAATAGCAAGCCTCACTCTTCCCAGCTGCTATTGCGCATATGCAGCAAGCATTCAACCATTTCAATTGCCAAGTCAGCTAAACATAGGCAATTATTTGTAGAATCAAGAAAACACTGCAACAGTATAATAGCTGCAGCTAAGAATGGGTACACTGAGATGACTAGAACTCGCAATTTCTGAAAAATCTATAATAGTAGAGGGCCGGAGAAAAACGGATATTTGGTAGAAAAACACCAATTTTAGCCCAATTTTGGCCCCAATTATTGGCCAATTTTCAGAAAATTTGATTGAAATTTATCCATGCATTTGTCCTGTACACTAAAAGTTAGCATTGGTGAAAATATAAGTCTTTTTAGCCCACTTATTCAGAAGTTATTGTCAATCATTGATTTTCACGTCAAATTTTAGCCTGAAAAACGGCAAAATCACATAAAATGCCCCCTATACCTCAAAAACGACTTTTTTTCAAAAATTCTTTTTTTTTCTATCTATTATCATCCTAATGAAGAGATTAAGCTAGGTGCAAATGGATTTTGAAGATAGACCTCTAGTACTGCGCCCCTCTAAAATGTGGTGCACAATGGACAAGCAACAATTCTCCCACTATTTGCCACCACCATGAAGTCATTTCCATGGCAATGAATAAGGCTGAACTGCTTGACCAACGGTTTTCCCTAAACTCCACTCTTGACTCCGCAAATCATTCTCTCCCTAATTTTCCACTACGGAGGAAAACTATACTAGATGATCTGACCATCCTCCCTTCCTAAGTCCTGGTTATCATTAAAAATCTCAACACCTCCAAAACATGTGGACCAGAACTTTTCCCTGCTATAGTTATAAAGCAATTCTCTGCTGAGTTGACCCCTGTTTTCTCCAAACCTTATAACAAATGCCTTGCAGACTCTTGCTGCCTTGCAAGCTGGAAAATTGCCTCTGTGGTTCCAGTTTTCAAAAACTCTGGCGAAAGAATTGATCCACTAAATTATCGTCCAATAAGTCTTCTCCCACTCTGCTAAAATCTTTGAATCATTAATCAATTTAGCGATAGTTTATCATCTTGAAAATGCTAAAATTCCCTCTGACTAACAGTATGAATTTAGGCCAGGGGCGGGCAACCTTTGGCCCGCAAAGGCTTAGCGTCCGGCCCGCCACCCTGCTAGGCTTTATTATTGCAATCCGGCCCGCGGATCTCTCAGTAAAACTCATACCATTTTGTGACATAGACGTAAAAGTAGGTTTCAATTAAGATTTACAGTGGGATAAAAATGTATAAATATCAGCGAGCGATAATACATGTATATTTCATTTTTCTTTAACTATTAATTTCAAATCCTTGGCCTGAGATAAAAATAGAAAAAGAGAATGAGATAGGCAAAGAGGAAACGAGAGACGAGGAAAGGGCATGAAACAGAGAACCTATGTGAGGTGTGTCAAAACGAATGCTGGATCAACTTACTACTTTCCCCGTCATGATTTTTTATGATTCCAAAATGGCTCTTCGTCGGCGCCTTTTATAACATCACATACAGAAGTCTCTTGAGAAAAAATATCAGATTTGTATAGTGTTCAATGCAATTTTTGTACAATTTATTCATGTAAACAAAATATAGTAATTCTGAGATTTCGTTTTTCACTCCGGCCCGCGATCTCCTTCCAAAAGTCTCATCTGGCCCTCACTCTGAAAAGGTTGCCCGCCCCTGATTTAGGCCATCCCATTCTACTGCGGATATCATAATGGTCAGCTCTGAACATATACCACACACTGGATAAGGCAGATGAAGTTAGTGTGGTAGCATTAGATATCTCCAAAGCCTTTAACAAAATCTGACATGAAGACTTCTCAGGAAAATCAACTTGTATGGTATTACTGGATGATTATTTAATATGATCAAATCTTTCTTAGCTAAAAGAAAGATCCAGGTCTTCGCAGTGGCCATATATCTAAATAACATCACGTCAACGCGGGTGTGCCCCAAGAGTCAATACTTGGACCTATATTATTCTTGATCTTCATAAACAACCTCCTCCGATGCAATCACTTCTGAGATGGACGTATTTGCTGATGACACCACGCTCTATTCCCAGCATGAGCACAAATTGAATGTCCACAAATGGCACAATCCTTAGAAAATGACCCTAGTCTGTAATAGAATGGGGCCAAAATGGATGTTCACATGTAATGCTACCGAGATAGAACTCCTTTCTTTTAACAACAATAAGAACATTTCGAATTACGGATTGTCATGGCTGATAGCATCCTTCCCAAGAGTCCAATGTTTAAACTCCTCGGCCTGACATTCTCAAGTAACATGAAATGGAATAAGTACATAAAAGATGTTGCCAATGCTGCTTGGAAAAAAGTCGAAAAAAAAAAATGTCTAACCTAATAGGTCCCGAATGAGCTGCCAAGCTCCAACCCCTGTCCCATCGCCACAGAGTTGCATCCCTTTGATTGTTTTATAAGTACTTCCATGGAATGTGCTCCGATGAACTTACTGCACTTGTATCCCCTAAACAAAAATATCCCTGACCCAACCGACTAGCAGCAAAATCCCCCCCCCCCCTTCATTGTAAAGGTCCCTAGATGCCGGAAGATTTTCTACTCTGATAGCTTCTTTCCTCGGACTGCTTACCTTTGGAATTTCCATCCTGCATCCTGTTTCCCTGACATTACCAACATGCGGAAATTTAAATGTAATTTAAACAAACATCTTGCTGCCCAACTCCCCACTCAGGTTGCCGCTCTGTAAATCCGGCCCCCACCACTGATACTTCAGTGGAAACATGCCTTGTTTAGGTAAATAATTAAAAAAAAAAAAAAAAAATTCTTATCCATTATTACAAAAGCTGATAAAGTTTTTTTGTTGTTTTTTGTTTGTTGAGTTTAAGCATTCGAAAATGAGGCATGCTTTCATTTTCTTTCTTGCAGATGCCAAGAGGACTCGGTTTTCCAAACGACTTGCTTGCAAAAACAACAAAGAAAATCAAAGCCCATTAGTTCGTCGAGCCCTTCGTTCAAACAATATTCCACCACCACCTCCACTGCCTCCACCAGCGCCTCCACTTCCTTCTATGTTATCTGCTGTTCCTTTGCATCTCAGTTGTAAAGATGGATTTTCTGGGCCGAAATCGCAGCCTTGTTCCCCACTGAAGGAGAGAAATTCATTAGATGTAAGTTCACATTAAGCAAAGTTTCTTTCCTTTTTTTTTTTTAATATTTACAAACTTCTGATCATTTTTTTTTTGAACACTCATCAGAGAAGAATGTGTCCAATAATCCGTTAGATTAGAAAAAGAAATAGACACAATCCAAATAATTGAAATAATCCAAAATATTGATGCCAGTAGAAGAAGAAAGAATACAATGTTTCACGGTAATGTGGAAGAGATGCTGTTGATAATAACTGCAGTTAACCTACAAAGAGACATTGTTCATAAAAGGTTATGAAAGAAAGAAAAAAAAAGGAGGAAAATATTAAGCAATGTAAATAGTGTTGGAACATTAAAAGTCTTTAACCAGCCTCAAAGAAAAAAGTCTTTTTCTTTGAAGCCGCTTAAAGATTTAACATTTCAACACTATTTTTACATGTTTACTCCACCACTCCTCTCTTCTCTTTTTTTTTTTCATAACGTTTTATTTACGGTGTTTCTGCACGTTAACCTGGAATGTGTTTTTATTTTTTGCTTTCTTCTTCACTGGCCTCTATTCGAATAAAAGTATTTTGATTTTGTTTATTTCTTTTTCAGATTTAATTTACTATTTGGTGTATTCTTCTCTGATGAGGGTCCATATAATAAATTTTTCAGAGGTTTCAATATTTTAAAACTTTTGTACCTATAAGCACTTATATAAATGTTTTAATTATACAGGGTGAGCCAACAGTAGGTGGACAGTAAAAAACATTTTTTTGTCGAAGCGTAAGAGGCAGACTTCAAAGCTGTGTAAATCAAGAAGGAAAACAGTTTGAACACTTGCGTTGATGAATAACATTTAATTTTCATTAATATAATTGTTTTATTACATGTAATTGTACATATAAGTGATCTCTAAATAAATGTTTTTTACTGTCCACATACTTTTGGCTCACCCTGTATATTTATAATTTAATTTAAATTATTTGATATATATATATACATGTAACATTAGTTTATGGAATTGTGGATAATCAAAACACGCAAGTAGAAATAAGGGTGCAAACACTTTAAAGCTGAACAAAGATGTTTCGGTCGATTCGTTCGACCATATTGTTTTGGTAAAATGAGCTTTCTTAAGCAGAACTCAACATTTTATACAGTGAAGCACGGAAGATAAACCGAGGGAGGGGGTGCTGTATGTAATGGGTTGAATGCTAAAACTCTGTGGATCTTGTTTGTCTCCGTACACAATAAATGACATCACAAATGGATGATTTCATCCACTAAAACAGGTGGAAGACACAAGGAAGATCCTGATGAAATAAAAGGATGATGTCATCCATTAAAATAAAGAACAAATAACCCATGACCCAAAGTGTTACGGCTTATCTATGTGGACAGTGACTGTATGTGTATATATATATATATATATATACTAGACGAACCAGCTCGACCCATAGGGTAAAATTCAGATAATTTTGCTTGTTTGTTTGCACATTGAGGGTAAAATTCTGGTAATTTTGCTTGTTTGTTTGCACATTGAATATATTACATGGGGGCATAGTAGTAGTAATAGTAGCAGCGTAATGAAGAGAGTAAAAAAATGAGATAAATAATGGATTAAACCATAAATGGTTGTCTGTCTGATCAGTCATCATGACAACAAAGGTTTTGATTCATGAAATCTTGTTAATTTCATTTAAATTGAAATTAAACATTAACTTTATTTTCGAACTGTACTGGTGTACTGGTAAAACATCTATTTACCTTCGCAGTCGGTTATGGGTACAAATGTATACGCTAATGTACCAACATTGACCCGGCAGATCACAGGTTGTTTAGTATGTAATGCTCCATGATGATATAAGGTTTAGAGCACACGTATCAAAAAAATATTTTATTCAAAATGATTTATTTTCATGAATTAAGGTGGGGGTACACTTTGGTATTATACTTTCGTTTTCACCATCTTTATGTAAAGATTAGGAATTTCAGTTACACCGACTATAAAGTAAGGGTAAGTGTCCATTTTATAATGAAGTAAATTACCCTCAGTGAATAAAAATAATTGGAGGGGGTCGTCGATAATCATGGTAATCAAAAATAATTTGCATTTTATAAGAATTTTTTAAAGATTTTTTTTTTTTTTAATTTTTTTTTTTTAATCGCTAATAAATGATATGAGCTTTATTCCAAAGCACTGCCAAAAGTTTGTTTTTTAACATTTTTATTTAATTTTAATAGTGCTTTATTAAAATAAAAAATAATGGTTTTGCTTGGTCTGAATGGATAACATATACCGGTGGCTAGGGAAAAACATCCCTACCTTCATAATTGTGTTTCTTTTTTTGTACGTGTGTTTTAAATAATTCTGGACAAATAAACGAAGAAAGAAAATTAAAAGAAAATCTGAGTAACACATTTTAAAATGCAAGATTTTAAAAAGTAAGAAATTAAAAACAAGATAAAATGTTATTTTAAATATTAAAAGAAAACTAGCATCAACTTTGATGACATTAAATACAATTTAGATTTTGTAAAAAAATATAACTTTTGTTTTAAATAGAATTAAAAGTTAAACAACAACATGGATTAATTTTAAGTACAGTTGAATTTAAAAACAGCGAAAACATTGATTAGTTTTTGTTTTTTTATTCCTTAAAACATGCACACATCAAAAAAAAGAAACACAATTAATACAAAAATAGAAATGTCTTTTCCCTGTCAGTTTTTTTTTTTAATGTGACATATTATGAATCTTACAAGAATGTCACCATTGGACCCATGTAAGAATTATCCTTCGATATTGAAAGTCAAAGAAACTTTAGTTTGAGGTAAAAAAAAAAAAGTTTTATTGGTCCCCCGATTTATAAAATCGGGGGACCTGTTTTGAGGCATTTCCGTCTGTCCGTCCGGATTTTTCTCCGCAACCATCCATTGAATTTCTCTGAAATTTTGCATGAAGTTGTAACTTTGGTCAGGTTAAAAAGTGATATTCTCCGATTTTTGAAAAAAAAATTTGGTTAGCCCCCTCCAGGGGGTCAAAAGTCCCCGAAATGGCAAAAAATGACATTTTTTGCCCCATAACTTTTCATCCATCGATTCAATTTCTCTGAAACTTGGCCAAAATGTAGGGGACAATTGTTCCTTATAGAAAATAAGTATCGCTGATCTTGGAAGAAATCTGGTTCGCGCCCCCAGGGGGTCAAAAGTCCCTAAAATTGCAAAAAATGATCCTTTTCTCCCATAACGTTTGATCCATCCATTCAATTTTTCTGAAACTTGGCCAGAATGTAGAGGCAATTTACACTCACCACATCGAGTCACATACAGAGGGGGACCACACACGTGCGGCTTGTTTTAAAATGTATTAGATCTTAAAATAAAAAAGTTCATTTTGAAATTAATAACTAAGAAACCCGGGCAACACCAGATATATCTGCTAGTAATGTCTATGAAACAACTTTACTTTGTATGTATACAGATGCAACGAACAAAGAAGAGCTTTTATTTTTTATAAAGCTGCGTTGAGTTTTGTTTCTATGTTACTTATTACAACAAAACGGAATCAGATGATTCCAAAACCGTCTTCACCTCAGGTGACATCTTCCTCAGAATCACTTACGGTAATTTACTCAAACAAATGTTCATCTATCATAAATATGCGTATGGAGAAATTGTCTGTCTGTCTCCAACTTTTTTGAATCATTCTTCAATTTTATCATTCTTATTTATGGTATTTCATGTTCGTACGTACATTATCTGTTTTCACATACATCTAAAAAAAGAATGAGATCGCCCGATCTTGATTGGTGATTAATCTGATGTCACTAAGGTAAAAACTTCCTACTTTATCCATTTTAAAATGAATTGCTCCAAACTCAAATTATGTCGTCCCATCGACTAACACAATACAATTTTAAATAAATACATTTCTAAATGTGGCATTCGTTTTATTGATTTGAAGAATTATTTTTATCGCAATGAGACAGAATATTGTTTTAAAAAGAATTAAATTGCTACAATTTTAAATAAATATAGAAGTGACGTATTCGTTTTATTTATTTAAAGAATATTTAGCTGACAATAGCAATTATTTGTCCGGAAGAAGAAAGAGTCATTTTTTTTTATCAATAGTAGTGATCTTTACAGACATTAATTATTTCAAAAGGAATATTATTATTAACAGAAAATTATACAGATTGATGTAGAAAGCACCGTGGAATTTCTACGGAGTCTCACTAATAACCTTTTAATTTATAGCAGAGATAGTGATATTTAATTTGCATAAAGATTTTGAATCTTACATTTCCTAAATGTTTCTGCTGTATTATTTATTATTAATTTGACTTTTATATACAAGCAATATTTTTGTAAAATATTTTTTTTTTCTTTAAGTTGTCTATTTACAGAAATAATTTTGCATTTTCAGTCATAATCATAACTTAAACAATAAATATTAATCTGATTTAAAGCTTAATTTTTGTTGCACACACATTAAGTAAATAAAAATTATAAATTTCTATACATTTTTATAAAAGCCTTTTTTTAAGTCCATTATCATTAACAACCATTTGTTTATAAATGGATCATAGCCTTATTCTTTCTTACTTACTACAAATTATTCATAGAGCCGAAGCTACAGAATTCAAGTTAATCAAAATAAAATAAAATTATCGAAATAAAAAAGCATTAAAATGATTAAATTTATTTTGTTATTAAACATTACTAAATTATTTAAATTAATAAAGATAAGCTGTTTAATTAATAAGATGTACACATTTATTTAAACAGGTCAGCCATTGAGCTTGGGTTAAATTGTTTGAATCTGCAAAAAAGTGAGTTTGCAAAGCAAATTAAACTTTAAAAAAAATAAAAAGACAAAATTCAAAATTAATCCCTTTTCTGCTATCTCTCTTTTCCTCTCCATCTATAGATTAAATAGAATTACTGTCTGTGATGATATTACCTTTTGTTTATAATGGATGATTCCAATTTTATTCTTTCCTTTCTTTATTACCTTTGACTGTTAATAAACATGGAGAGAAAGAGTGATGGAAGCAAGAGTAATGGATGCTGTATAGAATAAGAGCGGGGTACTACTCCAGGATTTGCGCCTAATTTCCGTGACTGCTGGGCCGTATCGATCCGGCAGCTCGCGGAAGCGTCCGAGACCTGTCGAGTCGAAAACAAGGCTGTATAAACAAAACCGCAAAATGCGTGAAAAAAATAAATGACGGTTGGCAGACGACAATATAAGACGATGAATACGGAAAGAAAGAAATGCATATATTTTTATAAAAAATGAAAGAAATGAACAAACCCATAGCTGAAATAAATAAACTTTTTATTTTTTTTATTTCTGAACCATTTTTTTTTTGTACTTTTTTTTCAATTAGGCAAGTCGTCTTTTTTCAAATTAGGCAAGTCTTTTTGTACCGACGTTGTGTTTACGGCGGTTGAATAGAGTCTCGTCGATCTCCACCGTATGCCCTGGGCCCCCGAGTCGTCGAGGGTTGCGCAACAGATATTCAGTGCAGACCTCCCGCAGAAAATTCTTTCAATCTACTTGTGTGGTCAGAGACAGTACGCCGCATTCCTTTCGTAGATTCTTTCCTGTCGCCATATCCTGGGACCACAGGTAGATCATCTTCAGTATGGTCGCTATCTCCAGATTTGACCGCGAAAAAAATGTCCCCGATCGCAAAGACACTCAAGCCCTGCATTCCTGGGTGGGGCATCTCCATGCATATTTGTCCGATATTGTTTGTCTTGCCGTCAACCGGCAAAGTCGTGCGCATCACCTACACTGCATTCTGGTGGGCAGTAGAGATTTCTGATAGCAGAAATTCCTAACCTGCTCCAGAGATTCTAGGCTCTGACACAATTGCTGAAAATTAATTTTTTTGAGTTTGGCTTAGCGTCTCCTTCCAATTTTTATCGGCTGCTTGCTATAAACTGCCTTGCAGCATCCTAATTGGTCAGTTTTTTCCCCCAGTTTTGTTTACAGTCTCGTTTTCGACTCGGCAGGTCTAGGACGCTTCCGCGAGCTGCCGGATCGATGCGGCCGAGCAGTCACGGAAATTAGGCGCAAACCCTGGAGTAGTACCAAGAGCAAGAGTGGAGGTCAAATAACAGTGAAAGAGGATGAAAGTGATAGAATGTAGGAGATGGGTTACTTGATGAGTTATTTGCAAATTACAGCTAATTAGAACAATTAAATTGAAAGTTTTTTTGTTTTTGTTTTATCAAACATAACTCAATCCCAAAACTGAGGAATATTTCTTAGCATGTATTTTGTGTGATAAAAATATATAAGAAAAACTTTAGGGAACAAACGTTGATTGGCTTGGTTTTAGTAAAATAATAGATTATTAAATTATTCCATTTATTTTATTAGAATGAAACTAGCTACCGGAACAGTAGCAGAAACTCGCTCTGAAGCGAGCTGATAACAGAAGATATTGTTGTTTGGGAGAAACAGATTACCTTGTTGGCTGGTATATATATATATATATAGAACAGTTTTTTATTATATTCCAATAACCATGGTTTGTTTTATTACTTTTATTTTTATTTTTTTCACATTTCCAAATTTCTGTGAGATATATTTAACGGTCCGTTTCATTTGTTTTGTGCCAAACAACATTTGTATGTCAATATCGTCTCTGCAACACTACAAAATCATCAGAAAAAGTTCACAAATAATAAGAGTTCTTAGATTAGAGTGTCTTGAAAAACACCCACATCATACATCAGTTTCATTTTAAGGTGAAAATAAACAAAAAAACAAACAAAAATTTTAGAGCAAACACTCACATGTGTACGATCAAACTAATCAGCCATTTTTATATATATATATTTCCTTAGCTGTTTTACTGATGGAATACTTTATTTCAGCCTCCAGAAAATGTCGGGTCATCAGGAGAGAATACGCACTGTTTTCAGGGCCTTTCTCTGGACGGCTTTTTTTTTGCGTATCGGCCCCCCTCACTGATGTGAGGCCCCATTATCTGAATCGCATTTCAATCTAACAGTTCAATGAAATAAAAAAAACAGAAAAACTGACTTTTCAACGGCTAAGCGTCCCACGTGTCGTTTGGTGATTCAATGTCTCGTCTGTTTTTGTTTTTAACGGCTGAGCGTCTTACGTCTTTGTTGTGAGAAAACGGTCTCTTATATCGAAGAGTAAAAAAAAAATTCAATAAATAAATAAATTAAAATGAATAAAATAAATATAAATAAATACTTAAATAAATAACATTTCTAAATTATCCAAATGGTTCAAGGGAGATAATTCATAAATAAACTGAGGAATATTTCTTAGCATGTATATTGTGTGATAAAAATTTATAAGAAAAACTTTAGAGAAACAAACGTTGATTAGCTTAGTTTTAGTATAATAATAGATTACTAAATTATTCATTTATTTTATTAGTATGAATATCACAAGACTGTTTAAAAGAGAGGTTCTTCTTAACAAAATAAATCTGTAATTTTATACTCCTATGAGTTTCATGCCTACAAATTTACTTTTTATTTATATTTGCTTGAATTAACTTTGAAATTCACACACCTCACCATTGTTACAATGCAAATTACAATAAGAGTACACACGGAACAAATAGCTTAAGAAAATAAACAGAAAACAATAGAAATGTTTCACGCATTCGGAACTTACAAATGATAATAAAAATTTGAATATTTGTTGCACTATTAATTTAACAAAAGAAACTGAAAGTTATTTTATACTAGCGGAACCCGTCGCCCGATGTTGCACGGAAGAAAGTACTACCTATTGCATGACATTGAATAAAAAAAGAAACAGCCTATTGTTTTTCTGCCCCGTCTACCGTGTTGGCGAATGTTTTATATTTAAAAAAAAAGAAAAAAGTGGTAGAGTAGAATGGGATCGAACGCTAAAACTGGCGATCATGAAACCTGCTTTCTTACCGACTGCGCCACGCTCTCGGGTTAAAAATGCATGTGAAAATAGGCCAATTAACCTAAGCTTCATTATTGGCATGCGTGTTAAATTAATACCAGGCAAATAATAAATAAGAACCGGTGTTTTGTGAAAATTAAACTGTGTTTATTAGTTCCCGGTGTCGATGAGTGTAGTCACAGTACAGAATTGTTAGGGAGAAAAGTTTTTGCTACCACCTATATGGAGTTTGTTTGTCCGAGAGCCATAGATGCTGGGCCAAATGTAATATTTAGTGTTAGCTGGAAAAAAATAATAACAATTTCAGTAAAACACGCTCGAGTGAATAAGTGTAATATAATGCTGAGTTTAGTAGCCTGTGATGCATGTGGTCATTTTCCTATTCTCCGAGAAGGTACAGGGGAAAAATCGTCTCTACTTTATATATTAGATTATTAAGCTAATCTTTTGATATAGTACATAGAATTTACTTTTAGCTTTAAAAAACCATGGAAATTTCATCTTTTAGTTTAGAGTTGAACAGAATGAGAGCGAGAGCTACTTCTGTCACACTTTATTAGATTTATAGAGAAAGTTAGTTAAAATAGCATTGTGATTTTGTTGTTTTTGTTTCAAGGATTGACAAACAATTGGTTTAATACAATTTACTAACCACTCTTTGTAAAACCATTTAAAAGAAAGAAAATTAGGCTTATATTTTAACAATTACATGCAGTGAATAGTTATAGGGAAGAAAAATTTTGTTTTTGAAAGGAATACGAAAAAGAGAGATCAATTTGAACAAACAGTTTTTGTTTTAGTGATATAAAGATGTCTATACAGTGATGCTGATAGGTTTTTTACTATAAGACCCCTGAACTCTCATATGATGATTTGAGTGGATCTCTAGTTAATTCAGTGAATCTCAACTAAATTGTCTTAAGACAATTGTAATTTGTATTAAACTGCAAGGCTCGAGTCCAATTTAGAAACTTTTGAGAATTATGACAAAAAATTTTTTTTGGTTTTGTTGAGAGTGGGGGTGTTAGGGTTCTTGTCTGAAACACAGGTATGTTAAGACTTTTATCTGAGTATCACAAAATCACATCCGTCATTCAAAGAAATTTCATCAGAGCTAAATTTAAAATGTTTTGTTTGAGATGAAAAAAAATCAAATTTTTCTAATGCCTGTAAAACAAAAACCAAAATATTTAAATAAAATGTGTGTGTGTGTGTGGGGGGGTCGTCTTTCATTTTTCTATAAATCAACCATTGACCCCCCCCCCCAAAAAAAAAATTTATTGCTACATCTAATTGCAATCTGTCTGAGATTGTTATTTGATCTCTTCAACCCATTATTAATCAAGCCAAATACAAAATTTGGAGCATGGTTTTAAAATGTTTTTAAGCATCAAAAGACATTAACTTTTTAAAATTTCTGCATTTTACAATAACATTGTATCACTTTTGAAGATGACTCTTGGAAGTCGAAAGCAGTTGTGAATATTTTTGAACAGTTTTTGTTCAAGTGATAAAAAAATACAAAATTACTTACAAGAGAAATTAGATAGTTTTTGTCATTTTAATCAAACATGTTTGAATATATAAACTTTATAATAGTTGTTTATTGTATTATGAGTTTCTTTTTCTTTCATTTTTATATTTAATCCCTACTACTTATGCTATTGGAACTCAATATCATCTTAAAATGAGAAAAACATGTAAACCCCCCCCCCCCCCCCCACCACACACACACACCTCTCTTTCAATCTCTAAGTTTTTCTCTCTTATTTTATTATCTTGTCTTATTCAGATTCGGGCTCCAAACAGTGTCAACATTCTTGAAGCTAAATCAAAACTTAAAACAGCAGCCAGGTTGGTTTCATTTTTTGAGTAACATTTTAAGTATTAGAAACCTTTTTTTCTCTTTATTGAACATAGATGCTTTTTGTTTGAAACTAAATTTACTATTACATTTTTTATGTTTATTCTTGTACTTCTGTCTTATGCTGTGGATAAAAGATAACATTTTAAAAACTGGTTTTTAAATGACAAAAAAAAATCTTTTATTTGTTGGAATATTTAGAAAATCCTGTTAATTGACAAACATTTTACATTGATTATCATTAAGAAAACAGAATCTTGAATCGGATTTCTTGCACAAAGACTATCTAGAATAGAAATGAATAACCGTTACATGTTGGAGAGCAGGTTTAAGTTACCTGCAATCTTCTAAGACCACATTCGAGTAACTTCAACTAGATATCCTTGAAGATGTATATTATTTTTAGATGTGTTCTCACTTTATGATTTCTATACCTGTCAACCAATCATGTTCCCGTTTGAAATAACATTTTCATCGTTAAAAAAATGCAGATTGAATGGATACGTCTCAAGAATATCCACTATCTTAAAAAATTAAGGAAAAAAATATTAATCCTAAAGTTTACTAACTTTTTAATGACTGAAAATAAAAAACATTAATAAAAAGTAAACGATTTATTCTGCAAAATTTGGATTCATTCAAGCCTATAAGTTTAGGACCCCCCCCCCCGTTTAGGATTCGCTGGAGGGGGGGGGGGCAAAGATAATTTGTAGAAGTTAGATAAAACATACATCTGTCTAGTTAATTTACCTCCTTTCCATAAGATTAAACACAAGATGAGGTGAGGTTTTGAAAAGCCAGTGCATTAGAAATGCACTCTGGCCTACAAAACATGCCTGAGCTGCTTCGTTGGCATTCCCCGGTAGAGGCATCTCAGGCAATTAGCAATAAACTAACCCATTTTCAAAGAGAAAAGGTAAAGCTTGGGAGGGTGTACCTGTTGAGATTGAACAGAATCATACCTCACCCCGACAGCAACAAGACCAATATCAGACTGATTATCCTTGACCGGTACTAACAACACCTACTCAAGCTGTGCTAGGTAATCTGCATAGAGTGAAGTCATGATAAAAAAAACTATGATTGTACATTGGTAAACAATTTATTCAGATTGTATAATTTGTCTTTTTTTTTTTTTTTTTTTTTTTTTTTTTTTTTTTTTTTTAAACCTCTTAGACTCCAGCGTGAAGAAAATGGAGGATCTTTTCTGAGCATTACTGAGGAATTAGCATCAAAGAACCCTTTGCGAAGACTCAAGTCAACAAATCAATTAAGGTATAATATTTTAAATAATTCACCCGTTAGTTTTAGGGAGAAAGATATCTTGAATTTACCAGGTCTTGATATCACTATCTTCAAAAACTTAAGAAACCAAATGATTGGGAGAGATCAGTTATTCTCTGCTCTCTACCCGAAGTTGCTTGTTCAAAATTAGGCATACTTGAAGTTGAATTCTGAGCATTAAAATCTATTAGATTGTCTGACTCCAAATAAATAGCATCATAATCGTCAATGAAATAAAATATTTTATTTACTTGTTGAAATGATTGTTGATCTCCTGAAATAGAATTGTTTTAGTTAAGACACATGAATATAGGGTGCTTGTGCTGTTTAGCGGCCGTATTAAAAAAATATTTTTTTATAAAAAACAATATTATATACTTATTCAGTGTTATATTCTTACTCACTGTACAAAAATTATCCACTAGAACTTTAATTACAAGTATTTTTCCATTCTGCGTATCATAACAGCGATTCGTTCACTAAGACCCATCTTCTTTAAGATTTCAAATTATCTGCCATTGAAATCTTCTTAAGAAAGAAGATGGAGGCTTAGTGAAGGAATCGCTGTTATGATACGCAGAATGGAAAAATACTTGTAATTAAAGTTCTAGTGGATAATTTTTTCTACTTTTTTGTACAGTGAGTAAGAATATAAAGCTGAATAAGTATATAATATTGTTTTTATAAAAAAATAATTTTTTAATACGGCCGCTGAACAGCACAAGCACCGAATATAGTACTAGAATTGCTGACATCACTGTAATATAAAGAGAAGAAAAAGAAATGGTTACAAGCTATTTTTACTTTCAGCAAATTACCTTATTTCAGAAACATGTAAATAAAAATCTAGTAATCATTTTGTCTCTTTTTAGATCACCAGGTGGCACTCCTGTTCAAGATGGACACACTCCCAACCACAACAGCTTCAGTGATCCTTTAATGAAGGCTTTTAGCAACATTTTGGAAGAAAAATTTCGCAATGTTCGTAGTCCCAGTCCAAGATCAACTACACAATCTAGTAGTTGGGAACCAACAAGTCCTTGTCTAAAAACTCCTTAGTTCAATATTGATGAAACAGACTGAAGCGACGATATTTAGCATGGTTGTGCTTGCATATGAACATGTATACACATATTTACATACCAAACTTTATCTGGATTATGAATTACATACAATTTTTTTTTTTTTTTTATTTTTTTAAAATGGTCATATTTTCTTTTATCAATATTTTATGCTTCTTTCATTCTCTGAGGTGATTGTGTGGGTTTGTCTGTGCACAAGAATGTGAATGTAAATTTTAAAACCGTTTTTCCTTTTAATTAGTGCCAGTATGATATGTTACTTGAAGAGTAACAAAAAAAAAAAAAAAAGTTACAGGATTTTTATAAGCATTTCTGTTGCCAGAACTCAAATATGACATTTTATCTTTTTGTTATCCTGATTATTTCTGTTTCGTCACAATTTTGAGGTTTGTTACAAAAACAAATTTTCTATCTGCCTATGTATGACCTGTAGTATTTGTACCGCTAAATAAAATCAAGCAACAACAAAGAGAAAACATAACGTTTTAGGCCTTCATTACTTATTCATTTGTATACTCTCAAATGATTCAGCCATTTGCTTGATTGGATTTCAATTTAAAAATAAGGATCAAGTGTTATATAATTTTATTTATTTATATTTTTTTAATATATAAATCGGCCCAAAATTTGGATGTGCTAATCAGAAATAGCACTTGATCTAAATGACGACAAAAAAAAACCCTTACACTTTTTTGGTAACAAAACCGAAGTCAGAATTAATAGCGTCTCAATTATCATAAAACAGTCTTCGAATCATCATCATCATCATCATCACTACCACCATCATATTTGGTTTAACGTCCGTTTTACATGCTGGCATGCATTGGATGGCTTTAATAAATTAACTTCCAAAGTAACCTATCTCTGGTCAGGTCTTTTATCCCTCAGGTTCATTTTTATCACTACCTCCCATGTTTTCCTTAGCCTTCCCCTGTAAACTGAACCTGCTACCTCAACTGTTCTACATCTTCTAACCCATAACCTCTCATCCATTCTTTCAACATGGTCATACCATCAAAGTCTACTCTTCTGCACACATCTCTCCAGACTGTCCAGATTTAATCTTCCTCTTAGATCATCAGATCTAAGCCTGTCCTTAAGACTCACATTGATGTGTATCCATCATATCATTCTCATATCATTTCTCTCCATGCAACACATGTCCTCAATCCTCACTGGTCAGGTTTCACTTCCATACATCATCACACTGCGTACATGTGCCTGATGGACTCTTTCCTTGGTTTACAGTGGTAACACTGCTGTTAGTAATGGCAGAAGTTCCCTGAACTTACTCCATCCACTCCTAATTCTTGCAATCACACTAGCACCTGCTCCACCCTGTGCTCCAATGATATCACCAAGGTAACAAAACTTCTCAATAGCTTCACCATCCAGATATACTTTCTCCACATCCAAGTTCTCATCCATCTTCATTGTCTTACATGTGCACATAAACTGATTATCCTCTCTCAACCTACCAGTAAATCCACTGCGTACAGGTACCACAAAAATTGAATTGTAACCAACTCCCTTTCCACAAACTGAGCAGGGGAACTTTCCTCTTTTTAAGAGCTTTCCAACATTACAACCACTGATCACCACTTTCGTCTTGGTAACATTCGCTCCCAGGCCTTTACTTTCCATAGAATTCCTTCAGGTCTTTAACTTTTTACAAGTATGTTTCCAGTGTTTTACAGGCAAGCACTAAATCATCAGCATACAGCATCTCTTCTGGACAACCCGTACGGAATAAAACTAAAATTTTATACCATATTCATTTTGATTTATTTAATGTCTCAACTATATAATAATTTGAAATATACTGAATTGAATTTATTCATAAAAATTCAGATTTTTCTTCAGTCTAATAAGAGTAAAGTATCAGTGATTATTGAATATAGGACATAAATTATAGATTTTAAATAAGTATAGAGAGTAGAAAGTTGATCTTGGGTTTACTTTTAGCAAGTTCATAACTGTTGCTTTCCCATATTTTGTCTTTGTTCCCAAATTACTTGGGCAACACTTTTGACAAAGGGAGAAGAATTGTTGTTTCCTGGATCAGCTATGTGAATATTTTCAATCCTCTCATAGTATTCACCATCATTCAACTGACAATCTATCCATCTCATTAACCCTTATCCTTGATAAATGTTGACTCATTAGTAAAAAAAAAAAAAAAAATCTTTTAAAAACGCTATGACAAACATCCATAGATCTGTTAGCATTAAAAAAGAAAACAGTTGATGTTTAGAAACCAGCAGAAGTGCAAAAAGGAACAAGTGAAAAAACTAAAATATTGAGAGTATACTATTATCACTCACTGTTAAATAATCATATTGTATAATTGTCTATTAGGATCTTCCATAACTAAAATATAAAAAAAAGGGAATCATATAAGCCAGAAGGTCTATAGAATGAAACTAGCTACCAGAATAGTAGCAGAAACTCGCTATGAAGCGAGCGGACAATAGAAGATATTCTTGTTTGGAAAAAACAGTTTACTTTGTGGGCTTATATATATATATATATATATATATATATATATTCATGTTTCCTCAACTGTTTTTACTTGTGGAATATTTCATTTCAGCCTCCAGATAATGTTGGGTCATCAGGAGAGAATTATTTATTATTAATATTTTTATTATACTTGTCATTTATCAAAACACGTAACAATCCAATTCTTATACAGTATTTTATAACATGTAGTAAAATTATCCAATTATACTTCGAGTATATTTGGAAAGAAAAATGTTGACCCTAAGCAAAGAAAAAAAAATAAATAAATAACAAGCTTATTTCAGACATTGCTAATTTAAGGATTACTCTATTTATTTGTCTCTTCATGAAGACAGAGTTAGATACAAGGTCAGTTTTTAATGTGGAAACAAAAATGAAAAATCAGGAGTAAGTACACGAGCCCTTCCTATTAAAAAATAAAATGATTTATAATTGTAGAATATTTTTCTTTTTAATTACTGTATGTAATATCTTCACTTGCATTTATGAGACACAAAATATAAATATTTGTAGGCTAGATCAGGATTTTTTTTTTGGGGGGGGGGGTATATAATTCTGCCAAATTTAACTAAACATTATTTGGTAGGGTGTCAGCTGTCAACACTATCATGGGGTGAAGCCAAATTTAGTGACTTGCCCCCGATTTTGGCATTCTCGACCACCACCTTGGAGTTAGTGTTGGGGTTAATGGAATCCATGGTTTCGTCCTAATATGGCGGCTAAATTTTGCAGAATTGTTTCACTTCAGGTTCGTGAAACTGTCACCGTGCCTATTTGTATTTTATTTGCAATATACACCAGCATTATCTTAGTCAACCATGCTTTAATCACATATAAAATAAAAAAAACATAAGACCAATTTTCTAATGTATCAATTTATTTCCCACTGTACATAAAATAGAATAAAAAAATAAATGGAGACAAATTTATGTGATGACGAATACAAAACAATTCATTCTGCTTCATGTTTTTCACGTACTGCTTCCTGAAATAGAAAAGTTTATTTAGATAAAATAAAATGTTTTCACATATTGAGGCTTTGAATGGCATAAAAAAGATTTAATCAACATTTGTTTTTGTATCAATTTTTCATGATTATAGATGAAGGGTCCACAAGTTAAATCACTACAGTTGGAAGATTACTGCATGTGATTCAACAATAGATTTAGTTTTAGTCCTCAAATAGTCACTTTTAGAAGCTGACATGTTAAAAATATAAATCTTCAATTACCTACAATAGTGGGTAAACACTAAGGGCTAAATATTACTTAGTGATACTTAGTGAATGATGAAAATGTCAAGATAAAAAAAAAAAATGAAAATGTCAAGATAGTTGACAACTATATCTACTTGGAGAAGATGGTGAGAAGCAACGCTGATATCATGCCTGAAATCAAATTGCGCTTGGATGGACAGCCTTTTCCAAAGTAGACAACATCATGAAAAATAGAAAGTCCACTATGAACATTAAACGGAAAACGTTTAATAAATACATCATGCCTGTTATGACCTATGGTAGCGAAACTTGGGCACTTAATAATACAGCAAAAGAAAGACTAAGAGTGGCACAATGCAAAATGGAACGCATTATGATCGGCATCAGTCCACGAGAAAGAAAAAAAAACACTTGGACCAGACAGCAAACTGGTGTATATGACATAATGACCACCATAGGAATGGCTAAACATAGATGGGCAGGTCACCTTTCGAGATATACAGACAACAGGTGGACACTTAGAGGAACAGAATGGACCCCGAGGCAATGGAAAAGACCAATAGGAAGACTAAAAACTCGTTGGAGAGACGACCTCGACAGCCAACTGGGTCTTACATGGCCACACCTCGCTAGGGACAAAACAAGGTGGAAAGAAACCACTTCCAGGTAGGATCAAAAACACTAATGATGATGATGATGATGCCGCTGAGTTACTATAGTATAATTAATAAGGGTGCTGTATCATGTTTTGAACACTAAAACAAGGATACAACATGAATTTTTGTGTGTAATTTAAATATAGATATGTATATATCTCACCCGACTGCAGTGTAATGACAGATCCATGATTAGATTGATTTGCAATGTGAAATCTGACCAAACCCAACGTATACGTTCAGAGGATTTACTGAAAACATTAAATTTGCAGAGGTTATCCTCAGGACGAATTGGTTACGCTGGAGCGTTCATCCACCTGGATAAACCACTATAGAAGCATGGATGTCTCAAATTGCAGGAAGGTTGGCCGACCAAGGAGAACTTGGAAGCAAGTGATTAGACAAGACCACACAGAGTGGAATCTGGAGACAGAGCTTGTATAATATAAGAGAAAACGTCTGATCCCTGAACAAAGGAAAAGTGACGTTAAATGAATAGCACAAGATATATATATGAATCAGCATCAAGATGCTTAATATGTTAAGTTTAAAACTGGTAAATCTAGAAAAAAGTAAAAAGCTTAATTGGAACAAATCAATATGTAAACTATACAAAATTTCAAAAAATAAAGGAGAAAACCATTTTACATTTTATAGTTAAAGAAAAAACTTACTTGAAATCTTTCTTCAAGTAGTGAAATTTCACTCATTAAATCTGTGATTGCACTTGTAAAAGCATCTTGAGGTGCATAGTCAGGTGTGGTTTGTATCCGCAAGATAAATTTGTGTTCCAAAGGATGCGGAATTTTGTATCCAGCAAAAAGTATGCGTGGATCTTTCAGTAATTGGCTGCAACATAAAAATAATTTTGATTAGGAACGCACACGTATATATCGACACGAATATACACTGGCTCATATGAAGAATAGTGCACCTTTTCAAAGTAACATCGCTTAGCTGGATACTCCACCAGACTAGATTAATTCTTGTCCTGGAATTTGCTAAGACCAAGAAACCACAAGAAAGATATACTATAACAGTTCACGGGTCAATTGGAGAGGAAAATTAATATTCTTAACCTCTTTACTAACTCAACATTTGACAAGTAAAGGAGAACATTAATGGAATATTCGAATATCTATATATATATATATATGTATATATATATATATATATATCATACAGAGATCAACTGTTACGCGCAGGAAGGCTCCCCTTTATTTCTGAGAACTTCGACTGAAGTAAAATGAAACAAATAAGTGAAAAATATTTAATAGTTGGGGTACTTGTCTATACCAGGTAAAAGGTCATAGTTACAATTAAAAAAACAAAAAAACAATACGTCTTGGTTTTGAATAATGCTAAAAAAAATATAGATACAAATAAAAATGAATGCGATTATTTTTAATTAAGAAAATTAATTTTCTGAACAAACATTTTATTTTTATATTCAAATCTGAAATATTTGAGTTGGTGTCATAAGAACATTTACAAAGTAAATCAAACAGTCAGAAAAAAACAACTCCTGTTGGTCTCACTTGTTTGGTAACACAACCGATTTCAGGAATATGGTAAGTCTACAGAGAAAACAACAAACAACTTCAAAATACATACGCATAATTTTATTATATATATATATATAAATAATTGTATATATTTTTTTAATAAATGAAATAATTTCCCAACGTTTGTGTTTTTGCACAATATTGTCTGTATAATATTTTGATCAGAAAAGTAATATAGTGACTTCTTGAATACATTTTCGTTGCTAGAGTTGTTGCTTAGTCAACATTTATTTAAGTATAAAGTGAAATCTATAAAGTGAATTATTTTTATGTTAGCTTCTCGGGCCTAATTTTTTCCTTTCCATATATATGAAGTCTACACCTTTGACCTTGTTGGAATCTCGTATTATAGCCAAGCCATCATCTCTATAAAGGCCGATATATGTATTATCAAATATATTTGTGAGGGTATATAAAATAAATAATCCCACAAGATCTGATGCCTCTGCAAGGTCCAGGGTACTCATGGCCAAGTTAAAAGAATTTGTCATTTTAGTTTTTATCCATTGGTCATTATTATTGATTAAAACCGATCTACAATTTTTTTAATATTTTGGATTTCTTCTTTGCATATATATATATATATATTAGCTGTACATACCCGATGTTGCCCAGGAAAAATAAAATGACTGACTTGTTCACAAACAAACGTAAAATAATTTTGATGACTTTAATTTTGTAAGCAAATTAAAAATATAACTTATCTTAGATGACAAGAATATTTGATGAATAATGGAAAAAGTCTCCATTCTGAAAGTTTATTTTTTTTCTGAAATAAGTATTTTCAGAAAGAAACTGACACAAAATAAAATATCTGTGACAATAACATAGTGGAAGAAATAAATTAAAAAGTAGGCTAGTTCGAATTAAGTATCGATGGCAGACAGATTGCTATTTGGGTCTGACTTTGAAAATTCAGCAAGATAACGCAGGCACACCGTTGCTTCCAAGAACATAGACATCCTCTTTTTGAGCCAGGTAGGCAGTTCTGTGCAAAGCCTTTCATTTAGAAAAGTTATACCCACATGCATTGCTTGAAAACTCATTAGTCAAGCAATGGTAATACTCAAACACGAATTTGCTGGCATTATCATATGTATATGATAATTATTTGCTGCATCTTCACAGATGATTTCCGCCACATAACAATTTTGCAATTATCCTTTCCTTGTGACTTCGTAGGTAGGTGTGAGATAAGATTGCAGAGAGACATGTGTACATCATTGGATTGTAGTGATACAACACAAGCATTATTCTTTGAGCCTAAATGATTATAATCTGGTGACACGTCAAGGCAACATTTAGCTGCAGATTTGACATCAATTTTCTTCTAGACGGGTTTCTGTAAGCATAGCTGAGAAGCTTCATCTACCCTGGTTTTAAAATCAAAGCAATCCTTCTAGACAGACAGTCATACAAGATTAACGAGCTCTGTCAGCCCGAAACAAACTGGTTTTAAGGTGTCAGTAGCTGGACATTATATGTCAGGGTCTCTTGATATGCTCATCATTTGGTATATTTAAACAGCTTATCCTCTTGTCATCCTGATAATAACAACTGTAGAAACATTATAAATATAATTTATATTCTTGTGATAAAGCTTTTTTACTCATCCTTTGATATAAATTCAAGGTGGAAAGGAATATTCATTTCTTAAGCTCACAAAGATTCGACAAGTTTAAAAATTTCTGTAAAACATTTCCAGTTTAGAAATATAATCAAGTTAAAATGAATCAAAAATATTCATTTCTTAATCTCACAAAAATTCGAGAAATTTAAAAATTTCTGTAAAACATTTCCAGTTTAGAAATACAATCATGTTAAAATGAATCAAAAATATTCATTTCTTAAGCTCACAAAGATTCGACAAGTTTAAAAATTTCTGTAAAACATTTCCAGTTTAGAAATACAATCATGTTAAAATGAATCAAAAATATTCATTTCTTAAGCTCACAAAGATTCGACAAGTTTAAAAATTTCTGTAAAACATTTCCAGTTTAGAAATACAATCATGTTAAAATGAATCAAAAATATTCATTTCTTAAGCTCACAAAGATTCGACAAGTTTAAAAATTTCTGTAAAACATTTCCAGTTTAGAAATACAATCATGTTAAAATGAATCAAAAATATTCATTTCTTAAGCTCACAAAGATTCGACAAGTTTAAAAATTTCTGTAAAACATTTCCAGTTTAGAAATACAATCAAGTTAAAATGAATCAAAAATATTCATTTCTTAGGTGTAATGCTAGCAATTAGTCCAAAATATTTTGCTATAAATTTATTTAGCATGAAAATCTTAAATACTGTACGTAGTTGATATTTTTTTTTACCTATTATGAAACTAGGTAAATAATAAATGATCAACGGTTACTTACGTTGTGATTAAGTTACCCAATGTATGGTCTTCCTTATTTACCGTAAAAATGGCAGCATTGGGTACTTTCGTGTCTTTTTCTATTAAGATTCTGAAAGAAAATTATGAATTAAAAATACATTGAAATAAAAGAGCCAAACTTTGGGCTTAGAAAAGTTTTCATTTTCTGGAATGTTTAAAATGATCAAAATGTAGTCAAATTTTAAAAATCTGTTTATATAAACAATGGTTTAAAATCAGACAAAAAGATTTCGAGTTGTGTTACGTACTCGACAGAAACCTTTTAGAAGTAAAAGGATAAATATATATAATCCTAAAACAATCTACATAAATTGGGGATCATTCCCAGCAAATTTCATGTTTATTTAATTAATATAGATATAAGAGCTTATTGTAGTTTGCTTGAAGCATTGTTTAGTGTGTATATAAAGACATAATAGTGGAATGAGTTTTGCCGTTCCCACCCTTTTTCTATTAATACAAAATATATTTTTATATTATATTACAATCTTACTTGCGTCAGTGTGGTTTGATGAAAGTTCTGTATCATATGATATTTCAGGAAGAAAATTTCTCTTCTTCAGATGTGTGTTCAACTTTAATTCAAGTGTGCATAGGAAGGCTGTTCAAAATTATATATATATATATATATATATATATATAATCAGGTTGGAAAGTAATGTCGTTTTTTGTTGAACACATTTATTTCATCTGAAAAATTCACATTAAGGCATTTTTAACCCTTACAATAATTTCCCTCATTTTCTATGACTTCTGTCCAACGATCAACTAGCTTCTTGATGCGTTCTTCCAAAAATTTCTATGATTTTTTAGAGAAAAACAAATTTAAGTCATTTCTGAGTTGGTCATCATTTTCATAAATTTTATTGTTTAAGTGATGCTGCAACGACCGGAAAAGATGGTAATAATGTTAGGTGAATAAGGCGGATGAGGCAAAACTTCCCAATTGAAACTCATGACCTTTTTCTGAGTGAGTTTTGCCGTGTGAGGTCTCGCATTATCATACTGAAGTACTACACCCTTCCTATTGAGTAATGCTGGTCACTTTTTTGATAGAGCAATTCTTAGATCATCCAGCTGCGAACAATATTTTACTGCTGTGATTGTTTGATTAGGCTCTAGTAACTCATAATGAATCAGTCCTCTCATGTCCCACCATAAAGAGAGCGTAATCTTCTTTGGGTGGAGTCCTTGTTTTAGAACAGGCTGTGGACTTATGTTTCGGTCTAACCATTGTCTTTTGTGTTGGGTATTCTTGTAAAGAACCCATTTTTCATCTCCAGTCACAATTCTTTGCAAAAATGGTTCTCGATGATTCCTGGAAAGCAAAGATGTGCAAACAGTCAATCTTTGATTTTGTTGAGCGTTGGTCAAATCGTAGGGAACCCAGAGTCCAAGTTTTGAAACTTTTTCTAACTCGTGAAGGCATGAAATAATTGTGGTATGGGTTGTATTGAATTGTTGAGCTACTTCTCTGCTGGTTAATTTTGGATTAGCCTCCACTGCGTCTTTAATGGCGTCTTTATCAATTGATTTTGGCCTTCCCGAACGTCGCCGATCTGACAGGTTAAATTTTGCAAACCACCGTTGACATTTTCGATCATTCAGAACATTTATACCATAGACAGTTCCAATATTCCTTGTCGCTTCTGCAGCTGAGTTTCCTTTTTTGAATTATTAGAGCATGCAATGTCTCAGATGCTCCTCACTAATATCTATTTTTTGACGGCTGAGACTGTTAAACTTAAGATTTTCCAACTAATTACTATATCTTAAAAGCAAAATATTAAGACGCCAATTCTCCAAAAAGTCTAGAACTGTGTACAATTTAGGAGGCTTCCAACCTGATATATATATATATATATATATATATATATTTATACTAAATGGCAGAATACACAAGGGATGTAAACTTCCAGTGGAGTCCATAGCCCAAAAGATGGACTCAAATTCTTGAAAATCTCTCTCAATATGTATATATATGTATATATAATATAGGTTAATGTCAAAACTGGTATTATAAGACTTGAAAAATAATACCAGTTTTAACATTTACCTACAGAAGGAGGCAACTAAAAAGAATTCTCATTGGACTGTGTAAAAAAAAAAAAAAAAAAAAGGGACAAATAAGTTAAATGAAGAGAACCATTTTGAATATTAACGGTTCTAGTTTTTTTTTTTTTTTGGCGGGGGGGGGGGGGGGGGGGCTTAATTTTGATGGTAAAAATTCACTGATGAAGCCTTCTTAAAACATCTTAATTTTTATTATCAAGGGAATGTATTTTTTTTTTATATGGGTAGAAACAATTGTATGGATTAAAATGTTTTATTTTTTAACAAATTCGGAACATTTACTAAATTATTATTATAGATTATAAAGAGAAAAGGACAGACATTTTTCAAGGCTCTATGAATTCAACAATTTTTTGTTTTTTAAATGAATTGAATATGTAAATAGAAAGAACAAAGCAACAGCATTATTTTCAACACAAAAATGGAAAAAGAAAAAACATTTTTTAATTATTTGGTTCGTTTGTTGTATTTTACGGCATCTCAACCCCTCTTATGCGAAAGAAGTTTATTTTATTCATTCTTTGTCGGGTACGGTTTAGATTTGCATACTATTTCAGGTTTTGCTTCTATTTGTAATTGTATATAGCTTTAATCTACTGAACTCACCGTTTCTGTTAAGAAACATCAAAGGTATATGCGAGTAGATTTTTGCAGGTTGACGGTGTTACAAATGAAGGGAGATCTATCGAAATTAAAAGTAGGAAACTGCGAAAGACATCGATAGTATATATTATATATATATATATATATATATATATATGATAATTTTATTTACACAGACATGTACAAAATCTGCGACACTGGCATGTCGATGTTATCGATCAACAGTTACTATAAACTGAGATCTCATCAGGCAGAGTTAGAATCCGATGCCAGTGTCGCAGATTTTGTACATGTCTGTGTAAATAAAATTATCATATATAAAGCTCTATTTTGATATTGAGCACTTTTTATAAACCCGGTTAAAATTCTCTGGATTACCACCCTGTGGATATTTTTCACCTGGATTATTACCATTATTATATATATATATATATATTCAAGCAGGATTCGGTTTTCACCAAACTTATACATGACGACATCTGAGATGCGATTTCGTCAGCCGACCTTATACAGGGTGGGCAAAAATAAGGGTCCTATTTTTAAAAATTCATAACTTTTATTTATTGATTTTTTTTTTTTTTTTTTTTTTTAGAATAAGTAAAGGACCCCTTCCGAAGCAAGCATGAGCCGTATTAGCCCTATTAGAAAACATTATTTTTGCTTAAAAAACTCAAAACAGTGTAAAAAACAATACTTTAGTTTTTGTAAGTTTTAAGAAGTGTTTTTCGGCTAAAATTTGTTTTGTTTATTTCAAAAAATCTCGGAAGGGTCAGTCTACACACACATAAAGTTTGGTGAGTTTAACTTTTATTTTGTGGAAGTTATTCAAATTCAAGTTATTCAAATTTAAAGATAGGACCCTTATTTTGGCCCACCCTGTACTTGACGACATTTGGGGACCGATTTCATCAGCCAGATTGGGCCCTGTGCGGTCATGTCTATTTTTAGCCGACACAACCAAGAAGAATAGGGAGGAAGAGAAAGGGGAAGGCAAAGGATGTTAACCGCCCCGCGGAAGGGTGAATCACGGTCATTTTGAGTACAGCCGCACGAGAGAGAGGAGTGAGGGGACAGCAGTCAACAAGTAAAGATGTGTGACTACAGAGTCGCGAGAAAGGCAGAGACCTTTTGAAATGGGATTGTAGCCCCGTGCGAAGACACTCGCAAGACGGGAGATATGCTTCTTCAGAGATACAGTAAAATACCCATACAAAAGCCGGGAGATATACAGAATGCAGAATGAACGACCCGAGATTGTTTGCTGAAGAAAACGCGTGAATCTCAGTGAGAGATAAGACCCGCTGTTGAGAAATCCCCGAAAGACACGTTAACGAAAATGAAAACTACATTGGCAGAGAAGCGTGGCCATAGACTATGACTTGCCAGAAATACCGATCCTCAAATGAACAATATATCCACCCGTAAGTTAACAATTGCTGATACTTTCTTCTCGGACATTCGCCCCAGGGCTATTTTATATATATATGTATGATTTTGTAGGGAGTGCCTGTGGACGAGTGGTTATAGCACTTGTCTTTGACCCGGGTTCAATCCCACTCACGGCATGCGAATTTTCAGGTCTGAAAACTCCCTCTGTCCACCCAGCAGTAAATGGGTACCTGACTATAACTCAGGGAAGGTTCAAGGCAGTGGAAGGAGAGGGATGGGCTCCGCCTTCCATATGCTGTGCCCTAGACACGGTGATTCTTAACAAATCACCGCCGCTACGGCCATGGGCAGTGTGCAATGTCGGCAACGACACTCGTGCGCGTCCAGGCTATGCGACCTTTACTTTTACCTTTTATGATTTTGTGTGAAAATGAATCCTGCTACTATAGGACTATGATAGACAAGTTCCCCCCCCTCTTTTTATGATAGACTTTTGTTTTCATGTTTTCTTTCGTTTTGTTTTTATAAATATATTATCCCCTTATTTATTTATAAATAAATATTATTTACATTTTGTCTCAGCGTTCGTGTTGTTCTTTATGCATGCTTCACTTCATTCCCACTCTATGCGGTCTTAACCAGGAGAAATCCCCATCCCTTCACGTTCTGTCATTGATTATAGAACCTGGGATCATCCTATGAGCCAAATTCCCGGACTTTTATTTTTCTTTTAATTATCTCTTTGTCATGTTCGCAAATCTGTCGTCCCCAACAGAGGTCCTGTCGTGACAACGGACATACATCTTTAATTGAAGGCAAGTTTCTTTTTCCCCCAGAAAGTTAATTGTGCTCTTAGGTTTTATTGATTCATGCTTTTGATTTGATAGAATTGTTTTTGTGTGTGGGCGAGATTTCTACATTTAATCGGAATTTGTTTCAGTGTATATTAATTTTCACATGGAAATTCAGGTGGAGGTTCGTATTTTAGAATTAAGGATTGAGTTAATCTGATATGGCCTATGCATAAGCGAACCAGGGTGGTCTTTCCTCTTCTGGTATCACTAGGATCAGATTTTTTCTGAAAAAAAAAAAAAAAAAAAAAATGTATTTTATAATGCTTTTCCTCCCATATTTGTCGCCATTTCTTTATAATTATTTGACTGATTTTAGGTGCATGTATGTTGGGTACTATACAGAGTGCAAATGTAGCTATTAAATCAGTTTAATCATTTTCCTGGCTTATGGCTTGGGATCCAGCAGAATATCACTTTTTTATAATGGTCTATGGAGTTGAGTTTGTCAAGACCACATTTAGTGCCAAATTTATAATTTTGGGCAGTGAATATTGAGGCTTCTTTTGTGAGCTGTTCGACATCCATTTCTGTTGCCGTCTTTGGAGCCATCCGTGTAAATGCGGGGATTATTAGGGTAATTTTCATGCAAGTTTTACTTGATAGATCAAGGAACGGGGTGTTCTTTTATGGTGAGCTTGTTTAGATCAAAGATTACCACTGGTTAAGTAACTACGGGGGAGAGCTTAATTGTATGCTATCATGGACGTTTAGCAGAGAGATTTCTTCATTAATTATGGATTCAATGTTAAGACCAAAAGATTTTATGGATTTTTACTTTTGGTCAAATAGTAAATAAAAAGTTTTATTTTTTATTCCCCGCTAATGCAGTAGTAGGCTCGAGAACTATGTGAAAGGAGAAAACATCACAAAAACGTGAACCAAAGATAACTCCAGGAACAGCCGATTCGCATCCATCTACGTCTGGTGTGAGAAAACGCAAAAGTGCCACTAATTATTGCAGTTGTGCCTAGTCATCTTTTTTCCTATCTGAGGGATGTTTATGTGCCTTGTTACAAGCCGGGGTTATAATGGTGTTGTATGTCGAGGCTACTATGTTAAGTTATTATAAACTTGCATTATGATAGCATCATTAAAACAAAATAATGAGTATCATTGTAGATAAGCACTCTCCACTTAATCCCCCTCCCCGCGATTACGTTTGAAAAACAATTATTTTAGAACTTATAGTTAGGGATCAGTTTCGCATATAACTTTAATATAAAATGATCCTCCATTTTCAAGCGATTCTAGCGTTTTAGGGTATTAACCAAAATATTTTTGACTATGGGAGATAAATTCTGTGCATATATTTTGAGGGGGGGGTCTACTGTTTTTAGGCGATTACGTGTGGTCTTACCAATAGGGGATTCTTTTACGTTAAATTTACATACGAAACTAAATTCTAAAACAATTGTGCCCCCCTCCCCCTCCTTCTTTTCAGGGTATTCACACGTAATCGTCTAAAAAAGCAGAACCTCATTTTTCTTGGCGGAGGGTGTTAATCTACAAATTTATCAAAAAATGTATGAAAAGCTGAAACGAGACTGACACAATAGGAAGAAATGCCCCTAAACATATCCATAGTAGTCCCTACTATGGATATGTTGGGGTTGACGGTATTTTCCAACTGACACTTTAAATACTTCAAAATCACATTCAAATTTCCCTCAGACATAGTAAAACATTGTGCTGGACATTTGTTTTACTAATTATAAGACTTTTTTTCCCACCGATTTCTTCGTAGCCATAGGAAATTCCAACGTGATTTTGGTGGATAAAGTATTTTCGGGCTAGAGTAGTTCATTTGTGCTTTGAAACGAAATATAAGTATTTCTTAGCAAATCCATTTATCCAGAAAAGAACCTAAACTATTTTCTTAATTTGTATAATTAATAAAAAAGAAGAAAATGAAACGAACCAGTTAAGCAAACGTTTAAATAAATAAAAACAAACAACCCTAGATTACTACGAAACGGGAGAGTAAAAAGGAGAATAGAATGGTCAGCATGAATGGCTTCAGATTGATTAATAAACCATTATTTTATATTAAAGTATTTAAATTTAAGTTTAAAAAAAAAGATTATATTAAAGAAATAAATGTTCTTACTTTTTCTCTCCTTCGTAAAGTAGGAAAGTTTCAAATGTTGGCGGAGCATTCATATTGGCGTCTCTAGATGCCGAAGCGGGTTTTCCGTATTCCGCTTTTCTAGACTTCAATGTAGAAGAGTTCCAATAATCAACACTGATTATAAAACAATGTTTTATTTGATAATCATTATTTATTTATTTTTTAAATTTTTTATATTCCCTCCCACAGCGGTAAGATGTGACACAAGGTCGAAAGGTGAGATTGGAAAACCAGCGCCCGAGAAGATGAGCATTCCCCGGTAGGGGCGCCTCAGGCGATTAGCAATAAACTAACCCGTTCTCAAAGGGTGAGAAGGTAAATCCTGGGAGGGTGGACCTCCTAGAACTGCACAGGACAATCATTATTACTATTACCAACATAAATTATTTTAAGTAGTTTTTGGCACTTCTGCAGTTTAGCTGTCACTCACACTTTATTTGCTTTCTTTTTTTTGAAGGCAGGGCAGACAACCAACCAGAAGTAACAGAATTAAATGTTTTTATCCAAAATGACAATAATAACAGCTAACAATAATAACAGCGAACAATGTTTCTTTATTAAATATGAAAATATTTTATTTAATAATGTAAAAAGTTATAAAAATAATAAATGTTTTTTTTATTGTATGAATTGAAACTTTCTCAAAATAGTCAACAATAATTTTTAAAACAAAAATTTATCACTTAAATGAATAGTCAGTGATTTTTTTTATTGTATGAATTAAAACTCTCAAAATAAGATCCATTTAGGGATAAAAAAAAAAAAAATTCAGTCTAACACTTCCGGTTGACTGGGTTGAATGAATGGAACTCTTCAATTACGATTTCTGATCACAGTGAGTGACAGCTAAACTGCAGAAGTGCCTTTTTTTTTGCTATCTTACCCGGAGCAGTTTACTCCCTAAAAAAATTCAAATTCTACTTCTTTTTTTTTCGATTACATTTAAGAGCCTGAAAACATTTCTGCAAAGAAAGAATTAAAAAGAAAATTTAAATATTTAAGATTTTAGAGTGAGGGATCACTTTCCTTTATAAATTTAACGTAAAATGAGCACCCACTTCATGGCTAATGTGTGTTAAACAAGATATGTAATCGACTTGAGTTTCCAATTTGGGTGGGAGGGGGATGATTTTTTTTTTACTTATCCAATAAAAACACGTAGAAATTTACTTAAAACATTTGGTACTTCTGCAGTTTACGGACCATGCTGAAATAATCACGTTAATTAACATGACAATTTTTTTTTTGGGGGGGGGCGAGTTTTAGGGTTAGGGAATTAGGGTTAGTGTTAAGGGTTAGGGTACCCTCCCCCAATTCGAAACTCAGTCTCATTTACGCTAACTGGCCAGGAAGTGGGTGTTCATTTTATGTTAAATTTATAAAGGAAAATGATCCCCCACGCTAAAATCTTAAATATTTAAAAGAAATGTTTAATTCCTTTTTTGTGGCTATTTTTTTCAGACTGTTTAAATGTATTCGCAAAAATAAAAGAAAGTAAAATTTGACATTTTTAGAGAGTAAACTGCGCTGGGTAGGATAATAAAAAAATTACCTTATTTTAAGGAAATACTGTTAGAAAATTAGTCAAAAACAATTTATTTTGCTTTGTCTACTCATTTGTGACCTATTTGGGTTAAAAATATTTCGTGCTTATTGAGACTCAAGTGAAATTTGGCAGTTCAAAATAAAATAACAGGAACACCTATGTACACTTAGTGTACACCAAAAATTACAGAAAATGAGTGAGTAGAATTTTAATAAAAAATAAAATTAATTTACTATTCGGAGTCAACGAACTCCGAACGAGTGAATTACAAGACCGAGTGGCGGCTTCATATTAGAAGAAGGTGGATAATCTTCTATGCCACGCTGATTTGACGTGAAGGTCATTCGGAGTTTGTGGACTTACGAATAGTAAATTAATTTTATTTTTTATTAAAACATTACTCGATAATTTTCGATAATTTTTGGTGTATACTAATATCTTTCACTGATAGGTATATCGAATAGTTTTCCTGTTATTTTATTTTAAACTGCCATATTTCACTTGAGTCTAAATAAAAATAAGCACCAAATATTTTATATAAGTTATGAGCCTTTAAAGTTCTGTAAATATCGGATCTGAGAAAGTAGCCATCTTTGTTTAGTCAAGTAGTAACATAAACAAAGATGGCTATGCTTCCTCAGATACAATGTTTATGGAACTTAAAATGCTTATAATTTCTATTAATTTTTAAAACCAAAATAAATTGTTTAGGCCTAATTTCCTTATGGTATTTCCTTAAAAAAAAAAGTATGTCAGTAATAGTAATGATTACCGTTTTTTTTTTAGGAAAGTATTTTACAACCACTCCTCTAGCTCCTATGCCTTGTTCTAGCAACACCATGTACCTGTCAATCTAGCCCTTGGCCACATCCACATGGACCGGACTTACCCAAGGCATCTCATCACACCTCAGGGATGTTCACGTCAATCTCCATGTGACATCATCCGATGCTGTCCAGGTTCCAGTTTCCCCCGTTCCTGTCGACCCAGCCTTTCTTGCTGTCCAGGTTCTGGAGCTGCCCAAGCATCCGGGACAAAAAACTCTCCACGTGACCGGACCCTGCAACAATACTAAAAACAAAGATGGCTAACAGTCGTTTGCCGACCGTGTACGAACTCTGATGATTTTGGGGGGTATTTTTCCCCCTTCAATTAGATAGAAAAGTAAATTTTAAGGCGTTTGGGGCAGTTATTTGTTTACTATTTGTTTGTTTCTTCACCCCAAAAGACGAAAAATAAGCTTCAGGGATATCCACGTGTGCCTTATTGGAGATGGAACTGTAACGTGATCGGAGTTGGACAAATTATTCAAATACAATAAAAACGCTTAAAAAAATTATAAAACAAAAAAACATAGGCAGGTAGGTAGAAACGTTACTTTAATGCCTTTGGTAAAAGTTATTTGTTGATTGTTTGTTTTGTTTTTTTCACCCCTTTTTAGCTGTTGGTTATTTTTTTATGGAACTCACTCCAGACAAGGCATGAAGCTACTTGATGTAAGGAGCTAACAAGAACGAAATGATTATCGCAAAGACAGGAGATGCCTATTGGTCTTAGTCTTGAAAAGACCAAGGCTATAGGTAGGAGGAAAACAGTCAGCAGGAAGAGAGTTCCACAAGCCTGCAGTTCTTGAAAAGAAGCTACTGGAATAGGAAGCTGTATTACAATGAGGTATCAAAACAGCGAATTGATGAAGACCACTAGACAAACGAGCTGGAACAAAGGAAGAAGGGAATAAATCACATAACTCTGAATAACACATGCCATAATAGAATTTATAGAAAAGACTAAGACTAGCACGTCTCTCTCACAAACGAGAGAGAGAGAGAGAGGGTGCAGAGAAGAAGAAAGGGTAGGGCCAATCAAATTACAGATACATTTCTACACCTTATTAAGAAGCCTCAAATGGGACAGAGATTCACCAGCCCAAATATGACAACAGTATTCCATACATGGTGTGATAGTAGATTTGTAGAGATAGAGAATAGCCTCAGGTGTGAGAAAGTGTTTGGAGCGATAGAGCGAACCAACTTTACGAAAAGCAGAAAGAGCAATGGATCTAATGTATGAACTCCAGGAATGATTTGATGAGGGAGAAAGACCAAGAAGTTTCCGAGGCGATTTCTCCTCAAGAGCAGAGCCATCCATGAGAATCTCAGGAAGAAAAGGGACACGCCTATGATTAAAAGACAGAAAGTGAGTCTGAACATGATTAAACAAAACAAGCCATTTTGTACTCTAATCCACAACTGAACCCATGTCAATTTCTAGATCAGCTGCATATTTCAACTGATCTGAGGGAGATGGGCGAGAAGCAACACTAGAATAGAGAGTGGTATCATCAGCATAGATGTTAATTTTCTAAACAATATTCTCTGGAAGATCATTTATATAGAGAAGAAACGGTGTTGGGCCTAGAAAAGAGCGTTGAGGAACATAAGCATTGATAGAAAAAGTGGATGAAGAGACACCGTCCAAAGTCACTCGCAAGCTTCGATCAGAAAAAAAAAGACCTAATAATGTTAAAAACCTCACCACCAATACCATAACCCCGAAGTTTGTGTAGGAGACCAGAATACCACACTGTGTCGAACGCCTTCAAAATGTCAGGCGCAATGGCTCTACTCTCTCCTGAATTATTCATAAACTGACAAATCTGCTCAGTTACAACATTTAAAAGATCAGCAGTTGAACGAAAACCACGAAAGTCATACTGAACATCACTAAAGATCACTTGACAATTGCCCCGATTTTTAGTTTAATCCCTTCATTGTGGAGAATTCATTTTTATACTTATACAAAATCAAATCTTACAATTAGAATATATCAAATAACACAATGACAATCACCTTTTTGTTGTTTTTCTTCCAATTATCAAAATGTGAAAATGTGTTTTTCTGTAGATAAGACTACAGCTAGTTTTTGCTAGTAAAATATAAAAACACAATGAGTGTTTTGTAGTAGAAAAGGAAAAGAACTGAGTTAAATCAACAGTTCAGTGTTCATTTCTAATAAATATTGTATCTTTACAATTTTTTATTCTCATCTTTCATCTCTAGAATTGATTGCTCTATTCAATATATTGAGCTTTATATTATCACGATAGATTATTATTAAACGATAATTCAATTATCGTTAATTTAATTCAACATTTAAATATATATATATATATATATATATATATATATATATATATATATATATATATATATATATATTTATTAATATATGTATTACAGAAGATCAGAACAACATCGGTACCATCGGTTTCAAATTCTAACAAAGAGGGCCTATAATACGCTCTTTACCGGATTCTCTTCAGCCTGAGGATAAAAGAATTGGGAATATGCTCTACATGGCAAAAGGGCCAAAATTTACCCATAAGAGACATTTAAACCAAATCAGGAAAAGATACTCCGATACTGTAGAGGACAATACTACAGAAGAAGAATTGATGGACGTTGTGTTTGACACATTCAAATTATCAGTCTTGCAAGTAGTTTCTCAAAAACGAACATCTAAAAAGAAAAGGAAAAATACTGACTTCATGGAAGTAAACCCCAAGAAAAAAAGGTATTGACTCCTTACAGAGCAAAGGGGGGTGTTATGGTGTCAGCTGATCTACCTACTTCAGGAATAAATGGACTTACCCAGACACAATAAATACAGTTATGACTAAACGTTGTAGCAGTTATGGCCCCAGAATCAAACGCATACTTTCTGTAACATACTTTTGTTAATAGACTTTGTTAATTATACCACTATGTTTGTTTTGATTATTATCGGTTCTGCAAAGGCCACAAGAGTTTCTTTTCTATTTTTTGTCATGGTTAATACAACTTTTCTCTGGCTACTTTTCGAACACATTGCTAATTTGTTTCATCCCTAATTTTTGTCATGATAAATACTTTGGAAAAGTTATTTTCTTGGACATTTATCACTGTCGAAATGAAGGTCAAGAAAGAGGTAGGAAACTAAGTCTAAATTGATTGATTGATGTAGCCCCCAGCTTTGGCATTTTTTTGGAGCTGGTTTCAACAGTTCGGACATTTCAACTTTGAATGAAAACGTGTTCTACCGGGCTCCATTGGTAAAATTTCTTTTTAAAAGAAACGATTTAAAAAGAGTTTTTTTTTAATTAATAAGGACAAGAAAGTCTCTAAAAAAAAGAGTTTAAGACAGACAACCCTTTGAAGAAAGACGTTTGCTGGGATTTGGAAATATTTTTATCCATTTAAAAAAGGAACAAAAAATTTAAAAGCCAGAGGTTTTTAAACAAAAAAAATTGTTAGGGGAAGAAAACCCTAATTGATTTATAACCTGAAGAAATAAAGAAAAGAAAAGACCAGTCTAAGAATTCTCTTTTTGAAGAAAAGAAGGATAGATAAAAAACAGTTTGTTTTCTTCTTTATGTGCAAGAAAAACCCATGAACTATTGATCTTGAGAAGGTTTTTATTTAAGAAAGAAGAATACGTCCGAAGAGATTGACAAATTAAAAGAAAAATGCTTCCGAAGGCTGAAGGAAAATACTTTGAAAGAATTAGTCTTATGAAAGACATTTTTTTATCGCATTTTTGTTGCATGCTTCTTTTTTGCGGTTTTTTTCTCAAGTAAAATTTCCGTTTTTTTATTTTGGTAAAAAAACGAAGCTAGTCCTCGTTTTTGCTCTCCAGTCTTCTTTGTCGTTTTGGGCGATAATACTTACTGGAATAACTATTTCTTATCACCTTTTATCGCTTGAAAGTATAATCATTTTTGTAAAGAATTGTCTCTTATGTAGTGACCCATTTTTATATTTTTTATGCTCAAATTGATTTATTTTTTTATTGAGTTATTTATCGTTTTTATTATTGTTACATTGGTTAAGAAGTTAACCATACTTGGGAATCAAAATCAGCACAGGCACATTTTTAAATATTACAGAAAAACTGTATTAAACTACATTTCTTGGGTCTATTTCATTATTTGCTCCTTTTTGTGTCCTTGTTGTTTCCTCATATTTTTTTATTTTTCTTGTTATCCAAAAAGTTTTTTTTTGTGTATGGGTGTTAGATTCCTGTGTGAAACGTTGTTCCGGTTTTTCACGTTAGCTTTCTGTGGGTCCTTTTGTTGTCCCGTTGAAGTCAGGGTGCAATTGCTGCCTTGAACAAGATTTCTTTACAACACTGGGATATATTCTAATATATCCGTCAGTGAAAAAAAAAAATCAAGAGTTTCAAAGGTAATCCAACGTTCAACCTCTCTGATTTCTCCCAATATCAACTCAACTCTACAATCCAAAAAGTACCGGAAAATTATGACAACACAACGTTACTCTGGCTACTTTTTCAACACATTGCTAATTTTTTTTATTGCTAATTTTTGTCACGATAAATACAACTTTACTCTGGCTACTTTTTTAACACATTGCTAATTTGTTTTATTGCTAATTTTTGTCACAGTAAATACAACTTTACTCTGGCTACTTTTTTAACACATTGCTATTTTGTTTTATTGCTAATTTTTGTCACGGTAAATACAACTTTACTCTGGCTACTTTTTCAACACATTGCTAATTTGTTTTATTGCTAATTTTTGTCACGGTAAATACAACTTTACTCTGGCTACTTTTTCAACACATTGCTAATTTGTTTTATTGCTAATTTTTGTCACAGTAAATACAACTTTACTCTGGCTACTTTTTTAACACATTGCTAATTTGTTTTATTGCTAATTTTTGTCACGGTAAATACAACTTTACTCTGGCTACTTTTTCAACACATTGCTAATTTGTTTTATTGCTAATTTTTGTCACGGTAAATACAACTTTACTCTGGCTACTTTTTCAACACATTGCTAATTTGTTTTATTGCTAATTTTTGTCACGGTAAATACAACTTTACTCTGGCTACTTTTTCAACACATTGCTAATTTGTTTTATTGCTAATTTTTGTCACGGTAAATACAACTTTACTCTGGCTACTTTTTCAACACATTGCTAATTTGTTTTATTGCTAATTTTTGTCACGGTAAATACAACTTTACTCTGGCTACTTTTTTAACACATTGCTATTTTGTTTTATTGCTAATTTTTGTCACAGTAAATACAACTTTACTCTGGCTACTTTTTTAACACATTGCTAATTTGTTTTATTGCTAATTTTTGTCACAGTAAATACAACTTTACTCTGGCTACTTTTTTAACACATTGCTATTTTGTTTTATTGCTAATTTTTGTCACAGTAAATACAACTTTACTCTGGCTACTTTTTTAACACATTGCTATTTTGTTTTATTGCTAATTTTTGTCACAGTAAATACAACTTTACTCTGGCTACTTTTTTAACACATTGCTATTTTGTTTTATTGCTAATTTTTGTCACAGTAAATACAACTTTACTCTGGCTACTTTTTTAACACATTGCTATTTTGTTTTATTGCTAATTTTTGTCACAGTAAATACAACTTTACTCTGGCTACTTTTTTAACACATTGCTAATTTGTTTTATTGCTAATTTTTGTCACGGTAAATACAACTTTACTCTGGCTACTTTTTCAACACATTGCTAATTTGTTTTATTGCTAATTTTTGTCACGGTAAATACAACTTTACTCTGGCTACTTTTTTAACACATTGCTAATTTGTTTTATTGCTAATTTTTGTCACAGTAAATACAACTTTACTCTGGCTACTTTTTTAACACATTGCTAATTTGTTTTATTGCTAATTTTTGTCACAGTAAATACAACTTTACTCTGGCTACTTTTTCAACACATTGCTAATTTGTTTTATTGCTAATTTTTGTCACAGTAAATACAACTTTACTCTGGCTACTTTTTCAACACATTGCTAATTTGTTTTATTGCTAATTTTTGTCACAGTAAATACAACTTTACTCTGGCTACTTTTTCAACACATTGCTAATTTGTTTTATTGCTAATTTTTGTCACGGTAAATACAACTTTACTCTGGCTACTTTTTTAACACATTGCTAATTTGTTTTATTGCTAATTTTTGTCACGGTAAATACAACTTTACTCTGGCTACTTTTTCAACACATTGCTAATTTGTTTTATTGCTAATTTTTGTCACGGTAAATACAACTTTACTCTGGCTACTTTTTCAACACATTGCTAATTTGTTTTATTGCTAATTTTTGTCACGGTAAATACAACTTTACTCTGGCTACTTTTTCAACACATTGCTAATTTGTTTTATTGCTAATTTTTGTCACGGTAAATACAACTTTACTCTGGCTACTTTTTCAACACATTGCTAATTTGTTTTATTGCTAATTTTTGTCACAGTAAATACAACTTTACTCTGGCTACTTTTTTAACACATTGCTATTTTGTTTTATTGCTAATTTTTGTCACAGTAAATACAACTTTACTCTGGCTACTTTTTTAACACATTGCTATTTTGTTTTATTGCTAATTTTTGTCACAGTAAATACAACTTTACTCTGGCTACTTTTTTAACACATTGCTATTTTTTTTTATTGCTAATTTTTGTCACAGTAAATACAACTTTACTCTGGCTACTTTTTTAACACATTGCTAATTTGTTTTATTGCTAATTTTTGTCACGGTAAATACAACTTTACTCTGGCTACTTTTTCAACACATTGCTAATTTGTTTTATTGCTAATTTTTGTCACGGTAAATACAACTTTACTCTGGCTACTTTTTTAACACATTGCTAATTTGTTTTATTGCTAATTTTTGTCACAGTAAATACAACTTTACTCTGGCTACTTTTTTAACACATTGCTAATTTGTTTTATTGCTAATTTTTGTCACAGTAAATACAACTTTACTCTGGCTACTTTTTCAACACATTGCTAATTTGTTTTATTGCTAATTTTTGTCACAGTAAATACAACTTTACTCTGGCTACTTTTTCAACACATTGCTAATTTGTTTTATTGCTAATTTTTGTCACAGTAAATACAACTTTACTCTGGCTACTTTTTCAACACATTGCTAATTTGTTTTATTGCTAATTTTTGTCACGGTAAATACAACTTTACTCTGGCTACTTTTTTAACACATTGCTAATTTGTTTTATTGCTAATTTTTGTCACGGTAAATACAACTTTACTCTGGCTACTTTTTCAACACATTGCTAATTTGTTTTATTGCTAATTTTTGTCACGGTAAATACAACTTTACTCTGGCTACTTTTTCAACACATTGCTAATTTGTTTTATTGCTAATTTTTGTCACGGTAAATACAACTTTACTCTGGCTACTTTTTCAACACATTGCTAATTTGTTTTGTTGCTAATTTTTGTCACGGTAAATACAACTTTACTCTGGCTACTTTTTTAACACATTGCTAATTTGTTTTATTGCTAATTTTTGTCACAGTAAATACAACTTTACTCTGGCTACTTTTTTAACACATTGCTAATTTGTTTTATTGCTAATTTTTGTCACAGTAAATACAACTTTACTCTGGCTACTTTTTCAACACATTGCTAATTTGTTTTATTGCTAATTTTTGTCACAGTAAATACAACTTTACTCTGGCTACTTTTTCAACACATTGCTAATTTGTTTTATTGCTAATTTTTGTCACAGTAAATACAACTTTACTCTGGCTACTTTTTCAACACATTGCTAATTTGTTTTATTGCTAATTTTTGTCACGGTAAATACAACTTTACTCTGGCTACTTTTTTAACACATTGCTAATTTGTTTTATTGCTAATTTTTGTCACGGTAAATACAACTTTACTCTGGCTACTTTTTCAACACATTGCTAATTTGTTTTATTGCTAATTTTTGTCACGGTAAATACAACTTTACTCTGGCTACTTTTTCAACACATTGCTAATTTGTTTTATTGCTAATTTTTGTCACGGTAAATACAACTTTACTCTGGCTACTTTTTCAACACATTGCTAATTTGTTTTATTGCTAATTTTTGTCACGGTAAATACAACTTTACTCTGGCTACTTTTTCAACACATTGCTAATTTGTTTTATTGCTAATTTTTGTCACAGTAAATACAACTTTACTCTGGCTACTTTTTCAACACATTGCTAATTTGTTTTATTGCTAATTTTTGTCACAGTAAATACAACTTTACTCTGGCTACTTTTTCAACACATTGCTAATTTGTTTTATTGCTAATTTTTGTCACGGTAAATACAACTTTACTCTGGCTACTTTTTCAACACATTGCTAATTTGTTTTATTGCTAATTTTTGTCACGGTAAATACAACTTTACTCTGGCTACTTTTTCAACACATTGCTAATTTGTTTTATTGCTAATTTTTGTCACGGTAAATACAACTTTACTCTGGCTACTTTTTTAACACATTGCTATTTTGTTTTATTGCTAATTTTTGTCACAGTAAATACAACTTTACTCTGGCTACTTTTTTAACACATTGCTAATTTGTTTTATTGCTAATTTTTGTCACGGTAAATACAACTTTACTCTGGCTACTTTTTCAACACATTGCTAATTTGTTTTATTGCTAATTTTTGTCACGGTAAATACAACTTTACTCTGGCTACTTTTTCAACACATTGCTAATTTGTTTTATTGCTAATTTTTGTCACGGTAAATACAACTTTACTCTGGCTACTTTTTCAACACATTGCTAATTTGTTTTATTGCTAATTTTTGTCACAGTAAATACAACTTTACTCTGGCTACTTTTTCAACACATTGCTAATTTGTTTTATTGCTAATTTTTGTCACAGTAAATACAACTTTACTCTGGCTACTTTTTCAACACATTGCTAATTTGTTTTATTGCTAATTTTTGTCACAGTAAATACAACTTTACTCTGGCTACTTTTTCAACACATTGCTAATTTGTTTTATTGCTAATTTTTGTCACGGTAAATACAACTTTACTCTGGCTACTTTTTCAACACATTGCTAATTTGTTTTATTGCTAATTTTTGTCACAGTAAATACAACTTTACTCTGGCTACTTTTTCAACACATTGCTAATTTGTTTTATTGCTAATTTTTGTCACAGTAAATACAACTTTACTCTGGCTACTTTTTCAACACATTGCTAATTTGTTTTATTGCTAATTTTTGTCACGGTAAATACAACTTTACTCTGGCTACTTTTTTAACACATTGCTATTTTGTTTTATTGCTAATTTTTGTCACAGTAAATACAACTTTACTCTGGCTACTTTTTTAACACATTGCTAATTTGTTTTATTGCTAATTTTTGTCACAGTAAATACAACTTTACTCTGGCTACTTTTTTAACACATTGCTATTTTGTTTTATTGCTAATTTTTGTCACAGTAAATACAACTTTACTCTGGCTACTTTTTTAACACATTGCTATTTTGTTTTATTGCTAATTTTTGTCACAGTAAATACAACTTTACTCTGGCTACTTTTTTAACACATTGCTATTTTGTTTTATTGCTAATTTTTGTCACAGTAAATACAACTTTACTCTGGCTACTTTTTTAACACATTGCTATTTTGTTTTATTGCTAATTTTTGTCACAGTAAATACAACTTTACTCTGGCTACTTTTTTAACACATTGCTAATTTGTTTTATTGCTAATTTTTGTCACGGTAAATACAACTTTACTCTGGCTACTTTTTCAACACATTGCTAATTTGTTTTATTGCTAATTTTTGTCACGGTAAATACAACTTTACTCTGGCTACTTTTTTAACACATTGCTAATTTGTTTTATTGCTAATTTTTGTCACAGTAAATACAACTTTACTCTGGCTACTTTTTTAACACATTGCTAATTTGTTTTATTGCTAATTTTTGTCACAGTAAATACAACTTTACTCTGGCTACTTTTTCAACACATTGCTAATTTGTTTTATTGCTAATTTTTGTCACAGTAAATACAACTTTACTCTGGCTACTTTTTCAACACATTGCTAATTTGTTTTATTGCTAATTTTTGTCACGGTAAATACAACTTTACTCTGGCTACTTTTTTAACACATTGCTAATTTGTTTTATTGCTAATTTTTGTCACGGTAAATACAACTTTACTCTGGCTACTTTTTTAACACATTGCTAATTTGTTTTATTGCTAATTTTTGTCACAGTAAATACAACTTTACTCTGGCTACTTTTTCAACACATTGCTAATTTGTTTTATTGCTAATTTTTGTCACGGTAAATACAACTTTACTCTGGCTACTTTTTTAACACATTGCTATTTTGTTTTATTGCTAATTTTTGTCACAGTAAATACAACTTTACTCTGGCTACTTTTTCAACACATTGCTAATTTGTTTTATTGCTAATTTTTGTCACGGTAAATACAACTTTACTCTGGCTACTTTTTTAACACATTGCTAATTTGTTTTATTGCTAATTTTTGTCACAGTAAATACAACTTTACTCTGGCTACTTTTTCAACACATTGCTAATTTGTTTTATTGCTAATTTTTGTCACGGTAAATACAACTTTACTCTGGCTACTTTTTTAACACATTGCTATTTTGTTTTATTGCTAATTTTTGTCACAGTAAATACAACTTTACTCTGGCTACTTTTTCAACACATTGCTAATTTGTTTTATTGCTAATTTTTGTCACGGTAAATACAACTTTACTCTGGCTACTTTTTTAACACATTGCTATTTTGTTTTATTGCTAATTTTTGTCACAGTAAATACAACTTTACTCTGGCTACTTTTTCAACACATTGCTAATTTGTTTTATTGCTAATTTTTGTCACGGTAAATACAACTTTACTCTGGCTACTTTTTTAACACATTGCTATTTTGTTTTATTGCTAATTTTTGTCACGGTAAATACAACTTTACTCTGGCTACTTTTTTAACACATTGCTATTTTGTTTTATTGCTAATTTTTGTCACAGTAAATACAACTTTACTCTGGCTACTTTTTTAACACATTGCTATTTTGTTTCATTGCTAATTTTTGTCACGGTAAATACAACTTTACTCTGGCTACTTTTTTAACACATTGCTAATTTTTTTTATTGCTAATTTTTGTCACAGTAAATACAACTTTACTCTGGCTAATTTTTCAACACATTGCTAATTTTTTTTATTGCTAATTTTTGTCACAGTAAATACAACTTTACTCTGGCTACTTTTTCAACACATTGCTAATTTTTTTTATTGCTAATTTTTGTCACAGTAAATACAACTTTACTCTGGCTACTTTTTTAACACATTGCTATTTTGTTTTATTGCTAATTTTTGTCACGGTAAATACAACTTTACTCTGGCTACTTTTTTAACACATTGCTAATTTGTTTCATTGCTTATGGGAAATGGGCGTTTTATTAAACACTCTCGGTCTTGGTACCCTTTGAACACCTCTCAAATTATTATCATGTTAAAAGTTTTAATTTTTTCCACCAGGAAAATGTGTGTTCTAGTGCTAGATCTATCGTAGGCTGAGTGGTTGTACAGCGAGAAAGTGTAGTGGATTACTGATATGTTTTCCTTCTCTTCTCATTTTGCTTCACTTTTTTCCTTCTTTTCTTTCCTTCCCTTTCTTTCCCCTTACCAAAAACAGGAAAGTGTTCGACTGAGCTCCAATCTCTAGTTCCTCCTTCTAAGATATATGAGCACTAAAAACTCGTCCTTCTACCACAACAGAAAATAACTTTTCTTTCTTCTTCCATGTGCCTAGCATTAGGTGGAATTTCTCTAAACAGAGTTTCTTTCCAAGGGCTCCCTATCTAAGGAACATATTACTATTGGACTGATTCCCTTTAAGCTACAACATGGTAGTCTTCAAATACAATGTTAACAAATACTTGCCATAAACCGTCCTCATAAGTAATCAAATTTTATTCGTTCCATCCACCGTTTTCGGTCCTCTAAAAATATGTTTCATCCATCCCATTAATCCTTATCCTCGAGTGGCTTTTGGCCTTGATAAGTGGTGACTCATTAGTAAAAATAAAAGCACACTCACATACAAGTAGAAAATGCAGATAAATATAATAATTGCTTACAACTACATGCATGAGAATCGGGGCGGAAGACAAACATGCGAGACATAAAGTCGCCACAACAAAAGTATTAAGCGAGATTGCCAAACCAATGAGAACGCTTCTCGCATGATTTAGCTTCTTCTTTCGTGTGAATCAGATGATTCTGGTGTTGGCATTAGTTTCTCCCCGATGTCTTTCTAGTTAGAAATCTTTCTGGAAAGACATCTTTCTGGAAACATTCTCCAGTCGGCACCCCAACATTACAACTACAGGATGCTGGAGACGACAGAGCAAGTTTCAAAGAACAATGATGCAATAACTATCCCACCCAGATTAGTACGAATGCTCACCCACACACTTTGAAACTCACACAGTCACGAACATCAAAAATATTTACGTTTTTGCAACACAATAAAATAGAGTTTTAAATGAATACTTTTGTTGTTTCATTCGTTTTCAGTACATATCATTGTAGATAATAAAAAAATGAATTAGCATTGCTAACGGTGATCCAAATCTAATCATCATCATCATCATCATCATCACATACCTCTTTAGTTCTGTTTTTATAATCTATCATCAAAACATAAAAATTTAGGAATCTCCTTCCATTTAATCAGATTAACTTGCAATGTTCTTTTTTATAATCACGTTTTCATTGATATTGTCTAATCTTTCTTTGTCCATGTTAGTGCAACATCATGATGTGTAATCGAGCAATAATAAAGCTTCATGCTAACTTTTCAAGTAAAAAGTCAGAGATTAATTAATGAAATCTGATTAAAAGTTTACCATAAAAAAAAAAACTGTAACGTTATCCACTAGTAGAGGTACCCATCTATGGCAGGTGAGAAATGATACCAACAATCTTTAACAAGTAAAGCAGGAGTTGCCTCCCCCTATGATCACTACAACTTAAATAATGTAAACAACCATTAATCACAACTTTTGTTGGATTTTTGAGTGAAAACTAATGAGTGTACATATTTCAATCCTCATAGGGGGCAAACCAGTTTTCGCAAGGTTACCAGTACACTTTTCTTTTTACTTTAATTCACCCCAAACAAGGGGGCACATTGCCACTCAGATGTAAGGGGCTACTGTGGATTAGGGGCCAGATTTATTGGGGGGCATCCTAAATAAGTAGTTGAGCAGAGAGATGCTTGTTTACATTTAAATTTCTGCATGTCCGTACAGTCATACAAACAGGGAGCAGGGAGGGAATTCCAAAGGTTAGCAGTTCGAGGAAAGAAGCAATTAGAGTAAAAAGTCCTCCGGCATCTGGGGATCTCCACAGTGAATGGATGGGATTTAGCTGATTGTCGGGTTTGTTGGGTGTATTTACGTCGAGAGGGCACCAGAGCAGCAAGTTCGTCATTATGTAAACAGTTATTAATCTTAAATATTGGTGGATCTTAAATACAAGGAAATTTTAGATATTAAAAGAAAATGCTACATTTTGCCATTTTAGGTGGATTTTAGTGACTTGGAGGATGAACAAGAGTTTTTCACCCAAAATTTGCTCGGTCAGTTTTTCTAATATATCCGCCAGTGAAAATAAAATAAAATAAATAACAAAGGTTTCAAAGGCAATCTAATGTTCAACCACTCTACACTCCTCTGTGATTTCTCCCAATATCAACTCAACTCTTCAATCTAAAAAGTACAGTTTGTATACTAATAAACCCACCACCTATGCAAATTGACTACCAACCAGAGCCATCTAGCTTTAGAGACTCCAAACAGCCAACCTGTAAAGAGGGGATAACTCAATTAACAGATATTGTTATTTTGGGAGCCTTAAACCTATTCTCCTAAAATTCATTCTTTACTATGCGTCCAGTCTTGCTTACAAACACAGCACACCACTTGATGCCTCTTCGAACGACGAACCGCAACTGGCTCAACGTCAGCAGTCTGGGGGTTCTCCTTTTCAACCTCGTTACAGTTTTCTACATTAATGGTCATATAACTTCATGCAAAGTTTTCTGCAAAACCTAATGAAAGATTGTTGAAAAAATGAGAATACAGTGAAAAAAAAAAAAAATTCCTTTCCAATTACATTGGGACTCAAAAATACATAAATTTCTTTATTGTGGTGTACAGAAAAATGCATTTATCAAAAGAAATGACAAAGTCTATCCATACATAATTTATCAACTTTATTTTACATTTTTGTTCAACAAGTAAAAGAAAGAGGTTAAAAGAGAAGTTATTAAATGTTCACGTGTCTTGACTGAGAAAGTGTTATGTTAAAAGTCCAAAAGTCAAGACAATGAAAATGTTATTATGACCGTATGTACGCAGGTTGAAGTAGAAAATTCATGAGACCGACAGAGTTCATATTATTATCAGGAAGTAAGTCCATATGCTGAAGTGATGTCCACATACCGATGCCAGTAGCCAGAGGCTAAAGGCAGCATTTGTTTGTGTGCCAAGAAGGAGTGTTTGTTGTGTTCAGAGTGACAAGGATTCGTTAGGCAACTTGGCCTTATAGCTGGCTCAGTGTGTGGAAAGCGTAAATGCAATTCTTTATATATGATCTAGGAATAGGTGCCCGGCTCCTGGAGTAACTGTTTCTGATTGGCTAAAACCCAATACAAGCAACCAATCGAAATTGAGCATTTAATCCAATCAGTACCGAACATTTAGGTCAAGCAAATAGTGAATGATTTAAGGATCGCTTCTCGGCATTGTTGTTGATGTTGTGGTGGTAGTAGGAACTACTGCTACAGTGGTATTATGAGGGAGGGAGGATAGATGTAATGGATACCGATGTGGACTATGGAATCGGCTAAGCCAAGTTCAAATCCTGTTGGATTTATTTTATTCACTTGTACTACCATTGGGAAAGGGATAACAACTTGTGTTCAATGTATCGTTTCCAATAGGCATTAAATAACCCCAAAATAGATATTTCTGTTCTCGGTAAGTGAAGAGGAAATCCTTCTAGACTGAGGCAATTAATTTTTTTATCCCAATCCAGAGTGCCCCTATTTTGGGGAGCTAGATTTTCCCTACATTAAAAACCGACTTTGTGTCTAACTCTGACCTAGCGGAGAGGCAAGTAAATAGGGACCCCAAAATAGTTGATATGCCAATAAAACAGACAAATCAAACATTTCTGAACCTAGTGGTAAACTTTATTCTTTCTTTCCCTTTTTTCTAATAAAGTAAAGTCAGTCACTTTCTCGATTTTCTCATCGATAGCTTTCTGCCTACAAAATCAATATTTTTTGTTGTATCGTTGCAGCATGTTGTTAAGAACAATAACATCTAATTCGATTTAATTCCTTCCAGAAAATACTTTAATCTGGGTGGAATTATTTTTATATGAACACTACCTATATCTCTCCCTCCTTGACAAGGTCCAAAAAAGAGTCGCCAACCTAATAGGTCCCTCGCTGTCAACCAAGCTCCAGCCCCTGTCCCATCGCCGCAATGTAGCATCCTTATGCTTGTTTTACAAGTACTTCAATGGATTATGCTCCGATGAATTGGCTACTCTGGTACCCCCTCGACAAAATTCACTAGACCAACTTGACAATCAACTAAATCTCATTCATTCACTGTGGAGGTCCCCAGATGCCGGGGAGCTTTCTACTCCAATAGCTTCTTTCCTCGTGCTGCTGGACTCTGGAACTCCCTCCATGCCCCCTGTTTCCCCGACAGTACTGACATGCAGAAATTTAAAACTAATGTAAACAGACATCTCGCTGCGCAGATCCCAATTTAGGTTGACCCCCCCCCCCCAATCTTCTCCCCTTTTCTTTTTACTCAGTAGCCCCTTACGTCTACAGTGGCGGCCTGCCTTGTTTGGGGTGAACTATGTTTTTTAAAAAAATTATATAAAAAAAAGAAACATAACATGTTGTTAAGAACAATAACATCTAATTCGATTTAATTCCTTCCAGAAAATACTTTAATCTGGATGGAATTATTTTTATATGGACACTACTTATAAAAAGGAACATAACTCTGTATTCGTCAATACAAAGTTACATATCGTTGTTTGGATCCCCCCCCCCCCCAAAAAAAAATATTTTTGGGAAAAAAACGGCATAGTTTAATAAAACAAATCAAATTGCAAGTAAAACACTACCGGCACTATTAGGTACAACTAGTGGTTTATATTATATATTTTAGAAGGATCCCCATACTATGACTGATTCATGATACTGATACACTATTAAAGCCAGCAAAAATATGCTCTCTTCAGTTTCTTGTTGTTAATCTATGTATTACATAAATTTTCAACTAACTATAATAATGTAAAGTTAAAAATAACATTATATTATTATAATTCGTCAGCTGAAATTTTATGAAATACATAGCTTAACAACTAGAAACTGATGAAAGCACATTTTTGCAACCGTAAAGTGTTCAGAAAAAAATCTTGAAATTGTGTTCGATAAATCTAAGAATGTTTTGAACTAGAAGTTATTTTAATGCTATCTTTATTCAAGAAGACAGCATAACAAAAATGAGCAAGTTTTAATTCTTTAACACAGGTCTTTCCACAAGAAAACTGTGACAATAAAGAGGAACACTCACCATCAGGAAAAAGAATGAGGTGTTTCGCATGCCGTGTATGCAGATTTAAAAAGGGCTTCTATTCATAGGTGCACGTGTTTATGGTGGTCTGATTTGCATATGCGGATATCAGGTGATATAAATGAAGGGGACCGCTGGGAAGGAGGACAACTGATTTGGATTAGAGAGAGAAAGGCAGAGAGAAAGTGGGTTGCACAAAATTCGGTTGGAAATTGAATTACAGTCAAAACTTTTTATTTTTTTTATTACTCTTTTATTATTTTGACACAGTTTGCTAACAAAAACATAACAATGAGATTCTAGATTTTTAGGTGACTACATATGTAATCAGCTTGAAAATATTGACAAATAGTAATTTAAAAAATAAACAAAACAACATAATTTAAATTTTAGAGTGAAGGATCACTTTTGTATATAAATTTACCAGATAATGATAACCCCGTTTCTGACCAATAAGCGTTAATGAACAGATAGAATATACAGAAAATAATCATTCTCATCATAATATTCGGTTTAATGTCGGTTTTACATGCTTTTAAAAATTGACTTCCAAACAAACCTATTTATGCCAAGGTATTTATTTATCCCTCTTTCTCTAAAGTCCATCCTTATCACTTCCTCTCATTTATTCCTTGGTTTGTGGAACTGTTAGATGGAACATATATCATCTACGGAATGATAATACTTTTTATTTATTTTATATTAAAAAGTAGTAACTCTTTGTCCTTTGTAATCTCCCTTGATCAAAACAGCATTTTTGAAAGCAGAGTTATCTACCCATACAATTGGCCAGCCGACAACAGGGAAATATTCAATGGATGTTCGCTCAGTGACAGACAATTAAATACATACTCATTTTCAAAGTAATACTTTTCAGTTATTATTTATGTGATGAATAATTATTATTGTCGATCTACACAATCGTTTACATCCAATTTATTACTTCATATTTGTCTCAGTCACAAAAGAATACGTTATCTAAGCAGCCCTGTTTCAGCAGTAGTAGCATCAGCAGAAAAACGATCTCTATAAAATATTTGTTGTTTATTGGTTGAAATACTTATTACTAATTTGTTAATTCTATTAAAATAATCATTATCGATTAGTTACCGAAACCGGACTTCAACCAACGAGAAAAACTTTGTCTGGGAGCCGAGCACCTGCTAACATTGACTATTTAAGTGACAACCCAAGCACAGTCAGCAACTGGAGACTAAACCTGCCACACTAACCATTTTCAGTTAAAACATGGTGTTATAAAATACTGCCTTGTGGGCAAACCAAATCTAGCCTTGGCTGCTAGGCTGTAGGTTGTCAGCAGACGACATGAGAAACCGTCATAGACTACTAAACATAGCGACGGCTTATACACAGTCCTACAAACTCACTTACACAAAAGTCCACACGCATTCAGACAAAACAACACTTTCATCATCAAGACACTTTGAACTCTTATTAACTAATTAATCTTGGTTGTTCTACACATATTTTCGTCAATGGTCCTCTGCATATTTGGTGACGCTCGACTAAAAATATACTCAAACAACAATGCAGTTTCTACTACTGATCCTCCTACCTCAACTTTGCTACTATACCAATAACTCTCATCCATTCTTTCAATATGACCAACCTAATGAAGTCTCTTGTTTGACACACATCTCTCTATACTGTCTAGATTTAATCTTCCTCTGAGGTCATCGGATCTAAGCCTTAAGTGTTTAAGACTCACATTATGCATCTATCGTATCATTCTCATATCATTTCTTTCCATGCAACACATATCCTCAAACCTCACTGACCAGGTTTCACTTCCATACATCATCACACTGTGTATACATACCTGATAGACTCTTTCCTTGGTCGACAGAGGTAACGCTCTGCTGGTTAGTAATGGCAGAAGTTTTCTGAACTTCTGCCATTACTAACTAAGCAGATTAAGTCAATATTCCAGATGCACCAAATTCGCCATGAATAATGCATGGCAGATACGTTTTCAAAAAATCAAGATGGTGGATATTTTCAAGATGGCCGTCACATCAAATGAAAATATATATATATATATATATATATATATATATATATATATTTTAACACAGAACATAAGTGATTAGAAATAATTAAATGATCCAGTAATCAAAATGTATTAATTTTAAACCTGGCAAATCTAATGGTTACAATACACATTTAATATGACTTCTAATTTTCAAGACCCTGGTTATTTTCGCAGCAAATTCATAGTCTTCTGTAATAATTCGATCAAATATAAAATTTCAACTAGATGTAAAGTTGCAGTATATTGGCGTACGAAGGTATGTTTAATGTTTCTGTGGGGTCACGCGAGAGCAGCCCGTAGACGCACACTGCTTTAGGTAATGCCATCCACTCCTAATTCATGCAATCATGCCAGCACATGCTTCAATGGTACCATCAAAGTAACAAAACTTCTGGACAAACTTCAATAGTCTCACCATTGTAGCAGTTACCTCCTCCTTCAAAACATAACTACACCGGTTTGCCGGTAGGTGTCGCTTTTTCACCGACAGGTGGCGCGGTAAAGCGACACCAGAGTTATCTGCCCTTCTGACTATAAAAACCGTTGCAAATGGAAAATCCATCTCTTCCTCACCGACCAGCCTCGACAGACAGATGCTGACACTAGCGTTCCGTTTCACTCTTCTCTGGTCGACAGAACGACGCTAATACACTAGCGTTTCGTCTCACGCTTTTCTCTTCAACTAGTCTCGGCAAAACAACAACCAACACACTTTTCTTTCGTCAACACGTGGGCAAACAACGGTAAGAGTTCTCAACTCGTTTTCTTTGTTTACGGCTTTCAAAGACTTTCCACACGCCGGATTCATTTCTTCTTATACCTTTTCAAGAACTGTTTTTCCATCGACACACATGCATACATCACACACTTCATCATTCCACGTACACACACGTTCAATAAACGTTATTTGAACTACTTCATTTTTGTTTATTAATTATTACTCTGTCTTTGCATGCAACATTGTTTGATTCAACTGAACACGTTTATAATCGGGGGAACACGACCCTCGAACTTAACAATTGGTGACCCGACGTGCAAGCTTTGTTGTATGGGGCAGAGTAATTAATTTCGTACACGAACACAAAAAAAAAAAAAACAAACAAAAAAAAACAACATTTCTCGTTTTTTCTTTCGTGGTGAAACGAATTACGCACCCATCTTTTTCCTTTTTTTTTCTACCCACGAGGTAGAAATATACAAACAAACAAAAGAAAAGAAGCCACCGTCTCCATTTTTCCAGGAAATACCCAAACAAGAAAAACAAAAACATTTCTCGGCTTCTCCGAGTATAAAACAAGTTACAATTTCATTTTTTCTTCTCTTTCTTTACCCACGTGTCGGAAAATTATATACAAAGAAAAAGACAAACTTTTGCCAATCCTTTTTTTTTCTTTTTCGACGAACAAAAGGACCTTACAAGACGCCACTTCCTTTGTTTTGAACACGTGGAGATAAAAAGAAAACAAAAGAAAACAAACGCTCATGCTGCCCATCTTTTTCGTGACCACGTGTTGATAAAAAACTTCAAAAATGCCGCCATCTTTTTCCGGACCACGTGTTGATAAAATAAATTTAAAAATGCCGCCATCTTTTTCCGGACAACGTGTTGATAAAAATTTTTTTAAAATAACGCCATTTTTTATCTCTCGGACCACGTGGAAATGAAAATTCAAACAAAAAAAGAAAAAAAAGAAAATACGAATTTTTTTTTCTTTCTTTTCAACAACAAAGGAAAGAGAAGCCGCCATTCTTTCTCTACGTGGAAATTAACATTCAAACAAACTAAAACGAAAACAAAAAACGTCATTCCGCGTGTTAAACAAATTACGGCTCCATTTTTTTTTTTTCTTTTTCCCTTCTACCCACGTGTTGGAAATATATACATAAAAGAAAAGAAAACTACAAAACAGAACACACGATGCCAAACTCGACCATCACCAAGCCCCAAGACTTAATACTCGTTGTAAAAAGTCAGGCTCAGCAAGCACCAACATCACCCTTCAAGGCCTACCAACAATCTTCAACACAAGATGAACAACCACATTTTCCCGGACATTCATCAAGCAACAAACATTTCCGGACATCACTGACAACACTATGGAAGAAATCACACCAGTTCAAAACGAGTACACCTGCACAAGCACGACTAAACACTCAACAACTGGACGTTCGTTGATCAACAGGAGGACCCATCAACCCGAACGACGCACGCCAACACCAGTACAGACCCACTTGTACCTGGACCTGCTAACTCACTTGCAGACATTTGTGCATCTGATTTTGACCATAGTGTACCACCGATCTCAACAACTAGATGTTTGTTCATCAGTTCCACAACACGGACTAATTAACATGAACAAACTCATCAACTGCACAGACTCACTTGTGCTCATTCATCAACAATTGCACAGACTCACTTGTGCTCATTCATCAACAACTGCACAGACTCACTTGTGCTCATTCATCAACACTTCACAGACTCACTTATGCTCGCTCATCAACACTGCACAGACTCACTTGTGTTCGCTCATCAACATTGCACAGATTCACTTGTGCTCGCTCATCAACACCACACAGACCCACTTGTGCTCACTCATCAACAACCGCGCAGACCCAAGCACCAAACATTCCCGGACAACACTGACAATTCAACGTTCGTTCATCAGCTCCGCATCACGCAGACTAATCAACATGAACAACGCCACCAACATGTGCAAATTCACTTGCACTCAGCATTTTTCAACCGCAAACTCACTTGCGCTCAAACTTGATGCAGACCCAAACAACACGCAGATCCACATGCGTTACAAACACTCAATTCCGCAGACGCACTTGCGATCAATCATTCAATACAGATGCAGAAACAGAAATAAGTAGCGTGCACACTACTTTTTCTAATCTTCAACAGCAAAACAGACATACCCACAAAGAATGCTTCTAATCTACAACTGTACATATTGAATAATATTTTCAATATTTTTCAATCTGGGGGGGAGTCCTTGTAGCAGTTACCTCCTCCTTCAAAACATAACTACACCGGTTTGCCGGTAGGTGTCGCTTTTTCACCGACAGGTGGCGCGGTAAAGCGACACCAGAGTTATCTGCCCTTCTGACTATAAAAACCGTTGCAAATGGAAAATCCATCTCTTCCTCACCGACCAGCCTCGACAGACAGATGCTGACACTAGCGTTCCGTTTCACTCTTCTCTGGTCGACAGAACGACGCTAATACACTAGCGTTTCGTCTCACGCTTTTCTCTTCAACTAGTCTCGGCAAAACAACAACCAACACACTTTTCTTTCGTCAACACGTGGGCAAACAACGGTAAGAGTTCTCAACTCGTTTTCTTTGTTTACGGCTTTCAAAGACTTTCCACACGCCGGATTCATTTCTTCTTATACCTTTTCAAGAACTGTTTTTCCATCGACACACATGCATACATCACACACTTCATCATTCCACGTACACACACGTTCAATAAACGTTATTTGAACTACTTCATTTTTGTTTATTAATTATTACTCTGTCTTTGCATGCAACATTGTTTGATTCAACTGAACACGTTTATAATCGGGGGAACACGACCCTCGATCCGAACACCCTTCAACTATACTTTCTTCACATCTGAGTTCTCATCCATGTACATTGTCTGACATTTCTTGCACACAAACTGGTCATCATTTCTCACCCTACCTGTAATTCCACTGCACGTCTTGTGTACCCAATCCTAACAAATACTACAAACAATTGCGTTGCTTCCAACTCCCTTTTCCACAAACTGAGCATCTCTTCCGGAAAACTTGTACAAAACTCCCTGGACAATGCTTCAACTTTAACATTAAAGCTGTCACTAAATGTGCTGTTAATTCTAAGACAACATCTCTTAGAACTCAAAACGTTTTCTCCGAATCCACGAAAGCAAAATACAGGTTCTTCTTCTTGCTGTTATATTTACATATTTTGCCCCATAAACAAGAAAATAATAACGGGTGACTTTTTGGCACATGTTCCACTATAACAAAAATAAAATACAAGTTTAACCAGACAGTACAAATAATAGAGAAGAAGAAGCTACTCTGAGAGGATGAGGAAGAATTTCTAAAATCAGCCCGTGCGTTTTTGGAAGCAAGGGATTGGCTAGCCAATCAAAAGCAAGAATGAAGAAATAAATGGCCCTACACAAATAAAAAAAATGCGTGAAGAAAGAGTTAGTGAGACGAAAGATAGAGGAGAGGACATATGGGCAGCCGATAGAAGAAACCATACCTAACTTTACTAACGACCCGTAAACAAAGTCAATAAAATATATGCATTTTAACAAAAAGTAGATTCAAGAATTTATCATCCAAAATTACACCAAAGTTCATTAGAACTGTCAAACCAAGTGACAACACAAAGAGATCAGCATTTTCCTTTCCAAATCCGAAATTAAATATCTCACCACGCTCAAACATAGCTCGTCAAAATCGGCAACTCGAACAACGGAACTTGAAATTTCCAATGAAGAATCTTATCCACACAGCCAAATAAATCCATTTACCGATCTGAAATCAGAAGCAACACGTTTGAATGTTGCAATGTTCAACAAAAAAAGAAGATTTTCTACTTATAATTCCCATGCTTTCATACCCCCTTTAAAAAAACTTTCATATTTCAAAATTTGCGCAACAGAGACTGTCTAATTTAATTTGACCAGTCGGTTATATAAATTCAGTTCCTTCTCCCAAAAACTACCAAGAAGCAGAAAAGAACAATCAATTGTAAACATTTTGTATTTTGCATAATAAATTATTATTTGTTGGATAATCTCGCCTCCTTGTTTTCCATACAATTGAAATTATTGATTTGTTTAAATAGGATAAAATTGTGCTATGCCTGGCCTCCCTTGCAAGCAATACCAAATTATCGACTGTTTTATTGAAAAATGGACCTTTTCACTAGAGACATGTCTTAACATGTGATTTGTCAAGCTCTAAATAAACACAAAGCAGATGAGGTATATTGTGGGGAAGAAAAGGGCCTATCACTGGTGTCAGATCCTGAATATTCATAGTCGTTCCATTGTGTCATACTCAATAATAATCTTGGTGTCAGAAGATATAAATAAATTAACTAGCCGTTAAAATTCCCTTCAGCAAAGGTTATTCGAAGCAACATTGTCAACAAAATAATTTGTCACTGACGAAAAGCAACAAGACTCATCAACTTAACGACCTCCAATTCCACTGGAAAAATTCAAATTTTAAAGAAATGGTCTGCAGCAATTCTACGTGAATGAACTGGAAAACGGTCAACTCGCCTCATCTTCCCAAATTCGGATTTAAGGAACCACCATAGTGTTATGGTCGCATCTTATTGGGAACGACAAGACGGTCACACAACAGAAGCAAAAAAAAGAAAGAAAAGATTTTGGACCTCAGGTTCTGTGTGCACACAAAACGAGAGGGGAGTAGGAACTCTTTCTTACGACACCTGTAAAGATGAAGAGACAGACGACAAACACTTTGTGAAAGAACGGAAGGCCAACACAAGTTAAAAGATAAAAATGACAAAATTTATTTTTATAAAATATATAAATAGGGACAGAATATAAAAACAAAACAAAAATAGTATAGGATGGGGTTTTAACAAATAATTAACTAGACCGAGCGAAGATATATATATAATGCAAAAAAAAAACTCAGCTTGAGAGAAAGAAAAGAACTGACTTACAAATTACCGGTGCACCTTCAAAGTTCATAATAAAATGTTTGAATCTTCGTCATATATAAACAGTTGTGGCCGCGATGTGAGAGTCCAAGTAATTCTTCTATGTGGTGGGTATCTTGGTTGCTTCGTCGATTGACTATTTTTTAAGATGCCTTTGGCATTCAGTAAGGTGTTTTCTTTGTTGGTGTTCATATCAGTATCAGACAATTTAACGGTTTCCAAGGTGCAGAAACTTTGCACAAATACTTCTTTAAAGTTATTTTTGGTTGTCACATTTGTTCTATCGTGGCCTGGAGCGACGAATTTCGCTTCCTCTACATCCAAACCTTAGGGTAGATTGTGCTTAGCAGTCCCGTCCTTTTTTCTTCCTCTTTCTTCTTTCTTTTTTATCCCTTCAGCAGTTGGTATTGGGCGGCAATGTCAAGTTGGGGTAGAGGAGTACAGGTTACTGAGTACAAGTGACCTACACAGAGATGGCGAGATTACTAATCCCTTTTTTCTCGTTTTCCCATTCATGGAGTTGGAGTGAAAACACTAGACAAGACATATTTTGTTGGTTTCCCCAAATCGGCAACGATATGAAAATCTACCAGGTCGCATAGCGCCCTTTATAAAAATGGACTTTTTGCCATTTTAATTCCTTTTCAACACAGCCCAAATAAAAGGTATTTCTATGCAAACTTCAATGTCGTCTGCTGTCCCCTATTAAGTCATCTTTGGAGTCAGACGGATCTTCTATTACAGCCCACTATAATTATAATGAAGAATGGATACCATTCATCCCGTTATTATACACATGAGGATTTTACTGAAGGGTAATTTCTATTTTTTTAATAGTTTTATTACATTTATTTATTTTAAATAAAGTCAATTACCACAAATACATTCCCAGGATACAATGCTTTAATTCATAGTAAATCACAGCAGTGATTTAAAAAAACAGTAAATCTACAATTACTGTTAGCTTATAGGACGAATCTTGATATGAATAACAAGAATCATACATGATATTAGTTGATGGACTAATTACCCAGCTCTTGCTTTTCTGGTCACATCAAGAGAAAATAGTACATCAAAATATGTGACTGCTACACATTTTATGTATTTACAATATATACAGCTGAAAGTTTGTGTTACGTACACAAATGTCCGAACATGTAAATTGTCCTTTTTGTTAAAAAGGAGAGAAATGTATTACTTATAATAAGAGTGTGTATATTTTCTCTATGAGAAGATATACGTGTACACTGCGTGGGCAACATTGAATGATAGAAGTTCTTCGATCCCATTCGCCTATAAGGCAAAGGAAGGGGGGTGTAGCGTTTTTTCTTGTGGCTGTCAGTTAGAGACATCTGTCCTATTCTTCTTTCGGCACACGACTGTAAATAGTTCATTAGAAAATTACTACGCTGAGTCATCTGATTAGTCAACACATGACCAAAGTCTGCCTTAGTGCAATAACTCTCAGGCAAAAGAAATAGATACAAAATAGTTTGTAACTGCTACAAGCTTACATACTAATTGTTTGTTATAATTGGTACTATTAATATTATGGTCATAAAGTGAAACTGGAGCCTTTTCTCTTTCTCTTATAAAATTCATTAACAAAAACATAAAAAACTGTTTGGTTAAACTAAAATTTAAACTTTTTGGATATTTTTTTGTTAATCGAGCTAATTTGACCTTAAAACTTGCCGCAAATTATTTTAATTTTTAGAAAAATTTCAAGTCCCTAAGAATCAAGTAGAGTTAAGAAGAATTTATGGAAAGAAACGTTCGGTTTAAGGTATCGTCAATTCTCGCTGTATTCTAGTTTTCCCTACTAAAAAGTTGATACCTATTTAGTTGTGGAGATTTGGTCGTATTTACGGCAGATTTTGACCTTTTTTCTTGTTCAATATTCTATTTCAGTCAGATGCAGCCAGATACAATTAACTCTACCAAATTACGTTCTTCATCCTGACTTTTTTCCAAACCAACTAATCACATAACCTTTCCATGAAAAAAACTAAATATTTTTCAATAATCGTTTTCTAAACGAGAAACCTGTTAAAAAAAAGAAAAGAAAAAAGTAAATTCGGTACTTATATTGATCTTGATCCAGTTTTCACGAGTTTCTTGTCGGAAGCGTTCACCTATCCTATGCAAACGCCCGAGAGATGACGAGCCGATTTGTACCAGATGACAATTTTGATACGGTGCTGCGTCCTATGATTTTAAGTTATATTTTCAAAAAAATTTCTAAAAGAAACAACAAAAAAACCCAAAACAAGCAAAACATAGCGACGCTACTGTTATCAAATAAATATTTTTTGTTATTTTGATACGTTGCTGCGTCCTATAATTTTTAGTTATATTTGCAAGAAATTTTTTAAACAACAAAACAAGCAAAACAGAGCGAAATTACTATTATCAAATAAATATTTTTAACCCTAACCCTAACAACAAAAAAAACAAAACAAGCAAAACATTAAAATCATAGGACACAGCACCGTATCAAAATTGTCGTCTGGTACAAATCGGCTCGTCATCTCTCGGGCGTTTGCGTAGGATAGCCGAACTCTTCCGACAAGAAACTCGCGAAAACTGGGTCAGGATCGATATAAGTACCGTAAATTCTTATGAACCCGCATGGTACAGCTTTTTTGATTAGCTTGATTCTGTCGTTGGCATTGGTTTCCCTGCTTCTTTTAGGTACTTACAGGAGGGATCATGTGAAGTGGTACAATGGAACCGACTGGATTCGAACTTGGCACACCCAGGTCGTCAGTTTGCATCATTATCCAATTCACCACCTCCACCTTCCTATAATGTGGTAATCAATAATCTGCAGAGGGTAGGGTAGGAGTGACTTCACTGTATATCATTTGGGGGCACTCAATCACGATTCTACTTTTAAAACTTGAGTGTTGGTCTTCATCATCATCATCAACCTATCATGGTGGTGTCACGAATCCTCCTGACTCTCTCACGCCATCCTGCTCTATCCTCCATCACACCTGTTAGGTCTTCATAGGTGCATTGTTAGTCTTCTGTTAGTTGTTTGATGTAGGTTTTGTGTGATCTACCCACTGAGCCACATACATGTTTTAGCATCTACAGAAGAACATCGCTGATGATTTGATCTTTAACCCTCCAGCAAATCTGGTTCATCTCTCTCTATCAGGGCTGAAATCTGAGGGAGGTATCCCTAGTGCAATACTCTATATGAGTTCTTATTATACATATTCGATAACTTTCCAGATCAATGAAAAATATTTAATTTTTTAAAAATTTAAAATGCCATCATTTTGAAAGTTTCAATTAAATCACCTCTCATTCTTCTTTTTAGTAAAGTAGTTAATCCTAACTGTTCCAATTTCTCCCTGTAACTGTAATCTTTTACTCTTTCTATAAGTTTTGTCAGGCTTATTTGTCTGTCTTTCTTCTGGAGACCAGGCCTGAGTGCAATACTCTATATGAGTTCTTATTATACACATTCGATAATAACTGGTGTGTTATTCGCCCTGGACGGGCATCCAGCTTCCACCGAAAGTGGAAGTTTCTATGGAATATCAAATTCACATGCAGATCCCAGGAGAGATGACATACCGCACTTCATCATCATCTAGTTGTTATGGTGTCACAGATCCTCCTGACTGTCTCACTCCAACCTTGCTCTGTCCTCCGTCACACCTGGTAGATCTTCATAGGTGCATTGTTAGCCTTCTGTTAGTTGTTTGATGTAGGTCTTGTGCGGTCTACCCACTGAGCCACATCCCTGTTTTGGCATCCACAGAAAAACATCGGTGATGATTTCATCCTTAGCCCTCCAGCAATGTCTCCAGCAAATCTGCTTCTTCTCTCTCTGAAAAAAAAAATTGTTGGTCTTACATTTTATTTTTAGTCCAGAAATAAAATTGTAATTTGCTTTTTAATTTTCTTAAAACTGGTTAAAAAATTTTAATGGCATGTTTGAATTATTACTATTATTAAATTAATCTTAAACTACAACATTCATTTTTGCATTATTAAATTCGTTAAAATGTTTTTTGTTTATTTTTATTTCGGAATTCACCTAGTTTAATTTTGCTGAGTTTAATTTTTATTTTATAATTGAAATATATTTTATTTTCTAATCATTCAATGCTGTCAGTATTCAAAGGTTGGCGATTGTGCAGTAAAGTCAACAGAACAAAAGGGTGAAACAACAAATAACTGTTACCAACGTCTATAAAAGTTACTTCTTACCTACCTGGATCGTTTTTTTTGTGTGTGTGTGTGTGTGCGTGTGTGTGTGTGTGTGCGTGCGTGTATTTTAAAGCGTTTTTATTGCCTTTTAATATTTCGTTCAAATCCGATCGTGTTGGTGGAACTGGCACATGGTGGACATTTCTGATGTATGTTTGCTTGATGGTTTTTTCGTCTTTTGTGGTGAAAAAAACAACAAAAAAACAAATATACAACTAAGTGTTCCAAACGCGATAAAATTTACTTTTCTACTTAATTGAAAAGAGAAAATGACCAAAAGAAAAAGTAATCAGACTTCGGAGATGTTCGGCGAAGCGTTTGTCGCCATTTTTTATTTTGAATCTAACGTAATATATTTGACCAAACTTTTTAATTGAAAGAAAAAAACAAAACGCTTTAAAATACTTTAAAACATACATACAAAACGATCCGGGTAGTTAGAAAAGTAACTTTTATTACGTTTGGTAACAGTTATTTCTTGACTATTTGTTTTCTACACACCATTTTTTTCTGTTGACTATCCTGCACGATCGCCGAAAGGTTTAATTAAAGCCAGCTTTAATTTTAAGACTTTAAAAAGCAAATTTTCAAAACTAAAAAAATACATATTTGATGTCAATTTTATCTAATATTTGCAATTTTTTTTTTTTTGTGCTTATTTATTGTGATACATGCGAAATATGATAGTTCAAAATAAAAATAACAGGAAAACTTATGGATATACTTACTTATCAGTGAAAAATATTAGTGTTACTGTTAAGTGTACACCAAAAATTACGGAAAACAAGCGAGTAGAATTTTAATAAAAAATAAAATTAATTTACTATTCGGAGCCAACGAACTCCGAACGAAATTCGCGTTAAGCCAGCGTGTGGTAGATTATCTCCCTTCTTCTAATATGAAGACGCCACGCGGTCTTGTCGTTTGGAGTTCGTTGACTCCGAAAAGTAAATTAATTTTATTTTTTATTAAAATTCTACTCGCTTATTTTTTTGTGTGTAATTTTTGGTGTACACTAATATTTTTTTCACCGATAAGTAAGTTTTCCTGTTATTTTATTTTGAACTGTCATGTTTTGCATGTAACTCAATATAAATAAGCACCAAGATTTTTATGCAATATTTGCATTAGAAAAAAAAAAAAACGAAATCGACGAGATTTCTCCTCGATCACTATTGCAAAATTGAACAGATAAATGTATCTTTAGAAATAAATCTTTTAGGTTGTTAAAACTGACAACACCATGCTAGGAAAAAAAAAACTTTTTATAATTGGCGCCTGGAAAAGAAGAAAAGTTGAAGGAAGGGGCCTCACTTTGTACAGTCAGTATCGATTGATTTAATTTTTTAATATATATATATATATATATATATATACACACACACATCTTATTCCAACGAGATGGATTTAATTTTTGGACTTGGAATAAAATGAATTTTATAGTCGTTAACTAATAATGTTTTTACTGATAAAAACCACATTGTAGGTATTACGTCACTCGCTGCGTTCCGTGATTAATTACTTCCGTTAGAAATAATAACCACTAAACAAAACACTTTATGAAAATAAATTGTGTTATTGTTCATAAATAAGATAACATATTTTTTAAAAATTATAATCCCTGGGTTAAGTATAAATTAAAGACTGGTTTGATTATTTAAACTATAGTTATTATAATATTGACGGCTGTCGATAACGCACACTGAAAATGACTAATATTAACCAATGACAATCAAGCTTTTTCTATGTGCGGTGTTAACGGTCAACTTTAAATTTCGTTCCTTATCATTTTGAGGCAGTGAAGTGAAATATTAAATTCAAGAGATCTTTTTATTTCTTCGTAATTCATTAATTTAAAATAATTATCAATTATTTAAAACTTATAATACATGTTACAGTATGAGAAATGTTTATTTTTTTAACTTTTAAAATCGTTTAGTTAATTTAATCCGTTGGCCTTATATTAAAGAAGGAACTAATCGTAAAGGGAGGTAATAATTTTGTTAAGAAGATACCTACATTGCATGAGGCAAGATGCCGGTGGACGATGTTAATGTTACAGACGAGGATAAAATGAAGGCCGAGGAAATGAAAGAAAAGGCAAATTCTTTTTTTAAGAGCGAAAATTATAATGAGGCTATCACATTTTACTCACAGGCAATCGAGTTAAATCCATATGTGGCCGCTTACTATGGTAACCGATGTCTGGCTTACATCAGGGTCGAGTGCTTCGGCTATGCTTTGCAAGACGCCAATAAAGCCCTGGAGGTCGACAATAGCTATGTGAAAGCTTATTACCGGAGGGCTTCGGCCAATATGGCCCTAGGAAAGTTTAAATTGGCCCTTAAGGATTTTGATGCAGTTGTAAAAGTACGACCTAATGATAAAGACGCGAAAACAAAGTACCAAGAATGTAAAAAGATTATTCAGAGAAAGGCTTTCGAAAAAGCAATATCTGGAGAAGACCCGAAGAGCCTTTCTGAACAAATAGATATCGAGGCAATGACCATTGAAGACGACTACGATGGACCTGAACTTGAAGAAGGTAAAGTGACCTTGAAATTTGTTAAAGATCTCATGGAGACTTATAAAAATCAAAAGAAACTCCATCGGAAATATGCGTACAAAATCCTAGTCGATGTGAAAACGTTGCTGTGTACGCTTCCCTCCTTGGTTCACGTTAATGTCCCGGACGGTAAGAAGTTTACGGTGTGCGGCGACATCCATGGTCAGTTTTATGATTTAATGAACATTTTTGAGTTGAATGGAATCCCCTCCGAAGATAACCCTTACCTTTTTAATGGCGATTTCGTCGACCGGGGTTCTTTCTCAGTGGAGTGTATTTTTACGTTGTTCAGCTGTAAGCTTCTGTTTCCGAATCACTTCCACATGGCCAGGGGTAACCACGAGAGCTCTACCATGAATCAAATGTATGGCTTCGAAGGAGAAGTGAAATCAAAGTACACCCAGCAGATGGTAGAGTTATTTACCGAAGTCTTCAACTGGATCCCACTCTGTCACTGTATCAATAATAAAATCTTGGTGATGCACGGCGGTCTATTCGAGGACGACAGCGTTACCTTGGAGGATATTACCAAAGTCGATAGAGACCGTCAACCCCCAGAGAGCGGAATTATGTGCGAATTGCTCTGGTCGGATCCACAGGCCCAGTGCGGACGCAACCCAAGCAAACGCGGCGTCGGCATTCAGTTCGGGCCGGACGTGACAAAAAAATTTTTGCAGAGAAATAAACTTGACTATATTGTTCGCAGCCATGAAGTGAAAAATGAAGGATACGAAGTCCAGCACGAGGGAAAGTGTATTACTGTGTTTTCAGCTCCCAACTACTGTGATACAATGGGTAACAAGGGGGCCTTCATCACCCTGAAAGGTGGTGATCTCAAACCCACGTTCACTAGTTACGAAGCAGTGCCTCACCCTCAAGTCAAGCCGATGGCATATGCCAGTCCCCTCTTTGGTTTATTCTAAACCCTCATGAATTTCTATTGAATGACTGTAACTCCTTAAAGCCATAACCTATTTTTATTTTGTCTGCCTGACAACATAGAGCTGACAGTTCTAAAATAGCAAATATAAAAGTGTTCCTGATGACAATGAGTCACAAATGTCATAAAAAAGTAACCCTGGAATAAAACCAGACACTTTTGTGACCCCCCCCCCCTCTGCGTGAATGTGGGTGTGTTCTTTCACTTTTTTTTTCTTCTTTGAACCAGGCAAAACGATATCGGTATTTAAAAAAGATATATTTCTCTTAAATATTGAGCCCCTACCAGAAAAAAAAAACAATGAGTGATTTATTTTTGTTCTTGATCAGTGGCTCCTCCGATAAATGCTCTTTTTCTTTGATTCTGAATACAAATGCGCCATCAGACTTGACTTTGACCAATAAAACTAATTCTAGCCAAAAAATTACTTTCTATCCGTCAATTTAAAGGCTTCAAAATTACCTTCGAATTAACCACGGCAACACCATTTTTTATATATAATAATGAAAACCGGTCCGACAGTGTCCGATGCAAATTCGAATATAATTTGGAAGCCTTTAAACTGTTAATTCGAACTAGTTTAAAGTTAGCAGTGAAGGTACAAAATAGTTTAAAAAAATAAAAAATAAAATAAATAAATAAATAAAAAAACAAATGGATTTCTAAATAATAACGTTACTAGTTAGAAATACATTCTTAACATGCGGGGGGCTTAACTATTCTGTACCACCTTCACCAAGTCAACTAAAATCGAGAATTGTGGTTCATTTGTGCTCTCATAAACCAAAGATAAACAATATTTTTCAGAGCCATTAATTATTTTTAATCACTTAACATTCTCCCCCTCCCCTCATTTTTGCCTGAATAACATTCGTTTTGATTTTACAATGAGATTCCTGCCGATTTGTATACCAGAAGTTATTTTTTACCAAGAAATTGCTTGATGCATTTAACAGTTAAATGATTATTGAATTTAATAAGGAAAATTACTTAATTTTAGACATATTTTAAATATTGAATTTTTGTATTTCCATACAAAATTAGGTAAATGTTTACTTTACGGTCCTAAATTCCATATTGCCGAGAAGAAAGGATCTAGTTCATTTAAAATAATTTGATTGATAATTCTGTTTTTTTTTTGGGGGGGGGGGCACACGGACTTAGTGTTGGTGTTACTGAAAGGCATATTTCTGGAGTGGTGGGCCTGAAAAACAGAATTATCAATAAATTTGTTTTAAATGAACTAGATCCTTTTTAATTTATTGGCAGTATGGAGTTTGACTCTAAAGTAAACCTCTACCCAAAATATTAGATATATCTAAACGGATTTAATTTTTATTTGCACTCACCACTCTTGGTAAATGACTCTTTGGTCCTTAAAAATGAAAGCAAGCTACAATTGTCAGTTGATTTTGTTGGGAGACAATTTATAGCCATGTCTGGTTTTGTTACAGAAACATTCCGAACAATTGGTGTGATTGACCATTTTCTTATGATTGAATGAATGCTGCCTGCCATCAGACATTTCACATTAAATTTTAGAATCGAATAATAATGCTGTTTTTCAAAGTGTTCTACTTTACAGACAACTTGTATTTTCTTTTCCAAATTCAAACCGTTTTTTTGTGTAGGCCGGCATTGAACACCCACTTTTGATGTAGACCTACGAAACCCTCATTTTGCACAAATGAAATTTAAGCTTTTCATTATATTGTTTGCTTTTTCTTTGTTATGGTGAAATGTCTACATGCAAATGCTTAGTGATCAGTCTTCATAGACTATCAAGTAAAATCCGTACATAACAAAATATTCAAGTATATCGAAAGAAATGGACTTCAATGTTTTTTTGTTTAATTTTTTTTTGTGGATTCGTTCCCATCTATTTTCATATTTTTAACTTCCAATCATCTAAAATATTAACTCTCATAAAAGTTAAAAAAAAAAAAAAAAAAATTATGAAAAAAAAAGATATCTTAGTTTACTTGTAAAGTTTTACTTAAATTTACCTGTAACTTTTTAAAGAAGTTAATTGATGAAAATCTTGACAATTTTTAATTTTATTCGTAATTGATAATCACTCTTCCCGAGAGTCCAATGTTTAAACTCCTCTACCCGACATTCTCAGGCAACATGAAATGGAATAAATACATAGATGCTGCTAATTCTGCCACAAAAAGATAGACTCCTTTTACTGGACTAGAAAACTTCTCACCTGAATATATCCTATATATATATATATATATATATATATATATGAGAAAGGAAGGATGAGAGTAATCCGACGTAATGGGAAATGAAAAAGGAAAACACCAAGAGATATTTTTTATATATTCATCAACGATATTCATGTCAACCCAATATTTCGATGTACTTGCATGACATTTTTCTTAAAATTATCATCCTGAGGAAGTCTTACAATAAAGACAAAACGTTGATGAATATATAAAACATATATCTTGGTTTTTCATTTCCCATATATATATATATATATATATATATTATAAAACCACCATTCGCCCGTGCATTGAGTATTATTGCCACATCTGGGATCATGCACTAACCACTAGCCTATTCCTATTGTACAGAGTGCAAAAAAATAATTTCTAGCCTAATAGGTCTGCCAAGCTCTGTTGCATCGAAGTACTTGCATGGAATGTGCTCTGATGAACTTACTACACTGGTACCTCCTCAACGTAAATACTCCTAACTAGCAGCAAAATCACACCCCTTCTCTGTAGAAGTCCCCTAGATGTTGGAAGATTTTCTACTCTAATACGATTAAGATTCTTTCCTCGGACGGCTTGTCTTTGAAATTCCCTTCCTTAATTTGGCCCCATATCACAGTAGACCTTATGTTTCAGTGGCAATATTCCTTGTTTGGAGTGAACAAAAGTTAAGTAAAAAAAAAAAAAAAAATATTTTAATTTTAAATTAGTTTTCTAAAGATGTGCATTGGCATTTTATTATCTTCATTTATGAAGCTGTAGGATAGCAGAATGAAGGCCATTTGTTTTCTAGATTCAAACAATTTGTTTTAGTTTATCTAATCTAATCTACTGTACACTAAAAGGTTGGTTTAGAATGATTTGGACATTAAAGTTAGTCCCTTTTCTTCAATTTCTTTGTTTTACCAAAGATAATTTATGTTTGAAATTGACTTAATACTTTTTCACACACATACATGCACACATCTCCAATTTTAATGAAACAAAAGTTGACAATGTAAAATTATAATCTATTATATCTATGAAGTTACATACGTATGTTTGCAGGGTAAGCTTCAGAACTAATTAGGCGATCACTATGAATTTTGGAACACAGCTACTAGGCTTAAGGGTGGCTAATGTGGGCTATATTTAATCTTATGCAAAACGGAGACAACTTTGACCCTTCGTATCACGGATCGTCTATGGCATGTTTTAAAGGACGATGTCATCTTTGATGTCATACTCATCTATTTAAGTGCAGGACGTCATCCCTTTGTGACATCATAAAGGATTTGCCTGGTGTCTTGCAACTGCTAAAGTAGATGTCATCCAATGTGTGCAGACAAACAAACAAGAACCACAGTTTCAGTAGTTTTTTTTTTATTTTATTTTTTTTAAAGATATCTTGATGTGAATCTTAATAAGACATAAAAGTGGTGCAAAACTTTTCTGTGAATGTTATTGTCAACTAGCGAAATGCCTGTTCTGGGATATATATCATTTATTATTGATATATATCTATTATATTAAAGCGGAGTTGTTTCTCTGAGGCTTTTCTCCTATATATTTTAGTTACACAAAAGATATGTTAAAATATTCCTTGGTTTTGGGATTGAGTTATGTTTTTTTTTTTAAATCCATTTAGCTGTAAATTGCAATTTACTCACCAAGTCACTCTTACTAAGTTTCAGTCTATTACTCTCAGCCTCTCTTAATCTGTTGTTGGACCCCCCTCCCTCCCCCTCACCATTCTGCTAGTTTTATTACTTTTGACTGTTAACTATAAAACAAGATTGGAATAGTCCATTATAAACAATGCGATATATCACCACAAATAGTAATACTATTTGCTCCATATCTAGAGCGATAAAGAAGGAGGGGAATATAGCGGGGGGGGGGGGGGACTAATTTTGGATGTAGTTTTTTTCTTTTTAACAATTTAACTGGCCTTGCAAATTCAGTTTTCCTGATTCAAACAATCTAACCCAATTTTAGTTGGTGACTCAATAGGTCACATTTTTTCTAGTATATATATATATATATATTAGTTGGACCTATGTCGCCTTGGAAAATTATGGAACCCAAGAAACTTCTGCTTCCACCTGTGAACCCCATATAAACATTATGAAAAATCTAAGTGTAAATCATATGAATACTGTAAAATCCGTTTTGTCTAAGTCATAAATAACAGTTTGAGACACTTCTGTTAATCTAAATTTGTAATAAAATAGGCAATAATATTATCATCAGCATCATTATTACTATTATTAATTTCATTAGTAGTAGTAGTAGTTTAAATCTTATTAATGTAAATGTATATGCGTAATAAGAAATACAGTAATCACTTTATTAAGCTTTATTGCTTAATAAAGTGATTATAAGTGTATATGTACATAATTGGACAAAACCAGAGTTTCTTTTGTTCGATGGAGGTTCAAACTCATAACCTTTGTCCCTAGAAGTAGCAACTTTACTGCTGAGCTAAAAAACTGACACGTTCATCTTTAATTTGAATTTAAGTATAAAGAGCCAATCGATTGTCATGGCATGAGTGACCTAATTAAAGAACTTGTTGAAAATGATATAGTTTTATTTCTGTTTTTCTCACGCGTGCAATATCAATATACTAAATTTGCGAGTATTATGTGTGCACCGAATATTTTAAATGGTCTGTATTTTGGTAAAACAATTCAGATTCGGATGCTGTTGTTATTGTTCTGCGCCAAACGAATGTGAGACTGATGCAAAGTGAAAGTTTATCTGATGTATTTTTTTAAATTTATTTATTTAAAAAAATTTTTTTTTTTTTTGCCTGATGAGTAGTCATAGTAGATAACATGTATGGAGTGAAAATGTCTCCACCTTCCACTGAAAATGTAATCAAAGAGAAAAATTTGAGCCGGGCTATATCTTACACCTCCAATTTTTGTGAAATTTTAACAATAAGTATCACATATCAATTAATGTGTTGCTCAAATTTCAATTTCTTTGGAATATTTTAGGCGGCATAATATGGGCACAACTTCCCATTTAAAAATTAAAATATTTCAGATTTGCATTAAATTTGATCCATACCACTTATGCAAGATTCTCTGAATTTTAATTTCTTTAGACCCCTAAACATTAAGCCTTAAATTTTAGACTTTTTCTAGAATCAAAATCATGTAATGGATTTTGATCAAAATTAAAATAAAAGTTCTCGACATAAGGGTTAATATCATTATATCTTGATTGTAATCTTTATAAGGGGACATAAAAGTGGTGTAAAACTGTTCTGTTCATGGAATTCATTTTACCTGTCTTGGGACGGGTATTCTAATATCATATATAAAGTAAAGTGAGATGCTTCCTTATTTAAATTAAAAAAAATATATATATAGTTTTTCATTATCGAAATCTATTGGTTCATTTTCTTAAAAAAAAACAATTTTCGTTTCCAATCGATTTTAAAAATTTATTTTAGTTCACTCACCAGATTCTGTGTTGATTACTAATGTGATAGTCAGAGGGGATAACCCTCTCAGTGTCAAGTCCTCTTACTGCTACTATGGTTCCAATATTTTGTAGGTACCTAAATTTTAGCTACACCTGTTGTGAACTCTACTGATGCTCAAATATGCAATGATCATTAACATTTTCTGACATCAAATTAAAGCAAACGCCAAATATTAATCAGTTCTATTTTTCTTTATTAGATTTATAAATATTAGTCACGTAAAAAACCCAAGCTACATTAGATACATTCATACACTGGTTAACGTATTTGTTATGATTACGCACACCCATACTTCCAATTTCTTTTTATATTCGAGATGCATATGTGACCTCTTAAATCACCCACTGAAATTGGGTTAGATTGTTTGAATCAGGAAAACTGAGTTTACAAAGCCAGTTAAATTGTTGTGAGCCTCATAAAAAGCTGGGTTTTGCGTTCCCTAATGACATGCAATTTTATATTTCTTATTCAATTCGTTTCATTTTGTTATATCTACTTCGATAAACAGTTATTCTGTTGAATATCTTGTCACTCATTCCTTTAATGACATTGTGCTGATGTTATGGACGCCTTATGACTCTGCTGATTTCAATGATACTATTACTAATAGTTGCATTACATTCAAACACGAAATCCGTACCATGGTTACAAAGAAAGATGAGTAAATTACTTTATATAATCATTAAAATGAAAACTTTGACAACTTTCTTATGAAGTTGATGCCATTACCACTTTGTTTGCTCACTGATGATACTAATACCAATAATCTGCTTTAGTAAGAAAGTAGAATTTATTGTGATGATGATGATGATGATGCTAATTGTTACTTCTAGAAAGTAAAACGATTTGAATTTTGGCCAAGATCAAAGTGTAGTATCTGTTCCGATGGATACTACACCCTATCTTGATTCCGTTGGTTTGTAGGTTTTTCCTGTTCAGTTCTAGGAGGTCCATCCTATCAGGATTCGCCTCCCCCTATTTGGGGAGGAGTAAGTTTATTGCTCACTGCCTGAGGCGTCCTACCGGGGAATGCTGACAGGGCTGCCCAGACATTTTTTTGTATGCCAGAGTGCTTAAATTCTCGGGCGCTGGCTTTTTAAATCCCACTTTCCAACCTTGTGTCACATCTTACCACTGTGGGAGGTAGATAAATAAATCAATATTAATAAGTGAGTTCAGGGATAAGATGAAATAATTTTTGGTTTGCTCCATTTTCCCAGGCAACGTCAGGTCACACTACTGTGTATGCATGTAGGTGTAATATATATAGTAATCCAGGTAAAGTAAACATCCACAGGATAAAAATCAAAGGGAATTTCAACCGGGTTTATAAAAAGTGCTCAATATCAAATAGAGCTTTTATGTATATGATTATTTTTATTTTTACAGACTTGTATAAAATCTGCGATACTGGCATGTCGACGTTATCGATCAACAGTTGTTAGAAACTGAGATCTCATCAGGCAGAATGAAAATCCGATCCTTACCACAGATCATATTTGGAAAGAATGAAATGGGAAAGAAAAGACACAGTTTAAGATGAGAGCGGTATCAAACAAAATATAGTGAGAGAGGGCGATAGATAGGAACTTAGTAAGAGTTGGATCACTTGATGAATTAATTGCAAATTGTGACTAATTAGAACAATTAAAATTGAAGTTTTTTTTAAACATAATTCAAAACTAAGGAATATTTTAGCATGTATTTTATGTGAATAAACTTTAGAGAAACAAATGTTAGTTAACTCAGCTTTAATATAATAATACATTAACTAACATTTGTTTCTAAGTATATTGGGTTTGTTCGCTCAGATGGTAGAGCATCAGACACTAATGGTTATGGTTGGTAGTAACTGGCAACCTGGTTTTGAATCTTGAGGCCACTCTCTGTCTAGCTACACTGATGAGTCATGGAACGATGAAACAGCTGTCTGTGGATGTCCTTCTCTTTATATCCTCCACTCTGTAATAAAGACCAATGTGTATTTTTGTATACTAGCAGGATTACTCAGCATTGCCCGGGTTTGAGTGTCTGATAGAAGCATATGCAACAGTATAGTAAGAAAAGTTAACTTGAACAGCAATCTTGATGTTAGCCTGATGTTTTACCCACTGAGCTATTCAGATATGTTAATACTTTTAAACTAACGCTTTTATGCAAAATGTTGGCAAAGGATCATTAGCTCCCTTAAGGGGACAACTAGAGACGCAGAATTACTTCTATTATGGAAATTGTACATGTGAATACTTATATTTAAGGTACACTCCCTAGTCTGTCTTTGTAAGGGACAGATTTTTTCGTTATTATATAGATAGAGAGGGGCGTTATGTACTAAATATACCAAAGTTTTTCACTTACATTTTATTTTATTTAAAAAAAAAAAAAAAAAAAAAAAAAAAAGGTAAGAATATTTTTGTTTTTATTTATAAATTGTATTTAAAAAAAAAAAAGCAATCAGAGGGCAGAATCGAAACTGTACACTCGATGTTGTCAGTCTGATTCTTTCCCAACTGAGCAATTCAGACATTTCGTCTTTTAAAATAACACTTATAAGTAAATTTGGTTATATTGCCAAATTTTATGGGCTAGTTTTGTCTCATTTTCCAAGTGGTGACATGGCAAATTAATTCACTGTATTAATTTGTCTTCATTTTTTTGCAGATTTCTTTGTAATAAAGTTTGATTTCATTAGTTTCTTACAAAACATACCCTAAGTCCGGGTGGCAATAATAATTTTGAATAAAACTTTGATTTTATTATTTGTTAATTAATATTTGCAAAATAAAAAATCTGTAAAAATCAAACAAATTAATATGGTGGATTGATTTACCCTGACACTACTTGGAAAATCAGACAAAACTAGTCAATAAAATTTGGCTGCTTCAATATAACTGTAAATTTCTATTTAATCTGCAAAATGTTGGAAAATAACCTGTACTTTCCTTAAAAGGGCACCTAGTCAGTACTACTTCCATCATGTTCCTCGGAAGATTCTACGTATAAACTTTTATATTTTAGGTACTGTTTTTTTTTTTATAAACAGACAGACAGACACACACGTTCTCCTGTATTATATAGACTAGACCCTCCGGACCTAGACAGTTTGTCTTTAGTATATTAAATAGTTAAAGCAAAATAAATTATTTGGGACTACCAAAAGAATTTCCAACGCTATTGATAACGTTTAACCATTCATTTATTTAGCTCTTATGTTTGAATTCATGTTTTGAAACATGATGTAAATCATAAATCACGTCAAAGCTATAATTATTTTGTTATGGTAATGTTTTAAGATCTATTTATAAGAAAATCTAAATAGCTCAGTTCGTAGGACATCAGACTGAAGATCTCAAGGTTTGGGTTTCGATTTCCGGTCCTGGCATCCGCTTTATTTGTTGAGAATTTATATTTAGTATTAATGCAATATTTTCCATTTCTAAAAGTTAAGATATTTCTTTATAAAATTGTAGCTGACAGACAGAAAGTACTCCTTATGAGTGGATTTTTACATATATAAATAAATATGTACTTATATTCCAGCACAAAACTTAGTGAGTAAAACACATGCTTTTATCTAGCCTCAAGGGGAAGTGAGAAAGCAAATAGTAAGTCAGATGACAACCACCTGCGACGTTTTAAATGAATATGGAAAGAAATCTTCCACGATATAATAAAGTCAATGGTGGGTGTTTGCTTTTGTTTTAGATCATCAGAAATGATAATTCATATGAAAAATTAAATTAGATAAACCTGAATATTTTAGTAATATATCTAGATAAATAGTGAATACGTTCTTTTGTCATTTTTGATGAGTGTGTGTAAATCAATTTAATTGCTAGTATGTAAGATACAAACTTGGGAGTCAATTTTTCTCTGTAGCTTTGCTGCTTAATATAGGCGTGCTGCTGATTTATTCAGGTTTGATCTCTTCTAAGGTTGATGGGATTAAATACAACGAAAGAAAAACCTCACATCTGACGTGATGCTGAAACCCTTTCATCTTTTTAGTTCTGTCCAAAGTACTTTAAGCAAGTAGGTTATGTCAGCTGAGAATTCTGAATTAATATTGAATACTTCTCTTAAGCATCTGTGAATTAAGTCATTTCTTTTTCTTCATATTTCTGTATGCTATTTAGTGTGGTGACACTAGGGCAAAGGTTTTTATTGTTTACAAAAATCAAGCTTATTTGTAAGCCACCAAAACCATTTAGGTTTCTGTTTAATGCAAATAATTATCACTGAGCAGAGTTGTAAAGATTAAATGTAAGCAAAACGTATTACAGGAAATACAAAACAGCATTATAATTTTTTTTTTTTTTTTTATATTTAAACTTCTGGAAAATTAATCTCATAGGTTCAATACTCTTTATAAGCATGCATGGTAGTGTTTCCTTCTGTATTTCTTCAAACCTTTCGTCTTTATAACAGTATTTCGGATTTAATTGCTTATTCAACATTTTTTTGTCTATATATTAACAAAAAATTCACTTTTTTTTCTTTTTTTTTAAACTCTTAAATAAATCTCAGATGCAACCAAACGTAATTTTTTACTAGGACTCTTAATATGCTTTCACTGTATTAAAAAGAGGGAGGGTAATAACTTTTCAGTTTTGTGAAAATTGGTCCATTAAGCAAAGGCTGTTCACTCTTCAAAATCATTCTTTTTGTATAAAATGAAAATTTCCACAAGCGGAAAAGCTACACTTTGAAGATTTAAAAAAAAAAAAAAAAAAAAAAAAACTTAAATGAGTACACAAACTTTCTCGTATATGCACATCCAAAATTGAACGTGGAATCAACTAATTCTCATCCAATTAGAATCTATTTATGTGTAAGAAGACAGCTGTTAAATTGTATCATGGCTCTTCAGCGTGGTTAGACATGGTGATTCAAAGTGAAATTCCAAAACGAACCACTAGTACAGTAGTCAGCGTTGTTACCCAAGTCATCTCTGAACACCATAAAAAAAAAAAAAAAAAAATTGCTTTTGTTTACATTATTGGTTACATAAAATTCTATTCTAATTACAATTACTTTTTTTGCTGGGTGGAAAACGTAAAAAAAATAACATTAATGAAATTTTTCTTTTTAAATATAGACAAATTTCCTTCGTAGACCCTCAGCGAAATAAATATATATTAGTTCATTTTACGAGAAAAATCATTTTTCTTCTTTTCTAATTACTGTTGAGATGATGGAGATCACTGACATAATCCCAACCAATGTCATATTCACCACTGTTTAAAACGTGTACTACTTTTGTTGGTACAAGCTTCCCACAACTTTAATTTCCATTTTATTCTGATGAAGTTTTGGATTCATTTTAATTTCCCCTTTCGTATATTATGACATTGATCTAATAAAATAAACCATAAATTTGTCACAAAAGTGTATATGTAATATAAAGATTTTATTTCAATACACCCGTTTATTAAAATGATCAATTGAAATGAATTTATTACTAGCACAAAATTATAAAACAAAAATCTCGTAGCTGTTTCTCACCTATACGTAACTTTGATAAATTCAATTTTTTAAAAATCATTTATTTCAAATATTTATTGAAATCAAAAATAAAATATGGTAAAACTAAGATGAATTAAAAAAATTTTTTGAAATATTTTTATAAACCTTTTACCTGACAATGCCATGTAAATACAGGTAGTTTGTAATACTTAAATTAAAACAAAAATTTTTTTTTGCATCATTTAATTCTATTTTAGTTTCTGCTTTAACAAAAGGATTATTGATTGTTTTTATTTTAATATCATCCTACAAGTTTGTTTCCAGACCATTGTTATTGCCTCTTCGCTATCTTGTCATACTTCTTTAACATGTTTCTACATGTTTGCCTATTAATCGTTTTTGACCTGTTGTTTTTTTGTACTAAAGTATTTCTGAAGTAGCTAATTCCTTTAGTGATATTTCTTACAATTTCTAGATTTTTTTTAACTATGTCTGTCTATGTTAAGATGGGGGTGGATATTAAAATTTTTAGGTACGTAAGCCTAATGATAAATCTTCTGATTATAAACAAGTGTTAATCATAGAATTAAGAAGGCTTAAACTTTTCTATTCTCATGAATGTTATTGAAATTGTCCGGTTTCAAATTTAGTTTAGTGGTAGCTCCTTGTTTTATTTCTTTCACTTTTGTTACTGCTGCATATGGTATTCTGATATTTTGATTTAAGAATACACATTACTCTAAAAAAAAAAAAAAAATCTTTTTGAACTAAACCCATTATTTTTGGGTAGAAGTGTTAATTCTTAGTTGTCTGTAATAAGGATTGAACCCCCTCCCCAGAAGACTGTCACTTAGAATTTGTTAACCAATGCTCTCAACCAGGCCACTATGGGTTCATGTGGAAATTCCATAAAGGTTCTCGTCTTTCAGTTGATGTAACCTCCGACCTTCTTCCGGTGAGTCTTGTTGAACAGATTTTTAATGGAACCTTTTATTTAATCCATGGGAATAGCTTGCTCTCATTCTGTCAGCCATGAACGAATAGAAGGCTTAAGTCATAATTGTATTCTTAGAACTTTTATCCGTTGCGAACAATTCTAAGATCCTTAAACCTATTCTTGTTTTAGATCTGTAGTCTTATTACTTTGTGTGTGTGTATATATATATATATATATATATATATATATCAATATATGAGAAAGGAAGGATGAAGGTAATCCGACGTAATGGGAAATGAAAAAAGAAAAAAGGATGTTTTTTTTTATATATTCATCAACATTTCATCTTTATTTATAAGACTTCCTCAGGATGATAGTTTTAAGAAAAATGTCATGCAAGTATGTGAAAATATTGGGTTGACATTTTCACATACTTGCATGACATTTTTCTTAAAACTATCATCCTGAGGAAGTCTTATAAATAAAGACGAAACGTTGATGAATATATATAAAAAACATCCTTTTTTGGTTTTTCCTTTTTCATTTCCCATATATATATATATATATATATATATTTCAAAGATTACATCGATGAGAACATCTAAAATGTGAATAGTAGTCCAAATTATCATTTCTTGAAATTATATTTACATGTCCCAGTAAAAGTTCCTGAGACATTTGGAAACTAAAGTGCAAAACAGATCAAATTCAAAAACACTGATATAAAACTGAAGTTATGAGCCAGGGGAAAAAAAGCAAAAAAACTGGACCAAGCAAATATGAAAACAGATTCCGCTTGACACTGGTTGCTTCCATTTCCAGTTACTCACGCACGCACATCGAACCTGTAAGCAATACAACTTTTTTTTTTGTATTTATTTTAAGAAAAAAATGAGGATTAAAAAAAAACAAAAAAACTTACCTCCCCACTAGGACATGTTAGTCACAAAGTCGAGTTAACATAGGGAAAAATCCAGCTCCCAAAAAAGAGGGCTCTCTGGATCGGGGCGAAAATAAAAATTACCTCTCTAGAAAGATTCTTTGTTCACTGACCGAGAACAGGAGAGGTATTGACAAAACTGAGAATAACTTTAATTAAAAAAACAAAAAAAAAATTTTTTTTTTCTGTAAGCAAAACGTATAAACAAACAATAGCATTTTATTTTAATCAACTATTCTGCGTCGTTTGTCAATATCTTTCCAGACAGCCCCCTTTTTGTGGAGCTGGATTTTCCCTACATTAAAAACCGACCGTATGTCTGCCCTACTATTTATCCCTTTTTAAAATGAATACAACCAAGTAACCAGTGTCAAGCCGAATCTATCATTTTCATATTTGCTTGTTTTTGTTTTTTTTGGAGGGGGGGGGGGTATAATTCATTTTTTTTTTTTTTACTATGATCCAAATTTTCTCCATTTATTTTGAATCTAATTGTTATTCATGTATTGTTTTAATCTCCTTAAAATCAAAAAGGTAAGAAACAATTCAGTGTGTGTGTGTGTGTGGGGGGGACTTAAGAAATTTGAATATCTGTTTAATTCTGTAATTTAACTGGTTGTTTCATATATGGGTGGGCAACATTAAAAGAAAAAGGATAAACAATCTGCATGGGCAGATCATTTCAAGTTAGGCCTAGAAGTAGTTATACATATGTGGCAGCAAATCTTCCTTAGGACAAGTTTGGTTAAAACTAATATGTTCCTTGCTAATTTTAGCTTTCTTTGTCGTTTTTCAAATAATTTCTTTTATGTGCAATATTTCCCCATAACTTTTATTTGTTAGTCATGTAGGATTCTTTATAATTTGTTCGTTTTTTTTTCTGTAATTTTTATAGCGGTGGCATTTTTACTGTTATTTTTGCATTAATCTTCAATGAAGATTACTTAGTAATAAAAGTCTCACAAACATTTAATTCATATGGATATTCAGGAGGAGTCCCATTTAGAAATGTCTTATTTTCAATGAATATTAAACTGAACTAGTTATTAAAAGAAGCAGTCTTCTTTCGTTTATCTTTAATAAGAGTTTCTGACCTAATAATTCACTACAGATTATGACAGATGTATTTTCAATTCATTTGTAGCTATTTTTAAAAAATTTTTTTAAAAAACTTTATTTCGAATTCAGCATAAATAAAAGTGAACTAATTTCTACTCCAATGTTACTTATAATTTAATGAAAAAAAAACTCTTTAAGAGACAACACCGAAGTTTGGAATGGTCTAAATAGTGAGTGCTTGTAAAACATAATTATGGAAATTATCAATTGCTCGATAAAATGGACTCTTAAAGTTTTCATGGATATCTTTTAAAAACGTTCATGTATGAAAAGTTTAAATTGGATTTTATCCTGAAAATACCTTGTTAGAAAATCATTAATCAATTTAAAGACTTTGTTATCTGATACAAAAGCTCCTGTGTAAGTGCCAATAACCATTGGCAAGCAATTAAGAATAAAAAAAAAATTCTATTATGAAAGTACAAGAAATTAAGGTATTTTTTTTGTTCGTTTCATGTCCATGGTGATAAAACTTAAAATATTACAAATTGACAACAAATTCAGTGACAAAAAAAAACCCCTAAACATTTGTATTAAAAATACAAATAATTTTTCAAAAAACCAAAATATTCAAAGTTTATTTTTCTTTATTCTTCGCATTTTTTTCTGAAAAAAACAAAAAACAAAAAAAAAATCGATTTTACAAGTTTGGAAGCAGCAGTTTGGGCCTAATTTGAAATCTGTTTTCCTTTTTATGCAACTTCGGAATCCCTAACTTTTGACAATGTTAAGAGTGCAGAGTTTAATTTCCCAAGTTTGTTCTAAATGCTCCACATCTTCACACAAGCCGGTTTTATAATGAATATAAACACAAAATGGTTGATGCTACTGATTAGAATGTTGTATCAAATTAAAAAAGCCTGCGTTTATATTTAATCTGACATAGCAAAGAAATATGAGATACAAAAAAGGCCACTAGTCCGAGTATGAGACCTTGAAATAGTATCAGTTATGAGAATATGAATGAAAGTTTTATCCAATTTGTGGACAGTGTTGGAAGAGGAAACATACCTTCGAAGATAAAAAGTAAAATCAACAATTTAAACGAAGATGCAGATGCAGAAATCTAGCAAAGTTGGGCCTTTAGTGATTCGGGTAAATTTTTCTCTTTTATTGCAATTTACATGAAGAATTTGGTTTGAACAAGTTACCAAGATAAATTACACCTCATTGTCTGAACTGAGAAGAATAAGAATTTAGGGTGCTTTTGCTGTTCAGCGGCCGTATAAAAAATTTTTTTTTTATAAAAACAATATTATATACTTATTCAGCGTTATATTCTTACTCACTGTACAAAAAATTATCCACTAGAACTTTAATTACAAGTATTTTTCCATTCTGCGTATCATAACAGCGATTCGTTCACTAAGGCTCCATCTTCTTTAAGATTTCAAGGGCAGATAATTCGAAATTTTCTTAAGAAAGAAGATGGACACCGTTATGATACGAAGAATGGAAAAATACTTGTAATTAAAGTTCTAGTGGATAATTTTTTCTACTTTTTTGTACAGTGAGTAAGAATATAACGCTGAATAAGTATATAATATCGTTTTTATAAAAAAATAATTTTCATACGGCCGCTAAACAGCACAAGCACCGAATTTAGTTTTCAATTTGACAACTCAGAATAAAATGCCCTTGTGCAAGAGATTCAGACAATTTTTTTTTTTTTTTTTTTTTTTTTTTTTTTAATGCAATTTCAACTCTAAATGTTTCTGTATTTTAAAATTCGACTGGAAAGTTTTTGGAGTAGTTAGTTTTTTGTCAATAGTTAGAAATAATTTGCATATTGTAACTAAAGAGTTTAATTAACATGAGCAGGTAACAATAATCATCCCAATATGATAGAACATTTATTAGAAAAGCTCCCTAAATATTACAGAAAATTATGTAGTGTCCAGATACTATAACCACTTCCACTCGTTGCAGTCATTCAATGCTGGGTAGATTAAATGTTGAATGAAAAACCATTTATAACTTATGAGGATGGAAAGAAATGAGTAAAAGTACCCAGCCCTACCCCAACTTCTGGGGGAGGGGATGAAAGTGTTACTGTTGCTCTCTCCCACTCGCTTCATTCATAGAAATATATTTTTTTTAAATTTTTAAAAAAAAAAAAAAAAGGAAAAAAAAATAACAGGAACAAAAACAGATAAATTAAATTTCTTTAAAAAAATATTTCTTAATTTTACATATCACACAACTCGTCGCACTTCAAAAAATCTTTTAAGGTAATAAACTTGTCCAAGGGTCATAGCAACAAGAACCAAGGCTTCAAAGAATGACCATAACACCACTCTCGAGTTTGTGTTGTCATTGACTGAAAAGAGAGAGAGAAAAAAAAATTAGTGATAAACGAATTTGTAAAAATGTAATTTATTTTATGTATTATTTTATGTAATACAAGATTATTTCCCTTTACTAAGTTTATTCTATTGATTTTAAATTATTATGTAATATATATATTTATATATAATAGTAGGTATTTATCTACCTCCCACAGCGGTAAGATGTGACACAAGGTTGGAAAGTGAGATTTGATAAGTCAGCACCTTAGAAGAAGAGCACTTATGACCTTTAAAAATTGCCTGGGCAGCCATGTCGGCATTCCCCGGTAGGGGCACCTCAGGAGATTAGCAATAAACTAACCCCTTCTCAAAGGGTGAAAAGGCAAAGCCGGCACCGGTCTATAGGGTGTAGTATCCATCGGAACAGATACTACACTTTGATCTTAACCAAAAGGCCAAGCTGGAAAGAAGAAAATTCAATCAAAGTTAAAAGTTATGCAGCAATTGAAATAATCTTTTTAATGTCTAAAGTATTAAATGTATGCTAATTAAGTCAGCAGTCATTTAGATTAATGTGTACAAAGTATTTGGCCAATTGAAAACTTATGTTTGTACCTTTATGGAGTTAGTTAAATGCTAAATATTGAAATAATTGAAGAAAGGCATAAACAATTGAAAAATAAAAAAGATTTTAGTTTAAAAAAAAAACAAAAAAAAACATAAAATTGAAGTGCAGGATTTCCTTACAAGGAGTCTGGAGGTCAAATTAAAAAATAACATTTATATTCACTATGTTTCTTTACAGTATTAAGCTATTATTGTTTAATATATAGCACATTTTACATGTATCCGCCAAGCTTATTTATGTTCACGAGTTATTTTCGATATAAATTACATATATTTTTGTTTCAGGCTAAGCTTAAATTGGAAATGTCGAAGAAACAATAATCTCATTGAATTGAGCAGTTTTGTTTTATCTGCACAAAGTATTTCAGTTTTGCATGAAAACTGAGCATTCTTTTACTCATACTTTGTGTGCACATCATACACGATATAAAGCAATGAATGCACTTCAATGCAATAAAGTGCATTCAATATTATGTTTATGTGCATTTCTCTATGGAAGAGGTTCAAAACTTTCATGAGATTTCTAAAAGTCTAAAGAAAGGTGATATGCAGCAAGTCAGAAAAAGTGGTATTAGATATCAACTATTTTTGAACTACAAAATTCAATCAGTTTTTTGTAAATACATACCATTTTGCTTTATAATTTATGGTTCAGAAAATACAGCAAAAATTAAACCTTCATTTGGGACGGATTTGAAAGATGATAAAGCGAAATTCTTTTACACTAAACAATAGACAAACGAATAATACTTACTGGCTCTGTGTATCCTTTCTCTAACTTCCATATATTCTTGTTCATGTTTCACTCCTGTCAGTGATGTCGACAATTCCTTGATCATCTCTGCTAATTTGTTATGATGAGCTACAAAAATAGATTTGCCAACAAATACTTGTATTTTTAAAGATATTTTAAGTACTTCAAGTCATCAGCAGCAACATTAACATTTTAATTGTTGTTTATCTCCATTAACCCTCTTTCAGGAATAAAGGAAAATACTAGTGATTAATAGTTTGTGAAAAGCCGATTGAATATTTTATTCACATGTTACAAGCAGAGTTTGAACTTTAACCTTATTTTATGTAAGGTAATAAAATTTAAAAAAATGCTTTTTTAATTTTTATATATTAACAAATATTAACTAAGCCAGAAGAAATTGATAATATACCAAATGAATAGAGGTTATCTTCAGAGTTAGAGAGTCAAGAATTTTTAAAAGATTTTTTTTCAGTTACCTTTCCACCGGAGGTGGAAGGTCTCTACCTCTGATTATTACAATATGGTATCGTTTTGCTTTCATAAATTCTTTCATAAACTAGAAGGTTCATAGAATCGGTAATTATCCTTGGTTTACATAGTGCAAAGAAAATCGGTGACATGTACCAATGGCAGCTTCACTCTCAGTTGTATACAACTGAGTGGAGTCATCAATTGGGACAAAGTGCCTTTCTCAAAGCTGCACAACAAACGAAAGACATCATTTGACCATAGTAGCTTTTTTTTTTTTAAAACTAGTAATCTTAAAAATAAATCGCTCATCTAATTACTAAGTTTGATATTGCGTAACTTAACGGATGACAACCTGTGTTTTCAATGTAATATGGTAAGCAATTTTACTATAATCATTGTAAAATGACAGCTAATAATTTTCCTTGTAAAAAAAATGAAAAAATTATATATTGGAACAAATGTCTGAAAATTACAAAATAATTCATAACAGCATGCAAATATCTGAATAGATATTACAAGGAATTCTTTTTCACATAAAAATCTTCATTCACATTTAACCATAGAGGGACAAGAATATTCTTTGTTTAACCAGAATAAGACAAGATCTGATTATAGACAGTATTAACGTGTGTATTTCATGTTTAAAAGAATGATGACAAACACTGATGTATAAAAATATAAGGATATGTCTTTATTGCTCAGTTGCAGCGAACAAGTGGAGTGAGTGTGAGGGGTTGAGGAAGCACAGGAATTGACGATGATTGATCTCTATTTGGGCTAATTTATAACGTTTTTTGGATGCCCACGTATCCACTTATAAATGGCCATTCAGGGATTTCGCTGTCACTGAAGCCATGCCCCTAGAGCGATTATTTAGCGACGGGTGTATTTCTGTCTGCAGATAACCTTTGCGGGTGTTTTTTGCGTCAAATCTCCAGATATTTGATTTTCCGAAAAGTTGTATATCTGTGTCAAGCAACCACATTTTGTTTCTTCCAAGTGCCATTTCCCGTATACCAGATCTGATATTCAACATTCATTTATTTTATTCAGTCATTCAATCTAAATAGTTTTACTGAATCAAAATATAAATTAAATCATTTGACAGACGGAATGTTTATGAACAAAAAAATTAGTCCAGTTCCTTTATTGGAACGCAAGATAAATAGTAAAAGCACATTCTTTTAAAGAAAAATGTAAGAACTGAAATAAATATTAATAGACTATAAAAATTACTTTTACATCAATACAATTTTACTGTCTTTTGGTTCAGTTTACAGATTTAAAAAAAAAAAAAAGGGTTTTAAATTAATTTTTATTTTTTCCAATAAACTAGTAAACACAAAACCAGTTTAACATCATAATTTAATTTTAACTATACTAATTTAATAGTGTTTCTTTAAATGCTCTAAAAAAAAAATTAAAAAAAATCAATGGAAAAATTATGTAAATATAAGCATTAATCCTCGAGATATTTTTTAGTTTTTAAATTTTATGAATGTAAATTTATTTTTCATTTAATTCAGATTTCAAGTAAAGTAAAATTTACTAGCAAAAATACGCTCCTCTGGTTGCATAGTTTTCTAGTAGAATTAATAAACCAATTTCTAGTTTATAAACAAATCAACTATTTTAATAGACAATAAAAACAAGAAATGTGGATTGATTGTTTTATGGCATATCAACCCATTTTGCGGTTAATGACAAATCCAGTCATCCTGGTAAAACTTTATGCTTCAATTTCTGAATATTTTAAAATAATTTATTCATGGTTTAAACGTATACCAACAGATGCAGTTTCATGTCATACACAACACGGATTCTATGTAATTCATATATTAGACAAGTACTTTCACTCGGGGTCAGAATCGACCTGGGAGTAATGGTAACTGATGGGGGGTGGGGGTGACTCCACACTCCTTAAAGCTTCCAAATTAGGGTCTCGCCACCTGATGTAGTTTTACCAATCCATTTTTACATATAAACAAATCATTCTTTAGATATGTCAAAAATAGGAATAATACATGAAAATATTTGTATCAGTTTGGGAGTCGAAGTCTGATTGTTTTTTTAAAAACCAACTCTTAAGTTGCGACAAAAGTCTCTAAACTTTTGTAGGAGTCAAGAGTTGGCTTTTTTTTTCTCCAGCCGACACCTCTTCACTTCTATGAATACATTTAAGAATTTTTTTTTTTTTTTTTTTTAAATTAATCGATCTCACAATATTGTTTTTTTTAAATAAAGATTAGGAAACCATTTTCTGTATGTGCGTACGATAGAAAAATGAAAGTTTAAACAGATTTCGAATGAAGAAAATTATTATTTTTTTATCTAAGTAACTATAAAGCAATCTTAATTTCAAGTAGGAAAAAAAAAAAAAGGTACAATAGTTTTGCTTACCATCTGTGTCCATGTTGTTGGTGTCTTTCGGCTTTTCCCCAATATCCATACTAAACATGACCACCTTTGGTGTCATAGTGGACATCTTGTTGCTGAAGCAATACTTGTAAACACCATCCATATGGGCAGCAAATGTATATTTTCCATTTGATTCTCTGTCCGCAGTGTGAATCACTTTCCCATCAGGACCATAGATCTAGAAAAAGAAAAGTAATTCTCATATTAAAAGATTTACTTTAACCAGCCATTATAAAATCATTGAAAACTTAAAAGAAACAAAAATATTTGCTCTACCATAAATCGAGAATCAAATACTCATACTCATTCTTTTATATTTAAACAAAAAAATGTGTTTATTTTAAATTGTAATAATTTTTGTAACATCTATTACTAATGGAGATTTGGTATCTGTCTGCCTGAAGCGAAACTATGCTAATTATCTTTTAAAGCTCAATTCAGTTTACTATACAACTTCAGACTTATCTTTTAATGTTCAATTCTGATGGGTGGGAATGTAATATCTTATGTTGCTATGCTATCATCCCCCAGGCATTACTTCCTCCTTTTTTGGTGAAGTGGTAGTGTAGTAACTGTTCTGTGGTCATGATACTATCCTCCAAGGGATTACCTTCATTTTCTTGTGAATACTAGCAAAAACACCGACCTAGTCGTATATTTTTGCTAGTGAGTTTAATAATATTAATACCTTGTTCCTATGCAATACTTTGAGCTAACAGAATACTTAAACAAAAGTAATTTAATTAATTTAATTTAATTATTTTATTCAGACTGATTAGTAAACTGTCAAAGAAACCAATTCTTTCAGTTTGGGGAAATCACTGAACCTGATTTAGAAATATTGTTTTGCATAGAAACTAAAGTTATAGCATTCAATATAAAGACGCACATATTTAACATTTGCTCATTGATTCCAATCAGCTACAATATTTCATTTGCTCATTAATTCCAATCAGCTACAATATTTCATTTGCTCATTAATTCCAATCAGCTACAATATTTCATTTGCTCATTAATTCCAATCAGCTACAATATTTCATTTGCTCATTAATTCCAATCAGCTACAATATTTCATTTGCTCATTAATTCCAATCAGCTACAATATTTCATTTGCTCATTAATTCCAATCAGCTACAATATTTCATTTGCTCATTAATTCCAATCAGCTACAATATTTCATTTGCTCATTAATTCCAATCAGCTACAATATTTCATTTTCTCATTGATTCCAATCAGCTACAATATTTCATTTTCTCATTGATTCCAATCAGCTACAATATTTCATTTGCTCATTAATTCCAATCAGCTACAATATTTCATTTGCTCATTAATTCCAATCAGCTACAATATTTCATTTGCTCATTAATTCTAATCAGCTACAATATTTCATTTGCTCATTAATTCCAATCAGCTACAATATTTTATTCGCTCATTAATTCCAATTAGCTACAATATTTTATTTGCTTGAAAATATTGATGTGATCAACTAAAAATAAAAAATCAAACGAATTTAATTATGATAAATGTTTTCAATATAAATAAGAACTTGAAAGAGGCGAATGGTTATGTTGTAGAAGTTTGAGCTTCCTAGTAAGAGGGTAGCAGACACCTTGAATTAAAGCATAGCTCTTTTTAATAAAAAACGACTTAAAAATGTCTTACTTTTATGGCGAGCGTAACACCGTAAGAGGTTCACAACTGTTAACCAAACAGTATCTATTCTCTAACACTCGCCATATCTAGCTACATTAAAGAGCCATGATATGGCAAAACTGCTGTCTGTGGATGACACATCATGTAGCCACATTTTTGCAGAAAAAAAAAAAACAAACAAAAAAACTATTAAAAATAATTTTAACATCTGGAGGGGGGGGGTAATTAAAAAGAGAACAGCTGAAAACTAATCTTAAAAAAAAAAGGTGTTTTTTACTTATTTAAATGATGCAATTTATCATCTTAACTCGTCAATTATTGTCACAAAAATTAAAAACGACCTTTTTTTTAAATGCTTTTAAAAAATATCTTGAATGCCTAGTACGTCTCTTTAAAGATAAGCAATTAACTGGATTTAGTAATTTTTAAAAACTTTTTGCGTAAAACAGTAAACAATTGATTTTTATACCAGTTACCGTTTCAAAATAATCAATAGAACTTTTACTATTTCACTCCCTCCCTTTGAAAAAAGAACTTAAAATTAATTTACGGTAGATTATAATTCTCGGAGTACAAAAATACATTCATGGTGTAATTTAGGATGGAGGTGAAGTTAAACCCCCACCTCAATTATTTCCCCAGGAGCTTTCTAATAATAAATGTTGTTTTTTTTAAACCTATTCCATATAAAATGCGTTCATTAACAAGTAAATACTGAAAATTAATTTAAAATTGGATAATTCACTGATTGGTTGTATATATTTAAAAGATCTGAGCTAGCCTTTTTGTACATTTCATTTTGTCTGCACTCCAGTATATAACAATTTTAAAAAGCAGAATTAACTAGAAATTTAGAGATAGAACCAGACAGGTAAATTATCAACATTTTATTTAATTAACAGAAAAAGTAAAATGATTTTAAACGATTTTTTTTTTTACACTAAAAATATATAACTAGACTGTGAAAACAGCTAACTTTCTTAACATTATAAACTGAAAAAAAAAAAAAAAGGTTCTGTGAGTTTTTGTTTTGTTTTTTTTAATAAATCAGGCAATATTAACAGGAATTAAAATATAAATGTTAGAATTAGTAACAATAAAATTTTAAATCTTTTAAAAGGAAAAGACAATCTATTAAGAAAGCAGTAATATTATTACTATTACTCCTTGTGAAAATATAAAAACTTATTAATTTAAAAAAGAAATGCCTTTAATTTCCAACTAATAACAAGTTGTAACTTCCCTAATTAGTAGAGGGGAATTGAGATTATTTTTATTTTTAAACAATAATAGTAATATTACAATTTTATTCAGTTTTTCTTCTTGTCATTATAATTAGTAGCAGCAGATGTATTATAATCTTTACCAGTTTGACATTTCTGACATGCCAAGGTTGCTTCATGCCAAATTTAGTGTAATCAAGTTCATTAATTTGTGAGCCTATAAGTGACACACAAATGCTTGATTATAATATAAATTACAAAAATTAAACAAATATTTTCCAAATAAGTTTTTTATTACCAAGTTAACAATAACAATAAAAAGCAGTGTATTTAGTCTAAAAAAACAAAACAAAAAGTAAACCAAACATTTAAAAGAAATGCAGATTTGTATAAAAAAGGAACTTTCTGATTAAAATGATAATAAACATGGAAGAAGTAATTCAACATCAAGAGAAAAATTTATTTTTGAAAATCCGCATTCTCTCACGGATAGCTCGAGGCATTGTCATTATTTATAAGTTCCGAACTGCTTTTTCTTGGTTGTTGCCAATTTCACAAGCTGTTTCGGCTGTTGTATGCTTCAGCCTTCTTCAGTCGACTTTTGTCGTATTAACCATATGAGATTTTTAAACTGAACCTTTTATTTAATCCACTGGGGTAGATTGCACCCCTTTCAAATATCTCATATCAGTTAAAAGACATGGAATGCAGAACGAGAAAAATCTACCCCAGTTGGTCAAGTTCAAAATCACCAGAAGGTTACCAACTACAAAAAACTGGATGCATACGCACCAGAGAAAAATGAAAAGGAAATTCCCGCAACGGAAAAAACAGAATTTGTTTTTATAGAAAAATTAGAATTAATGAACTCCTCAGTTTTATCTTTTAACGGAAATAAATAGAGCATGGAAATATTTTCATATAATTCTTAGAATTAGATAGTCAAATTGACAAGAAATTAAAAAAAAAAAACAACACAACTTAGAAATTCTTTGTTTTCAATTTTTATCCTTTCAAATAGGTATTATGCAAGTGTGAAATTAAGTATGTTATTTTATCCATCAACGTACATTCTTGTAGAGTTTGGTGTCTAGAACAGCCGTTGTCAGAAAACGTTATTCTTTGTAAAACCAGGGAATTCTGGAATCTGGTTTGTTTATGAAGCCTGAAAAAAGGCACCAGAAGAGAAAGATGAAATAAATGTAAACTGGTCACTTGTAGACTTTCCACAAATAGATAAATAAAACTATGTAGAATTCAATTTGTTAAGCCTGACTTTTGCACACGATTTAATTTTTTTTTTTACACTTTAATTAACCCGAAACAAAGCATGTTGCCATTGAGACGCAAGGGCTACTGTGAATTAGGAATCATACGTACAGGGGCATCCTAAGTGGGGAGTTGAGCAGCAAGATGTTTATATTACATTTAAATGTTTGCATGTTCGTTCAGTCAGGGGATTCCAAAGGCTAGCTGTTCGAGGAAAAAAGCTATTAGAGTAGAAAAACTTCTGGCGACCTCTACAGTGAAGGGGTGGGATTTTGCTGATTGTCGGGTCGGTCGAGGGTATTTACGTCGAGGGGGCACAAGTACAGCATCTCCATGGAAGTACTTGTAAAACAAGCACAGGGATGCAACATTGCAGAATGGAACAGGGGCTAGAACTTGGTAGATCGTGTGGGACTTATTAGAAGCTCTTTTTTGGACACTCTACGAGGGAAAGGCTGCGTGCATGGGCGAATGGTGGCTTTGTAGACTGTGGCTTTACAAATTTCGAGAGGCAGTAACCTCTTGCGGTTCTTTGAAACCCTTTCGCGGCCCCATGGGGGGACCACAATCCCTTGTTTGGGAACCACTGGATTAGAGGCTCTTTTTGGACCCTGTCTCAGAGGGAGAGGCTAGTAGTTTATGCATCAGCTCAGATGTGACAATAATACTCCAAGCATGGGTGAATGGTGGCTTTGTAGAGATATAGGATACTGGCAGGTGAGAGAAGTTTTCTAGCATGGTAGAGGAAGCCCACCTTCCTTGCAGCAGCTTTGGCAATGTCTTCTATGTATTTCTTCCAATTCATGTTACCTGTGAATGTTAAGTTGAGGAGTTTGAATGATGGACTCTCAGGTAAGGTGTTATTAGCCATAGCAATCGGTATTTGAAAAAGAGCTTTGTGTTAGTAGTATTAAATGTTACCATCCAACTACAGACTGGAGGTTATTTTCTAAGGATTCAGCATTGGCTTTGATGTGTGTGTTTTCAATTTTCTCACATGTCGAGAAGTGTGGTGTGTCATCAGCAAATATATTCATCTTGGACACAATTGCATCAGGGAGGTAATTTATGAAAATCAGGAATAATGGTCCAAGGATCAACCCCGAGATACACCCACATTAATGACATGTTTAGATGTACGGCCACAGAGGAAAAACCAGGTCTTTGTTTTGGCTAAGAAGGATTTAATTATATTAAGTATTCATCCAGTAAAACGGTAAGAGTTAATTTTCATGAGAAGACCTTCATGCCAGAACTTGTCAAAGGCTTTGGCTATATCAAGCATTATCGCCCTAGCTTTACCAGCCTTGTCCAGTCTATGGTATACGCGTTCAGAGATGACCGTTAGGATATTCGCAGTAGAACGGGTTTGCCTAAATCCATAGTGATGATCAGAAAGAAGTTTAGCAGTAATGGGGTGGCGAACTATCGCTAGATTGAGTAATGATTCAAAAAGTTTAGCGAAGAGCGGGATGGGGCGATAATTTTGCGGGTAATTTTTTTTTTTTTAACAGAATTCTTAGACACTGGTACCACAGAGGCAATTTTCCATCTATCAGGGAAGCAAGATTCGACAAAGAATTTGTTGTAGAGTTTGGAGAGAACGGGGACTAGCTCAGGGGCATAGAAGTAGGAGCCATTATAATGAGAACTGTCATTATAGTTTCCACTAAAATTTAGATTAAAATCACTTTCACTTTTGCATATGATAGTAATAATCTTCCGATAATGTTCAAAACTAAAGCGATCCAAAAATCAGTATCTATACTTTATTCTATGTTGATGGCAGTTTTGTTATCGAGATTCTATAGAAATTTAAAACAATATCAAATGAAAATATCTGAATCATTTCATCTTGTGATTAAAAAAAAAAGCTAAATAAAGTGATATGATTTTTAAATCGTGAAAGAAAAATAAATAAAAAGCTATATTCCTATTAAGAAAAGATAAAGTAAAGGTTTCACAAGTGGCTTATATTGGTTGGTCAATTGTCTGTATATTTACTGAACAGGTGTGTAGCCATTGTAATGGTATCCCATATTCAAACGAGTAACACCACAAATGTGATTTTACAGTATAAAATTACCAATATAATAATGTGGTCCCTAGTCTTAAGAGAAAAAAATGTAACAACTAGAATGTTTTTAATATGAAGGAAATACAGTTTAGTGGAAAGAGTGATTCTAGGCATGGATAATGAAATCACAAAACGAGTTAAAACCTGAATCATTATGTTCATTTTTGGACTAATAACCCTAGAAAAGTTATGAATGAAACCTATAATTCCCCCTAGTTATGGACTAAATTGCGTTACTAACTTTGTTCTACTAAAATACTTGGAGAGGGTTGACCTCCGTCAGGTACAAATGCTAAAGACGCATGCTGCAATCAGGCAGCATACTAACGGCTTTGAAAGGGTGTCCTCAGTGATGTGCTGGCTTTATTACTTGTTTCAGGTTTTTTCAACATCATACCATCTCAACCAGTAAACCGGTCTTGGTTCAATCGGAAGCAGGCCCTCACCTCAAAAGTACAATGCTACGCAACTAAAGGACGTCACTAGGCAACAATTTTGGACCTTTGTGTCTAAGATTGAGCAAACTGAAACTTGGAGGAACTTTAGAACTGAAAGATGATTCCGGACCTTTCGGCTTCTTTGTTTTGCCAGTTTACAGTTGTACATTATTCTCAATTTTTTTTTATATAAACATTTTGTTCGTTTATGGTGGATTTTTAAATCTCATTTTGTTTTGCACAGGATCTCCAGGAAAAAATGTTTTTGTGCAATATCTCCCAGACGTCACTGACAAAGGTTCTGTCAATGTGATTTCTCCTGGCTGGAAACCACTTTTGAAATTGGTTAATATTAGAAATCAGACATCATCGCAAAGTGATGTTTATCTAAGTTTGCAAACATCGCCTCTCATATACCAGACTGAAAATAGTAAAAATATGAGAATTACATCAACTAATGAAAATATATTTACTGAGATGCACGCGTTTCGAAATTGATTACTCTCCTTGTACAGTTGGCAACAGCTTTTCTCAAGGGAAACATGATTTACTAAAATATTCACCCAACCATTCTATTTCTGCTGACAAAACAGGTTTCCAAGTAACAAATCAATACACTCCCCAGAGATATAAGAGCCACAAGGTACAAGACATAATTTATTGACAACTGTTGTACAACTAGATAACCAGTTAACATTTAAATAATTACTTTTACAAAAGAGCCAATAAGAGTTGAAACAATATTTAAAGTTAAGATATTAAGTTTATATTATTTCTTCATGTGAGTATTGATTTACTCCTCTCCAGGAGTTAGGCACAAGGCCAGTTTTATCTTACTCCCACAAGTAAGATGTGACCCAAGGTCGGGTCGGGAAAGTGGGGTTTAAAAATTGCCTGTGCAGCCCCGTCGGCATTCCCTGGTAGGGGCGCCTCAGGCAGTAAGCAATAAACTTACTCCTCCCCAAAGAGGGAGGCGAAGCCTGGGAGGGTGGACCTCCTAGAACTGCACAGGACAGACCCATAGACTGGCGTAAATCAAGATCCGAAGGCCAAGACAATACCAGTCTATGGGGTGCAGTATCCATCGGAACAGTAAAACAGTAAATAATCAAATCTTTAGAAACGATTTCTTCATATATTAATAATTTTAACCAAGTATTCTAAACACATAATTGAAACTGATTTCTATTTTTAATATTAGTGTTGGTGTTTAACTATGCAATTAGTTAACTAAATTTAGCAAATAGTCACCCATAACAGATCATTAAATCTGACAATTACATTTTAACATCTGGCTATAGCGGCCTTAAAGTGCATCCAGTTATTAGGCCCCCATTTGGGAGCTATGGGGAATGTGGAGTCACCCCTTGGTTATCATTACTCACAGGTCCATTCTGTTCCGAAGAAGTAGCTGTCAAAGTCACATTTATGGGTTAAATCGAAATTGTGTCAGGCAGAACATTAAACTGCATCAGACACCCTTCGGCAAGGTGTCTGCCTCTACCCCACCCCCAAATCAATCCTTCCTAGTCCTTAGGAGCTTTTTGAAGTGTAGAATCACCCCATCATTACTACTACTCCCAGGTCCACGTTGATCAAGTGGTAGTACCAGTTAATTTATAACCCAATCATATATAAAACAAATGTATAGTTTCGGCATAAAATGACTTAACGACGGTTGACATGCCATAAAATCCAACCAACTAACATATTCTAACAAAAGATCCCGGATGTAACATTTCATACTACTTTAGATCGTAGAGAGGGACATGATACTTTTTTTTCTCTCCCAATATCCTATTTGAAACAAAAGTTAAGGTTTTCATTAACAAGAAAAAAAAAAAAAAAAAATGAAGATAATTTTTCATTTAAAAAATTCTATTTTTAACAAATAAGTAAAACAAAAATTATATTTTTAAGTTTAATATTTTTCTCACATCTTTAACCACCCTTGGTAGTATGATTATCCCATTTTTTTTAAAATTACTAATAAGTCACCACTTGATAAGGATTAATGAGATGGATAGATTGTCAGTTGAATGACGAAAAATATTATGAGAGGATAATGAACAAAAGTTGATTACTTCGGACGGTTTATGACAATTATTTGTTGACCACTACGTTGGGAAGAGAAACTGTTGATGGAAATTCCGTTTAGGTACAAGAACGGCAGCAGTTTTTATATCTGCCACTATCCTCCAGGATTTGTCTCGCGTGACTCATATGAGCCGATCATCTTAATCATTTAAAAAATAGAGAATCGTCTTCAATCTTAAAAATTAGCACCGAATTCTCATTTGAATATCATGATAATGGCAGTGATATTCCAATTCTGCATATAGCTGAAAGTTGAATTTATTTTATTAAAACAAAACTACTGGATGCATATCCGTAATTTATGGTGAACGGTATTTTTCCCACACAAGTAAGTACATAGTAACGGTTTCTTGCTATTTTTCTTTTTGACATCCATATTCAATCTAGGTGCTTTGAAAAAAATTTTTTTTTAAATGGAAATCGCTCCAGACAAAGCACGAAACCACTTTATGTAAGCAGCGACAAAAATAAATTTAAAAAATACTTCTCCATCGTTACGATTCGAATTACTTTTAAACATTTAAAATTTTATTTATTTAAAAAACAAAAAACAAAAAAAAAAAACAATCCAACAGTACTCGTTCAAAAACTAAAAAAACAAAAAACTATTTTTTTACGTCTGGATTGGTATTTTCTATGTGTTTTACTCCTATTTACTTGCCTTCCCCAAAAAGCAAAGTTAGATACACTGTTGGGGGAAATCCAGCTCCCCAAAGTGGGGCTGCTGGGATGGGAACAAAAATACCTACAGAACCCCGTTGACACACGAATGAGGGCGCCTCAAGCAACAAATAAATCCATCCCTTTCTTTTGGAGGGGGTAATGCCTGGGACGATGGCCTCATCATCTACTACACTTTGATCCTACCCGAAGACGGGATTTGTTTGGCTGCTTCCAACAGCGACATGGCCAGTTTATAGTGGGAACCCAGCTCCACGAAATGAGGTACGCTGGTCTGGCAGCAAAAATAGCCTGGGAATCTTTTACAATGATCAGCAGAGTCGCGAACGGAGTCCAAAAAAAGAACGAGAAAGGGTTTAAAAACATAAATTTGCAACAAGTTGACTTATGTCTAGAATAGACATTTTTCTACTTACCTATGTAATTTGTTTGTATTTTTACGTAGTATAAATGGCTTTTTATTAGATGTTTAAAAAAATTCTTGTTTTTTATTTATTTTTTTGAGCGTTCTTACTCTGCTGATCATTGTAAAAGATTCCCCAGTCACCTAAATTATTTAAAGAGAATCCCAAACTACTTATTTTTACTTAAACCATGCTTTAGTTAAAAAAAATAACATTAAAATATGAATTTATAGCAAGTTTCTTTAATTTCACATGTGAAACGTCGAAAAAAAAAAAAGGTAGACCAGATAAAAGTAGCCATCTTTATAAACAAGTACAGAGGCAAGCTAGGAAAGAACGATAACTCAAGTTCATAATCTGTTATTTAGCTAGAAAATTATGAACTCGAGTTATCGTTCTGCTTTAGCTAGCCTCTTTTTCGACTTGTTTAAAAGGTGGCGTTATATTTTTCTGACGTTTGCTATAGCTTATATATATATATATATATATATATATATATATATATATATATATATACACACACACACACACACCTTTCCGTACTAAAACATGATTTAAGTAAAAAAAACAAAAAAACACGTTGCTTGGGAGTAATTCAGAAACCCATTTCACTAAATAATTTAGGTGACTGAAACAGAAATTAACCGCCCCATATGGTTTATCAGATTTGACACTTTAAAATCAAAATATTAAATAAAAGCCTTAAAAATACAATTTATTAGAAGTAATGTTTTCAGTTCATATTGAAGAAGTGATGAGACGAAAAAATTATTTTTTGGTTGGGGGGGGGGGGGATACAACGTTTATTTTATATATTTTTTTAATTTCAAAGGAAAATTTGCTATATTTCTTAACGGTAGAGCAAACATATAAAGTCAATATATAAAAAGAAAATTTGTTTCAAATAATCAATTTTATTATTGTGCAACAGTCGTCAACTCGTCATATGTAAACGTTGCAAGAACTCAACAATTGAAAATCTAAATTAAAAAAAAAAATCATAGACAGTTAATAGGTTTTGACATTTTTATGGGAAACTTTAAGAGTTTTAATGTACATATGTTAAGTGCTGAATAAGTCGCTTGTATAGATCAGCCCCCATGGCTGCCAATATTGGCTCAGTAAAATCCGGTAATCGGTTACAACAGCTGAAAGGCGAACACAAAAAGAAACTCGGGTCCTTGAAACAGAAAACGAAAAACGAAAAACAAAAAAACACCCGATTTATTTACATTGCATTTTTTCTTTTTACTTATATTTACAATATTGTATTTATTGTTAATTGTTGCATTTTTATTGATTTTTTGTTGCAATTGTTTTTTTAATGCTTTTATTTTTCAGTCTTGCGGATAAGCTAGTTTTTTTGTTGATGCAAATTGTAAATAAATCGGTGCTTTTTCGTTTTTGTTCGTTCAAGAACCCAGGTTTCATTTTGTGTGATCGCCTTTCGGCTCTTGTTTTAGCGAACCAATATCTGCAGCCATGCAGGCTGATCTATATAAGTAAAAATACGATTTAATATTTACATTTAACTAAAATTTCTGCCTTCAGAATTATTACATTAAAAAAAGCTAATATATATATATGTGTGTGTGTGTGTGTGTGTGTGTGTGTGTGTGTGTGTGTGTGTCAGGTTGTATATGAAAAGAAATCAAATAAAGTGCTCGATCATGAGCCGTTGCTTAAAATAAAACCGAAATTTGTTTTAGGAACATAATAAAAAGTAGTATTAAAAAAAAAATGGTGAAAATAGTAAAACCAAGCAAACAGATAAATAAAGCCCAAAGTTTTTTTTTTAAATAAATAAATAAATAAATTAATTTTTTTTAAGAAAAAAAAGAGAAAAAAATCTTTAAATTAAAAAAAAAATGTCAAAATGTTTTTTTATAGTTAAAAACGCCGTTTCACGAATTCGAGAGAAAAAAAAGGAGGGGCTGGAATTGGGATCAAAAGAGAAACTATATTCTAAAGACTATGATAAAATAGAAACACTAGAGATAATTAAGATTTTTTTTAATGTACAAATAAATGCAAAACAGACGAAAAATTAGCCATTTCTCTTCGTTACCTTGACGTCGATGTCGAGAAAGCCGCCTTCTGCCACTTCGAACATGAGGCTCATTTTAGTCCCAGAAGCGACCTTGTCAAAGAAACATTCTTCGGCGTGGGCATCTATATTGACAAAGTAAGCACTTGCCGTTGTAAATAAAAGTAATAAAGACAGCGTCGGTATCAAAATATTATCCATTATAGCCAGCTTTTTGATTTAGGGAAATCTGCGATAGGGAGAAGATGGAGAAAGTCGAACAAAACTAATGCCACGTATTGTAACAACAGTGATTATTAGCCGTTGTTATGATGTTGTCGATGATGATGACTACGCATGTCAACCGGAAGTAACTTACGATACCACTTACTTTCGGTTATTGTAACTACGGATGCTTAGAATTGCTATAAATTATAATTTATATGGCTAATGGTAGTATTAAAAATACATGCGTCGTTTTTTTGTTTTTTTTGTGTTTTTACGTTTTTGTATAGTGAAATATTTAAAATTTATAATTAATCTCTGAATTGTTATGTATCAATCCGTAAAGGATTGTATTTATATTATATGAGTATGCAAAGATAAAAAAATGTTTTTATATCCAGTCCGGTGGTAAAAGTAGCTGGTGGCAAGAGAAGTGGCAGTGATGCCATAGCCATCGAAACTGTTTTACTACCCCTAGTTGGCTGATGAGGGCAGAGTATCGCATGTTGTATGAAAATTATTTTTATTTCAAATACTCTATTTTTTTTAGGTAAGTCTTAGTTTAATATCTAGAGATAAAAAGACAATTTGTTTAGTAAAGTGTAGCGGACAGAGCCAATCTCTCCGACATAAACAACAAAAAATATTCTGTGCCGTGCATGAAAGCTTGGAAGGTAAATTTGCATAGCGTCAAGGTGAACTGATACAAAGAAAAAAGTTGAGATTGAAAACAGAACAAACTGGAGAGCGGCATGAATCACAGTAAAAAAAGATTGTCTTGAATTTTTTTGGTTTTGTGCGTTACTTGTTATAAGCTATCTCAGCATTATGATGGCAGATAAAATCCATCTGAAGCATATACCGGAGTTTAGTGATTCAGGCCCGAGCCACTCCATTATTGAATGGATTGAGAAGGCTGAGATTGTATGTCGGCTGAGCTCTGTAAAGAAGATACAATGCATAATCCTTATGCGTTTGTCAGGTGGCGCCTTTGCAGTGTACCAACAATTGAGTGAAGAAAAATAAAGAAAGCTTTATTTACAATGTTCGCCCTGTACTCCTATGTAACGTATGCACAATTTGTGGTACACCGCATGCACCCAGGTGAAACCGTAGATGTTTTTCTGGTGTACTTGCGGAAGCGTTCTGTACTATTCGATGATATGATGGATCGAAGTGTCAAAGCAACTTTTGTCCATTGGTTGCCCGACCATGTCCGACAGTTCGTACGAGCTTCTTCTCAAATGGAGGAAATGAGCATTTCTCAACTTCTGGCTTGAGAAAGAGCTATATTGAAAGATGACCCACCTGGACTCGTATTAATTACGGCAGCCGTGAGGCCAATGAAAACCAAGGAAAGACAGACAAAAAACACCAAGACAAGGTGTTTTGAATACGAGGGAATTAACCACTTACCTAGAGATTGTCTCGCTTGTCGCGACAGACAGAGAACTCGGAACCCCCAACTGCGGAGAAGTGGTGTACATTGTTACCAATGTGAAGGACTAAGCCACATTTCTTTGGATTGTCTGGGAAAAGGTTCAGGGGACAACAGTTATGCGCCGGCTTCTTCCCCAGACAAGATGTGAACTCGGCGCTGCCAACTGTAAGAATAGCGGTGAATGGGAAAGAGTGCAATGCACGAGTTGATTCTGCACCATAGTGAGCAAAATAGTGTGCCAGACGTGGTAAAAGCAGACCACTGAGATGTTTAATATTGACAGGAGAATGCAGACATGTGGAGTTAGATCCGTTAGCCTCTGACTGGAGAGTAGACGTGCAGTTGTAATTGTAAGGCAATTTGAAGCACATCTATTTCAAGAACTTTCCAAAAATCTGGGTATTAACTGTACAAAGACCACTAGTTATCACCAAGTTTCTAATGGTATGATTGAGTGCTTTGATCGTCAATTGAAAGCCGCTTTATGTGCAGCGCCTGATTCTTAATGATGGATTGAGTATGTACCTATTGTTCTTCTTGAGTGCATCTCAAAACCACACCTGACCTTGTGTCTAATCACCTAGCAAGGAGGTAAATAATATGTTAAGATAAGATGTGCAGTTTTCAGAATTGTGCTGAAAGCATGTTGTAGAGGGGGGGGGTATGAAGGTTGCCCTTACAACCTTTGAGAGACACAAGACAAAGATGGCAAAGAAAGATTACAAAACACAGGAATTATTAAGCTGTAAAGGTACAGGTAAATGAATAGGATCAGCTACTGACGTCACGGTGTCGTAGGGGTTGAGTTACTTCTCCAACGTTGGTGGTCGAAACGTGAATGTCTCTGAGGTGGGAAAAATACCTTAGTGGGTCTAGTCGCTCTCTCTAATCGATGCTGGTTGGGTGTAGATATCACACCAAGGTTGGATGACTGCTGGGCAGATGGTAAGAAAGTTATCCTGAGAAGGACAGGTAACGCATTAAATTGTAAATACGTTGTCCTCAAAAGGATAGTGTTTGTTCTTGGAAGGAAGACTAGAATGACAGCCTAGTCAGGAAAGAAGGACATCAGTTCACGGACTTGTCGAGTAATGGCTGGATAGGCAGGAGGTAGCCAACGTGCAGACAAAGTCATCAGAACATCAACGAGAGCAGCAGGTCAAAGTAAGCTGGACATCAGCAGGAACGGCTGACCAAGTTGATGGCTGGATCAAAATAGTACTAGTCATAGCCATATTTATGAGCTTTTCAAGTTTCCCCAAATTACAACAAACGTCCTGTTGCCAGACAGAAAAATAAATCAGGCCAGTAATTTAATAGGATAATGGGCAGAGCATCAGCTATAAGCTGATATCTGAAGAAACGGTCACAGTTTCTTGGGAGTGGGGTGGGGGGGGTAAGGAATGTAGGTGGATATGTGCAGTATACTGCTTAGACTATGTCAAATCATACAAGTTTGTGAACAAGGCTAGCTGGAAATATAAATAGTGTTGATTAATAACGAGACCACGATAACGTAAGCTGAAACAGATATTATACTTAGATCTTATATATTGTGTTACCTAGACTATTTTCTGTCTTATTATTTTACTCATTGCTGGGAGAGGGTTTCGGGTTCATACCTTTCCCAACAGTATTAGTGCATAAACGACCAGAATAGATCCGATTGGATTTGAAGACAGCATAACCGATTTCATGGTTCATCCACACACTCCCATGGACATAAGAAACGAGATGAATAAAATGATGGTTTCAAGACAGACATTGAAAAGGAAAGGGATAGAGAGGAGGGGGTCGCAACTGGATATCACATAGATGCCCGAATCATAGTAAGTAGCCAGTACAGTTCCACTTGGGACCAACAAAAAACTTGCATAACATCAGTAGTAAACAGGCTAGTTATTTTATTCTATTTTTTTATAGAAATCGCTCCAGGCAAGGCATGAAGCCACTCGATGTAAGGAACTAACAAGAATGAAAGATGATTATCACAAAGGAAGGAGATGCCTATTGGCCTTAGTCTTAAAACGACCAAAGCTATAAGTAGGAGGAAAACAGTCAGCAGGAAGAGAGTTCCACAAGCCTGCAGTTGTTGGAAAGAAGCTACTGGAATAGGAAACCGTATTACAATGAGGTATCAAAACAGCAAATTGATGGAAACCACTAGACCAACGAGTCAAACGAGCTGGAACAAAAGAAGTGGGGAATAGATCACATAATTCTGAAGAACACATGCTATAATAGTATTTAAAGAAAAGACTGAGACTAGCAACATCACGTCTGTGAGAGAGAGAGGGTGCAGAGAAGAAGAAAGGGTGGAGTCAATCAAATTACAGATACGTTTCTGCATCTTATCAAGATCCCTCAAATGGGACAAAGATTAACTAGTCTAAATATGACAACAGTTGGGGCAGAAGGTCTGCTCCTTAGCCTTCCAGCATCCAATGATCAAATACAGGTGGTATCTGTTCTGCCTTCTCAGGACTAAATTAAATTATTGCATGATTTTTTTTTTCTTCCTGTAACACTCCTTCTTCTATAGCAAACGTATCCAGTTAGCGAACATTTCCACGTAGTGTCCAGTTGGCAGATGAAATATAAATCGTGCTATGATTTAGTACAGTCCTGGAAAGCGGGAACAGATACTACCTGTATTTGATCATTGTGTGCTGGAAGGTCAGGGAGCAAACCCTCTGTCCAAAAACTGGCTTGTTTACAGTTTGGGCTTGCATGCGATATTAGATTATCAATGAAAAAAATGTCTACTGTAATTTGTATGTTGTTAAAGAAATCTAGCAAACAGATAGATAAATAATTTTAATCAACTTCTCTTAAGCTTTTAATAAAATTTAGAAGAACAGCAAGAGATTCGACCTGCATGCATGACATATAGCAAACAAATGAGAAAAAGAGCAAAACTCTGTGGCTGACATACTCGCTGAAGTTCGCCTTGGCACTCAATCCATCAGACCAGGGGTTGTAGCAGACTGAAATAGGATCTATTTCTTCTCGTCCCCTGTGAGCAAATTGGTCATACGCTGACCAATCGGCTTGCAGGGCGTATTGATATCAACTGTCCCTTCATGGACTATTTTCTACCACCTGGTTAGTTGAAGATTTCAGAGAGAGAAATCGGCCAGCAACGAAGAAACATCTCTCTCCTGCCATTTCCCCTGCATCGTTCCAGCAGCAGCCATCTCCACTGGGAATATATTTGCTGACGACCCGGCAGCCTCTTTTCTTCACTGGGACACAGTTCCAACCCTCTGTTAAATAAAACCTTTTTTGTTGCCTGTTACTCGGTTGTTGTTCATTCATTTTGTGCGATAAATGTAAGGAAGGGACTAACACCCCCCCCCTTCTATTACAGGGTTACCATGACAGCTCCAGACCCTCTTCTGTCGAAGTTAAATATGGTCCAGCTCAGTCTCAGAACATGCCCCCCCCCCCGCCATCCCAAACATTATCTTCTCTCTTTGACGAGGTGTTGGTTTATTGCCAATCGTCAGGGAATGCGAAGGGGTCTATGCCTTTGGAAGCGCTGACCTCCTCTCCCCCCACCTTCCGGGCCTTGTGCCACATCATCCTTGCTGGGAAGGAAGTATATCAACACTACACAAAAATGAGTTCTGGAGAAAGACTGAAATCCTATCTATGAAATGGTGAGAAGCTACACACAATTTCATTTGAGTGGGTTTGGGATATTACCAGATGTGTCTGGTAATATACCAGACTCACTCAAATTCAAGCTTCGCTTTTTCCAACAACAAAAAAAAGAAAGAAGAAAACATATAGACAAACAAACAAAAAAATGCGCATAATCATAAACTGTTTGATAGTAAAGTATGTAAAACAGACGTTAAACCGAATATGATGATAGACAAGTCTCAAATGAATATGAATTCAAGGAAAAATTATATTTTTTAGCATTTTTGGTCATCCGTAAATGACATGAAGCGGTTTTTACTGCAAAGAGTACACGCTGTAATTCCAGTAAATACAAAATTTAAATCTCACGTTGATTTAAATTCTGAAATTCGTTTTTAGTTTGATATTTTATTTAAGAATATTTTCTGCCGATTTTTTTAATTTCCTATTTGAATATTTAGTTTCAACCGGATGTTGTATTACTGCAGATCTGTTGTAATCAGCCAGGTGGCCTCAAACATTTATTATAGTGTGGCCAGATTGTCCGTAGCCACTGTTTGACGCTCTAGTGATTGATTTTCTAAACTTATCTTTTTATCTTGCTGTCTTATATTTTAACACATTCACGTTCTTATTGACTGTGAATTATTCTTTGTTTTCAAATAATTTAATCTCTCTCTCTTTTTACAACATTTTGCAAAACTTTATTACTCTTCCAGAATCTTTACTGGTTGATGTCAAATTTCGGGTATCTTTTACAATAATCCGCAGAGTCGCGGACGGGGTCCAAAAAACGAACGAAAACGGGGTAAAAAAATATATATATATACAAGTGAATGTGACCTACGTCGAGAATAGATATTTTCCTACTTACCTATGATATTTGTTTGTATTTTTACGTAGTATAAATGTTTTTTTATTAGATGTAAAAAAAAAATTCCTTGTTTTTTGGGGGCACGGATTTTTACTTAAAAGAATGGCGCCGATGAGCCTAATTTCAAGCCTCGCTTAAGAACCCCCCCCCCCCCATGTTCGTGTGACAAAAATATTGATTTCTAATAAATAGCAGTTGTAACGGCTTAAAAATACAAACACATGTCACAGATAAGTTGGAAAATAACTTTTATCGGCTACAGTTATTTTTATTTGTTGTATATTTGTTTTTTTGACCGTTTTCACTCTGCGGATTATTGTAAAAGATACCCCAAATTTCTGTTTCTCCCATAAATTTGACATTACCGGCAAAATATGGTTTTTAAAAAAAATTTCTCTCCCATGATCAACTCCACATATTCGATGACGTTCGCTTTGAATTACAGGTGCATCGGTGTTGTGTTGTTAAATGCAATCGATAAATCTTAACATGTTAAAAGTTTATTTCGTTCAAAATTTACTGAGAAAAATAACGGAAAGTTCGAAATTGACCCTAAAATCAAATTAATTTCGGTAATATCCACGGCGCTTTAAACTTTACTATTGGCGACATAAATTATTTTAAAGAAAATACAGTTGGGAAATTAGTCAAAAACAATTTATTTTGGCTAACGTACTCATTTGTGACGTATTTGCGTTATAAAGGTTTTATTTTTTCGTTCTGTTAGCTGTCGTTATAAATGCCCAATATTTTAATATAAAGCTGTTAAGTCACCGTAAATATTGGTTGTGAGTAAAGTAATAAGTGGTCATACATTTTGTTTAGTCACAGGAAGTAAGGTACATAATCGGCTCTCCATGGTTTTACTATGTTATTTATCTCCCCCCCCCCCCCCACAGCGGTAAGATGTGACACAAGGTCGGGAAAGTGGAATTTGAAAAGCCAGCGCCCGAGAAGATGAGCACTCTGGCCTACAAAAAATGCCTGGGCAGCTCCGTCGGCATTCCCCGGTAGGGGAGCCTCAGGCAGTAAGCAATAAACTTACTCCTCCCCAAAGAGATGAGGCAAAGCCTGGGAGGGTGGACCTCCTAGAACTGCACAGGACAAACCCACAGACCGGTACAATCAAGCCCCGAAGGCCAAGACGATACCGGTCTATATAGGGTGTAGTATCCATCGGAACAAATACTACACTTTGATCTTAGCCAAAAAGCCAAGTATTTATTTACTCCTCTCCAGGAGTTAGGCACAAGGCCAGTTTTATCTTACTCCCACAAGTAAGATGTGACCCAAGGTCGGGTCGGGAAAGTGGGATTTGAAAAGCCAGCGCCCGAGAGGTGAGCACTCTGGCCATTAAAAATTGCCTGGGCAGCCCCGTCGGCATTCCCCGGTAGGGGAGCCTCAGGCAGTAAGCAATAAACTTACTCCTCCCCAAAGAGAGGAGGCGAAGCCTGGGAGGGTGGACCTCCTAGAACTGCACAGGACCCATAGACCGGCATAAATCAAGCCCCGAAGGCCAAGCCAATACCAGTCTATGGGGTGAAGTATCCCTCGGAACAGCACAAATGAGTAGGTAAACCAAAATAAATCGTTTTTGACTTATTTCCCAACTGTATTTACTTAGAAATGATTTGAATTACACAGTATTATTATTAATACCCCACTTCCATGTCCTGTAAAACGATCCCCCCATGTCCTGGCGTTGCCCGGGGAAATTAAGGAAACTAAGAATTGCAAACCCCAGAAGTAAATTTGTAAGGTGATGATGGGGAAGATGAAAGGGGTTATTCTTTTATCTTCTCGTAAAGAAACGGAACAACGAAAAGTATTTCTGTAACTATAACAAAAAGGGGTTTATTAACTCAAGGTTACCTATACTGTTTGGTATAGGTAGAAGAGAGTGGGACGGTGTCCGTCTGAGGAAGAATATAAGAGTTCTTAGGGCTGCCCGTGGATTTCTTCAGGTGAAGATGGTAGTAGTGGTCTAGTGGGCGACGGCGGCAGGAGAGAGAGCGTTTCCTCGTTCCTTATTGGTGCTCTCTGCGATGTGTCCAAGCTGGTGCCAGGAGGTCGTCTGATCTTTTTCCTCGAACCCTAAGGGAACATAAGTAGTCCCTTAGAGAACTAACGATATTACTGCGCCCTGTGATTTGATTGGACAAGCCAGCTCACAGGGACAGTGATTACGCATTCAAAAGTAGTCCCTGTTGGTGACTGCTACATAACCCCCTGCTTAGGCTGAAAGCCGACAGGAAATAAAAGGAAGTGTAGCAGTGGGAAATAACAAAAATACAAAATTTGTCAATTAACAAATGTTTAAAAAGTTGTTTTTTTGTTTTTTTTGCTTTGCAAGGAAAAGTCTTTTCTGCAAGAAGTATTTGAGGAAATGTTTGTATATTAATGAAAAAATATATTTTTTTTTATTTAAGAGTTTGTTTTCTCTTTGAAAAAAGTAATTTTGGAGAAGTGTGGATCCTTAATGTGAGAAGTATGTTTTGAAAAATAGAGTACAAGGCTCATTCTATATATAGACAGTTTTTTGGGCCAATGTACTCGTCGACCACTACGTGTGGTGATGACATAATTTTCTTTAGGGGTTTCTAAAAGTAAATGTGTTTTTGCAGTTGTCTGATGCACAGTAGGGGGAATATGGGGCTCAGGTGTTTCTGCGTTAAGAAAATCTCTTTTCACCCTGTCGATGGATACAGTGTCTTTTTTGCCACCAATGTCAAGGGTGAAAAGTTTGTCAGTGCGTGAAAGCATGCGATAAGGACTAGAATAAGGAGGAGTAAGAGGGACTTTCACAGAGTCTTTTCGCACAAAAACATGAGTCCACGAGGAAATGTCTTTAGGGACCAAAGATTTAATGGTCTGTTGCCTAGCTGCATAGGTGGGAGCTCATTAAAGTAAGCTCGCAGTCTGTTTATATACAGAGCTGTATCTTGCCGTTAAATCTATCGGGGTCAGCATCTGACCCAGCAACGATAGAGGTAGTCCATAGACAAGTTCGACTGAAGAGTATCCGAGATCCTCCTTGATCGCAGCGCGACAGCCAAGAAGGACAACAGGTACATACTCGCTTCATCGCTGCTGGTCAGGATAAGCATGCAACGCGGCTTTCAATTGGCGATGGAAGCGTTCTATCATCCCATTAGAAGCTGGATGATAGCTAGTCGTACGGGTACGTTTAATCCCTAAAATCCTGGAAAATTCCTGGAATAGGTGGGATTCAAACTGTCCACCACGGTCGGTGGTAATAGTTGAGGGGACTCCATAGCGCGATATCCAGCCCGATATAAGGGCTCGCACTACGGGTTCAGCCGAAATGTCCCTTAGAGGGATGGCTTCAGGCCACCGTGTAACACGATCTATGTCGGTCAGGAGATAAGTAAATCCCTGACTGACAGGCCATGCTCCAACCAGATCAATATGAACATGGCTGAATCGAGCGTCTGGAGTGCTGAATGTTCCAAGGGGTGCACGGATATGCTTGTGCACTTTTGGCAGGATACGCAGGAACGTGTCCAGGCATTGATATCACGCCTCATATTTGGCCAGAAAAATCTAGCTGAAATCAGCTTCACTGTGGCTTTGAGTCCGGGGTGTGCCAAGTTGTGAAGGGTATCAAAAACAACCCTACGATGAGTCAGTGGAACAAAGGGGCGAGGTGAATCTGTTGAAGTGTCACAGATGATCTGCGTGTCCGAAGTGGGCACAGGCAGGTATTTGAATTTGTAAGTTGCAAACTCAGGTGACGACAGATCCAGAGTGTCCAGACATGGCTGGTCTAAAGCCATTTGTTGTAGATCGATATCCGAAGGTGAAGACAGAGAATTAATAGGAAGGCGGGACAAGGCGTCTGCCGCCGCATTCTGTTTACTAGATATATGTCAGATATCGTTAGTAAATTGCGAAACAAAATCCAAGTGGCGAGTTTCTCGAGGAGAATATATGTCCAGCTTAACACGCAGTGCGTATGTAAGTGGACAATGATCAGTGTAGATCACGAATTGACGGCCCTCGAGTGAGTGCTGAAAGTGTTTCACTGCGAAGTACATTGCCAGTAGTTCACGGCCAAACGTGCTGTAACGTTCTGCCGGTTTCAGTTGTTTCGAAAAGTATTCGAGAGGTTGCAGTTGGCCTTGGTGCTGCTGTTGCAACACTGTACCTACAGCTGTGCCCGATGCATCAACGACCAGTGAAAACTGGGCATCGGAAACAGGATGTGCAAGCAAGGATGTTGTCGCTAGTTTCTGCTTCACTTCATTGAATGTATTCAGCTGAACATCATTCAGTGAAATCTGCTCGTTTTTCTTCTTCCTGTTACGTAACAGGTCGGAAAGAGGAGACAGGAGATCTGCACAGTGTGGGATAAAACATCTGTAATAATTTAACAGACCCAGAAAGTGCCTTAGTTGGCGAAGTGAAGTGGGTGGTTGAAGGTCTTGTAGAGCTTTAACCTTTTCAGGCAAAGGAGATATGCCTTCAGGGCTGATAATGTGGCCCAGGAAAACTAGTGACGAAGCACCGAAAACACATTTACCAGGGTTAATCCTCACCTGGTATTGCTGAAACCGTTCGAACAGTAGGTGGTGATGGGTGACATGTTCCTCAGGTGAGGCACTCGCCACAAGTATGTCGTCTATGTAATTATAGATGAAGTCAAGATCTCGCACTACTTCGTCCATGAAGCGTTGAATGGTACTAGCCGCGTTTCGCAAACCAAAAGGCATAGTAAGGAATTCAAACGCTCCAAAAGGAGTTGTTACCACCGTTTTGGGTATATCGGCCGGATTCAGTGGAATCTGATGGTAAGCCTTTACTAAGTCCAGTTTGGAGAAGGTCTTACAACCGTGCAGAGACGAAGCCCTGTATATGTGGGATTGGGTAACGATCAGATACCGTCATGGCATTGAGTTGTCGATAGTCCCCAGTCGGACGCCAATCTCCGGAGCGCTTCGGGACCATATACAATGGGGAAGCCCAAGGACTGGACGAGGGGCGTATAATTCCCAGTTGCAGCATATGGTTAAATTCCGCCTTTGCCGCTTTTAGTTTCTCTGCAGGTAAGCGACGAGGGCGTGAGAACACAGGAGCTCCTGTGGTCTCAATATAATGTTTTGTTGAGTGAGTTGGATTACTCACAACAAAATTAAGATTCGTTAACTCTGGGTAGGAGTGGAGTAGGGTCTGATATGGGTGATCGGTTGCGGCAATAAAGAATACCGGGCTGACAGATGGGGTGTTTGATTTAAAACCCGGTACGGAAAGTTCCGTATTAGCATCTATCAGCCGTCGTCTGCGCATGCCCACTAATAGATTGAAATGGTGCAGAAAGTCCGCGCCCAGAATGGGGTAGGGTAAATCTACGACTGTAAAGACCCACATAAAGTCCATGCGCAATTCCAAGTCCAAAGAACGAGAAATTTAACTGTATGTGGGAATAGGGGAGTGATTTACGTCTTGCAGTGAAATGGGCAACACTGGTGGCTTTTTAGCTAGTAGTTTCAATGCCCAAATACTGCAAGCGGCTCCAGTATCAACCAAGCAACGTGCTTGGGATATTGAGTCCCTAATGAAATATGCACGGTTATCATGAGACCCTAGTGGAGACCGTGCCGTGCTCGGGTCCCCAGAATTTAGTTTCCCTGGTTAGGGAACGAACAAGGTTGTTTACACTTATGTGCTTAATTGCCATAGCGACTGTGGTAGTAATACAATCCTGGCTTATTTGAGTGGCGATGGTGTGGGGGACGACGAACGATTACGACGTCTAGGCGATTGAGATTTAGACATGCCTAATTTTCGCATGTTTCTCTCAAGTCGCTCTATCGCATGGAGTATGGCCAATGTAACCTGTTGACTGCTATCTCCAGCGTTAGCAGATAAAGCGCTCATTTTTTTTTTTTAATGGGACCCCAGACCAAGAAATCTAGGTTAAAAAAAAATAATAAGTATGTATTTTTTTTTTTTTTTGGGGGGGGGGGGGACAGAGGGGATAGATATATTTGAGTGTATGTATTTGTGTGTAAAAGGGAAAAAAACTAATGTACTTACTCTTTTAAGGGGTCTTTAAAAAAAATTATTCGTAAAAAAAAAAGTCTTTTTTTTTTGTTAAAGGCAAAAAGAATGCTTTCTTTCTTCGTTTGTTGAGTCTACTTTCTTCGGTTGAAGTCAAAAGAATTGATCAGCGCCATTTTGGAGGGTGGATACTTCGCAGCGTCGAAGAGTCTGACCGTCTAAAGTTGTTTGAAACTTGTTTTAGATTCGGAAAAAAGTTTTTTTTTGTTAATAGTTTTATATTTTAAGGTATTTTGAAGTATTTCTATGTCAAGAATTCGTTCAGTTAAAGACAGTAAAATATTTTATAAAAGAAAAAGTTTTTTCGATGCGAAGTACGCTTTTACTGTGATAGAGAGAAAGAGAGAGAAAAAAAAAGGTTAACGGTAGTTTTTTTTCTTTTTTAGTGTTAAAAATAACTGTCCTTTTTTCTTTTTTTCTTTTTTTTTTAAAAGCTTTTAAAGAGAATTTAAAAAGTTTCCGAATCTCTCAAGGTTGAAATTTTTTCTTTTTCTGTTTACAAAAACGCAGAGTTTCGTGTCTTGCTCAATTTGTGACTGTGGGGTTGAGTTTGAAACCTTTTCGTCGCAGAAATAACTTTTCGAGGGTCTTTTTTGTTTCTTTTTTTTATATTCCGTTTTTTCCGTACGTTTCGTATATTAGAAGATCTGTTTTTTTCTTTTTCTTTTAGCGCCGGGTCACCATTTGTAAGGTGATGATGGGTAAGATGAAAGGGGTTATCCTTTTATCTTCCCGTAAAGAAACAGAACAACAAAAAGTATTTCTGTAACTATAACAAAAAGGGGTTTTATTAACTCAAGGTTACCTATACCGTTTGGTATAGGTAGAAGAGAGTGGGACGGTGTCCGTCTGAGGAAGAGGAAAAATATAAGAGTTCTTAAGGCTGCCCGTGGATTTCTTCAGGTGAAGATGGTAGTAGTCGTCTAGTGGACGACGGCGGCAGGAGAGAGAGCGTTTCCTCGTTCCTCGCTGGTGCTCTCTGCGATGTGTCCAAGCTGGTGCCAAGAGGTCGTCTGATCTTTTTCCTCGAACCCTAAGGGAACATAAGTAGTCCCTTAGGTAACTAACGATATTACTGCGCCCTGTGATTTGATTGGACAAGCCAGCTCACAGGGACAGTGATTACGCATTCAAAAGTAGTCCCTATTGGTGACTGCTACAAATTAACTGAAGAGACTCTTTTCAGGGTAGCACTTTTTGTATCCGCCATTAACACTGACTTATCCTACCACTCAAACGGGGGGGTGGGGGGGAGGGGCGTTGCAACTCGAACTTAGTGTTAGTGATAGGATAAGTAATTAGTTTTTACAACTTTTCAGTAATTAAGTCCCTCTCCAGTTAAACGACAAGTGACAAGTCATTTGCGGCAGCACTTTTTTTTATCACCGCCATTTACAACTACTTACCGCCAGACGATATTTTATATCGTTGTTTTGTTATCACTAAAAAATCTTACTAAACAAATTATTCCATCCGTTTTGTTTACAAAATGCTTAACTACACAAAATCAAAATAAATAATGAAAAAAGAATGTGCAAACATCGGTAATTCAAAAAAAATATGACACTTCGTTAGTTTATGAATTTAGTTCTTTTATATTTTTCGACTTTTTACATTTGATTTGATGGAAATAAATCAATTATTATAAGCTGCTTCCTAATAATATGTATAGTTGCTAATTACTGGACATTACTAAGAAATTTCTTACTAAAACTTTTCTCTGTAATTATTATTTAGTAGAAATTTTGGTCTTCCCATATTCGCCCCCAGTCGTGGACCCCAGTCACGTGTTTGCCAGGCCTGTATTATGGATCGCCTTGCTCCTAACCCAATCAACCGGAAGTAATTCAGACTTTTAATTTTTTATCCAAACATTGATCTTTATTTTTAAATGATAACGTTTCGTTTTATAAAGTTTTAAATCATGCAAAAAAAAAGTCAATGTTGACTATTCGTTTTATAAAATATTACATTATTAAATAAAAAAAACATTGTTCGCTGTTATCATTGTTCACTTTATTGATTATTTGGGATAAACACTTCTAATTCTATATTACTTCCGGTTGATTGTCTGCCCCTGTTATCAAAGTTGAAAACAAATAAATTCTGACTCACAGCTAAACTAAAGTGACAAAAATATAATCTGTTTAAAGGGAATTATTTTACCTAAAAGAAAAGGGTGCTTATGCATTATGGAAACAAACAAAATTTCCTTCCTTAAGTCTAGAAGAGTGATTCAAAAGGGGAGATAATTTGAAATTTTTGCGGAAGGGGAGATAATTCAAACTGTCTTAATTCTTTTCTTAATTTTCCGAAAATGGATGTCAATGCGTTAAATCTTCAAGATCTAAAATGACAATTCGATGCTAATTTTTAATAATGAAGTCGATTTTCTATTTTAAAATGATTGCCATTGATTGGTTCATTTGAGTCACAAATAGTTGCGGATACAAAAAGTGCTGTCGCTCTTTTCATCACAAATTCTAAGTCTTTATCCACGATAAAAAAAAAGTTGCTTGGCCGCAGTGTGTGTTTTGTTGGGTGTGGAAGGGACTTTGTATTAAATTTATGATTTAACAAAAGAATAAAATCGCTGACTTGTGTACAAATGAACCGTAATGCATTCTGGTGGAATTTAATTTCGTAATGAAATTAATCTGTGCATGTGTGAGGTACTCATTGACTTGTTTGTTTTACCCTGGTGTGTGTGGGGGTGTTTATTATTTACAAAGACGAACCAGATTGCAACACCAGGACTAAATTAACCTCCATAATCTAAAAAAATAATATCATACAATGAAGTGCTGATTAACTATCCATACTGACGCTTTCTGGAGCAGTAAATGTTTATATACGATTCTTTGTGAAAAAATCATTTACAAACGCCTACTGCTCCAGAAACCGCCGGTATCGATAACTAATCAGCACATAATTGTATGATATTATTAACATATATATTATTTTTTAATAAATATTTTTATATCCACAGACATGTTTGTTTCATCTTATAAAGATTCATCAGTGTGGCTATATACAGCTGATGCACCGACCAGACCCGAATCATCACTGACTGTTAAGACCCAACATCTAAGCTGACATGCCCATTGAGACAACTGTGTTAATGAGAAGGAAATTATCATAGTTATTTTTACGATGTAAAGTTTCTAAGAGGATTCAATTTCAGAGGAAAGAATCTTGCATATTTGCTAAAAAGAAACTTTATCTTTTTTATTAGAGTGCTCGTGCCTTAAAGGAGCTAATATTATTATTTAATAAATATTTTTATATCCACAGACATACATATTTCATCTTATAAAGACTAGTCAGTGTAGCTATATACAGCTGACGCTGGTGGTTGACGTCCGGTGGCCTACCAACTGGGCCACCAAATACGCTGCTGATAAAGAAAGAAAGTATATTGTATTTAATAAAAGTATTCATTTGTTTACATTTTTAAAATACTTTTTTACGATACTGATAACCAAAAGGATTCAATTTCTTTTTATGGAAAGATATATGTATTATTGAATATTAAGTAAAGAAGTTTATTGTTATTATTATTTATAAGTGAAAAAATTTATGTAAGGGTCTTTGAAAAACTGGTTTATAATATGCAAAGCAGAAAGAAATGAAAGAAGGTGGTCTGATTACACAGCTGTTTCCTTTAACGAAATCTATGTCTTAAATAAAACTTTTAAAGGTATGCATACAAAAACAAGAAGACGATTATACGGATATTTGATAGGTTTTAGGCAAGAAGAATAAAGAAAATCTGTCTATTATGTTGACTGTTATCAAAGGATAAGAGGATCAGGGGCGGATTTAGATGTTGCGTGTCCTGGGGCAACTTTATATTGGACTCCTTATACATATACAGTGCATTAGTATACAGTGCTGATTCGGTCAGATCCTAGTAAGTTTGATCCTAGTAAGTTTGATCCTGGCAAGTTTGATCCTAGTAAGTTTGATCCTAGTAAGTTTGATCCTACTAAGTTTGATCCTAGTAAGTTTGAGCCCGTGTTAATCACTACACTGATAATTTTATGAGCCTCCTTACTGTTGTTGCAATACTATTATGGGCCACTGAGCATTGATTTAATTTTTTATTTTGTTTATCTTACAATATATCAAACCTTTTTTTAATATTCTTTAATACTAAAACAATACCTATTGTCAGCGATTCATAGTTATTTTTACCCATACATAAATAATATATTAAATAGATCGATCATAGTTACGGGTGACCATAAGACTTCCTTTTTATTGACTACTACAACGATATGTAGGGGAAACCGCTGCTCCTTTTCTTGGAGTGCTCCATTTACCCATGATCCTCACCTTATAATGCTGAGTGTTTAATAAAAAGGCATGAAGTACAATTCTTTGAGTCTTTGGTATAATTCGACTGAGGATTGAACCTGGGTTTCCTGGCCCAAATGGGCACACATGTGACAGACGATGTCATACGATGCCTAATAATATAAGTGCAAAATTAAACAAAAAGGATTTGAACTTGGCATAAGCAACTCTGTAATCAGTGACTGGATCCATTATGCCAATCGCCATCCACCATCACCAACACCATCGGGCCACTATGCAGCCTACTAAACTTTGCATTAGTTCTAGGTTGCTGTCATTTAAAAGAAATATTTTCAAATGTTTGTTATTAAAGTAGAGTGATTGAAGGACTTTCAAATGGGCTTAAGAATGTCTTATAATTGCATTACCCGTTCTTTCGAGGTACCCGGTAAGATCCAACAAGAATGACAAAGAACAGAATGTATATGGAACAACTTTGGTTTTCTTTATCTGCCATCACCGGATGGTTTATGCCGGCTACGCACACACATAAAAAAATCTTTTGACATACTTTTGTCTCATGAAAGTAGTTTTCTTGCTGAAAGTCACAGAGTTGGTTTCCGCTAGAAACTCGTTTATATATACATCCGATTGGAAAGCAATTTGCTTTGCATTGTCTATCTGAACGTGAACTGAAGCAATTGTGCCACAAGCATTTTGATGAAGTACAAGTCAGGTGATTCCTTCACAGTACCAACTTGCTTATCAGTCGCATTTTTAGTCAGCGGACACGAAGATAGTCTGCTGACTAAAAATGCGGCTGATACGCAAATTGGTACTATGAAAGAACCCCCTGATAATAAAATTTGATTTGTACTTATTTTATTCTTTCACTTTATCTATATATATATATATATATATATATATATATATATATATATATATATATATATATATTATATATATCAATATTATATATATATATCAATATTATATATATATATATCAATATTATATATATAATATTATATATATATATATAATATTATATATATATAATTATATTATATATATATTAACATTATATCTACATATATTAATATTATATATTTATATTATATATATATATATTATTATTATATATATATTAATATTTTATTTATTAATATTATATATATATATATTAATATTATATATACATATATTAATATTATATATATATTAATATTATATAAATATATACATATATATATACACATATAAATATAATATTAATATATACATATAAATATAATATTAATATATACATATAAATATAATATCAGTATACACACACACATATATATATATATATATATATATTAATATCATATATTATATATATATATGTATATATTAATATTATATTTATATGTATATATATATATGTATATATATATGTGTATAAATATATATATATATATATATATTAATATTTTATGTATATGTATATATTTAAAATATGTATCTCTAGGACGCATCTTCTCTTGCAGGCAAGTATTGTTTAATATCATATGTACACACACACACACACATATATATATATAATATTTATATGCATATATTAATATTATATATATATATATATATATAATATTTATATGCATATATTAATATCATATTTATATATATATATATAATTTAGTATTAATAATTATTTATAAATAATATTTTCAAATTAACCAATATACACATGCGTTTCATATTATATATATATATATATATATATATATATATATATATATATATATATATATATATATATATATGTGTGTGTGTGTGGGGGGGGGGGTATATAACTTTCACCAAACACATAAAATTTTAATTTTCTACAGATTTGTATACTTTTAACTTTCTGAAACTGTTTAATTCTTTTTATTCATTTTAAATAAAAATAAGTTGCAGTATCTCAAATCTTTTCGCCTAACGTTGTCAGTCATTTTTTTTAGTTACATGAATACCGAAAACAAATTTTGAAAAAACAAAACAGTTTTAGCACGTTAAAGTTTACATGTTGGTAGATAATTCACTTCTACTGCGTTCGGTATAAGTTGTTTTTTTTACGATTCCTAAAATATTTTCAATTCAATTTGAAAGTAATTTTTGACATTGTTTTAGAATTCCTTGGTTGTATGACATAAAATGTAAATTACACATTTTGGGCACTTTTATAGCGTCCCAAATTAATGAAAGCATTACGCAAATTAACTCTCCGTTTACCCTTTCAATTGGTCAAATGCCTTTTTAAAACTTTCTCACTCGGAAGATTTTATGAAATAAAATAACAATCTAAAATCTATCAAATAACTAATTTTTTATTAACATTAAATTGAATTTTTATTTTCAAATTTAACATTTATAATTAAATTATATTTAATGTAGTTAAAGCAATATCATATTTTACAAGAGAAAAAGAAAAGTAATAAGATTTGGTGATCGTGCATAATTTCAACAAACAAAATTTCCTTTCTCGAGTGAATCGAAAGGGGAGATAATTTGTTTTTGTTTTTTTTCGGAAGGGGAGATAATTCAAACTGTCTTAATTCTTTTCTTAATTTTCCGAAAATGGATGTCAATGCGTTAAATCTTCAAGACATTCTATATCTAACTAGAGATAAGGCAAAGTTAGTAGATTTTTTTACAAACATGTACTTTATATGGGAAATATTTTCTTCCCACATCGTTGAATTGTACTCAGTGTAAAACTTCTTTTCAAATATGTACTTTATATTTTTATATTCTATGTGATGTTAAAGTTACTTAAATAAATCTAATTTATTTCAATTTTAATACCGTTTCTTAATGTATTTTATTATAAATATACTGTTTTTTTTTTTTAATGTATCTTGTTACAAATTCTGTTGCTTCTCCATCTGTGTTACGGTTTCCTCGTAAGAAAAAAATTCGAATATAATCGTTTCGTTATGAGACACCGTAAAAAAAAAATTCGAATTATTTCCCCTTTCGAAAGGAAATTTTGTTTGTTGCCATAATGCCCAATAACAATAACATTCAATAAATTACAATAACATTCAATAAATTAAAAAAGTATTTAAATTGAAATAAATTTAAAAAATGTCTCTTGTAGAGATCGAATACACGAGCGAAATTTATTTTAGAAGAGTTCCAATAGTTTCAGGGGCAGTAACTCTCTTTTTTTAGTTCGCAAGGTCTCCGAAAATGGAAAATATCCATTTTTTAAATAACAAGTCATGCAAAAAAATCAATGCAATTTTTTTTTTTAATCTAAGATTTTTGAAAAGATTTTAAGTTTATGGGAATTATAAAAATCAAGAGAAATAGACATTAAAACGGAAAAAAAAGTCGTAACAAGTTTTTGTCCACATCAGAAATCACGCTTTTGTTTCCTTCAAAAATATCTTCGATAATAAATACACATTTTGTGCTTCCATGACATCAACAAATTTGAAAGAAATTAGTTTTATTTTTTATGCTTCAAAACTTTAACTGAAATAATGCTAAATAAATGTGTATTTATTTTAAAATTTCAAATTTTTAAACTCAAACTTTAAAACTGGAATGAATGAAAAAATAAAAACCAAACAAAAACAGCAACATTAGAACGTTAACTATTTTTGGTGAACATCACATCTTTTTAGGTGAATTTCTATTTCAGTCAATCAAATTATTTAGAGCGAAATGGGTTTTCCGAATACTTCCAAGCAATTTATTTGTACTTAACCATGTTTTAGTAATAAAAAAACACACACATTAAAAACATTAAATTATAGCAAGTCTCATCTTGCATGTGAAACGTCGAAATGAAAAGTCGGTCGGAAAAATATAGTCGCCATCTTTATAAATACGTCGAAACTATTCTAAGGGCACATTAACCAATTTCCTAATTGTCTAATTAGGTTTGGGAATATTTTTTCTAGAATTCTATTTATCTTCCTCCCACAAGGTAAGATGTGACACAAGGTCGGGAAAGTGGGATTTAAAAACCCAGCGGTCATTTAAAAATTGCCTGGGCAGACCCGTCGGTATTACCCGGTAGCAATAAACTAACCCCTTCTCAAAGGGTGAGAAGGCAAAGCCTGGGAGGGTGCACCTCCTAGAACTGCACAGGACGGACAACCGATAGACCAGCGTAAATCAAGACCCGAAGGCCCAGACAATACCGGTCTATTGGGTATTTACTCCTCCCCAGGAGTTAGGCACAAGGCCAGTTTTATCCTACTCCCACAAGTAAGATGTGACCACAGATTGGGTCGAGAAAGTGGGGTTAAAAGCCAGCGCTAGAGAGGTGAGCACTCTGGCCATTTAAAAATTGCCTGGGCAGCCCCGTCGGCATTCCCCGGTAGGGGCGCCTCAGACAGTAAGCAATAAACTTACTCCTCCCCAAAGAGGGGAGGCGAAGCCTGGGAGGGTGGACCTCCTAGAACTGCACAGGACAATCCCATAGACCGGCGTAAATCAAGCCCCGGAGGCCAAGACAATACCAGTCTATGGGAACAGATACTACACTTTGATCTTAGCCAAAAGACCAAGGACGGTCTATTGGGTAACTTGAGTTATCGATCTTCATTAGCTAGACTCTTTTGGGACTTGTTTATTGAATATGGCTAATATTTCATCGGTCAAGTTTTCATTTCGGCGTTTCACGTGTGCGATAAAACTTGCTATAACACTGCTTTTAATGTTTTTGTTGTTATTATTATTATTTTTTATTTTTTACTAAAACATGGTTTAATTAAAGATAAGTTGTTTTGAAGGACTGCCAAAGCCATGCTGAAACCTATTTCACTCTAAATAATTTGGGTGTATGAAATCGGAATTATGTTATCCTTTTTCTTTTTTTTGTTGAAGTAATGAAATTAAATAATTAATAATAACAAAAAAATAAGAAACAAGGAAAAAATCCATAAAATGTTTCTTCTTCATCTTCAGAGTCGAGTCACATGATAATTGTATTATTTTTGATTCTCCAATTATTGTTTTTGTTCCATATTATTTAGGACAACATAATCACATCTGAAGAAGGCGTATTAATTTCTTGTTGTTCTTGAGGAGAAATAGCAGAACCTCCTATCGCCATGACCCGTGAACAATCTTCACAGTTGGCTTCAGCATTATAAACCGCCTCCATCATATCAGGGCTGAACTGGGTGCACAATTCCACCCAGAGGACGTGATAATTGATCTGTGTTTTTAACATTTCGTCCAGTAACCCGTCAAGAATTTTGTTGATTTCACCCAGTTGAGAATTAAGTTCTGAATAACTGAAGTTCTCCATTTTTGATGATAAAAAATACAGTAAATTAAAAATTAAAACACAATAAGTGCAGGCAGCACAAAATAATGTCGTCTGCTTCCTACAGCGTCTTCTTTTTACTTCTTTTATTTCATCAAAATCGAAATTTAATTATTTTCACTTAAAAAAAATTGAAATTACGTCTTTCGAAAAAAAAATAAATAAATAAATAATTGAAGGCGATTTCCAAGATTTCCCCTTTATTGTGGTTTCCTGTTGCTGCGGGATTGTTTGAAGCGAAATGAAGAGCCGGTGCTAAGTGGAAAGTGTTCCTTCGGATTATAGTTTAAGCAATTATTCAGAAAGTTTGCATTTTTAATAAGAATGTTTTTACTTTTAAGTAAATGCTATGATGCTTATACATTTTATTTATAATTTAAATGTTTGGAATAAAACAAAAACTATGCTTTAATAATAATACATGTAATTATTTAATATTTTTAATGTTTTCACAAATTGGTTTTTAGTTTATTATTTTTAAAGGTTTTCAGAAATTGTTTTACGTTTTTTTTGTTTAATATATTAATAATAAAAAATACTATTTACATTTTCAAATGTTTTATCTTTTGTCAGAAGTTTTAGATCATTAATAAATTATAATAATATTAAAAAAAAACAGATTTCGATTGATGATTTGTTTCTTAAGATCATATCAAAAAACAATTTGTTAAAACATAAAAAAGAATAAGTAATAAAATGTCTCATTTTTTCCTTTTGATCCAAAAAAAAATAAATAAAATGTCTTATTGTTATAGCATAGTTTTTAAATTTATTTAAAACGCTTACATTGTTAATAAAATGTATGTTTCCAATGTAAATATTATTTGTTTGTTAATACATTAAACTAAAAAACAATTTGTGAATAAAAACCCTGCGTTTACTTTTGGAAGCCTCGTAACTCTCGCTTATTTTGTCCTTTAGTCCTCATATTCCATGAGCAATGTTTCTGACAAAGGAGGAAGAATTGCTGTTTTCTGAGTCAGAATCTATCAATCTAACATTTATCGTTGGCTAGTTTTAGCTCCTTACATCAAGTGGCTTCATGCCTTGTCTGGAGCGATTTCCATAAAAACAAAAACAAAAAACAAATGTATTATTATTATAGCATATTTTTTGTTTTATTCCAAACACTTAATTTATTAATAAAATGTATTATTTTCATTATCATATTTACTTAAGAATAAGAACTCTTAATAATTGCTTAAACTATAATGCGAAGGAACACTTTCCACTTTGCACCAACTCTTCCTTTCATTTCAACCAATCAGGAAGCAACAATAAAGTAAAAATCTTTGAAACTACCTAATTGAAAAATGACATAGTAGCATAGTACCGAGATTTTCCTGTAAATGTATACCATAATGAAGTAAGGGTACTTTTTCAGATTACGATCCGAACTAACTTTGACCTTAACCCTGACCCTAACGACGTAACTATCTTTAATAAATAAGAAAATATTTTTTAATTATTATTTAAGACGGGGTGACTGCAAAAAAAGTGACTGTATGCTATATACACGAGAATTTACAGCTATTAGTTGAAATCGTTTTATGCATTACAGACTGAATTAATCATAAACTTATTATTATTACAACAGCAACAACCTTGAAAACAAACAAGTAATTTGCTTTTTAGTTAAGATTTTCCCCGTTTTCGAATAATAAGATTGATGAACGGAATGCAATTGTGTTCGAGATGGGTATATTTGCTATAACACCATGCTTAATTCTCAACATATGGGATAAACGAACACACACATATCCAAGGCAATGGCTAAATCCTTAAAAAATGACCCCCAGTCTGTAGTTGAATGAGGACATACATGGATGGTAACATTTAATGCTACTAATACAAAGCTTCTTTCTTTTAACAATTATAAGAAACATTTTCAACCACCGATTGTCATGGCTAATAACACCCTACCTAACAGTTCAACATTTAAACTCCTCAGCCTAACATTCACAGGTAACATGAATTGGAACAAATACATAGAAGACACTGCCAAGTCTGCTGCAAGGAAGGTGGGCTCCCTCTACCGAGCTAGAAAACTTCTCTCACCTGCCAGTATCCTATATCTCTACAAAGCCACCATCCACCCATGCATGGAGTATTGTTGCCACATCCGAGCTGATGCCTAAACTACTAGCCTCTCCCTCTTAGACAGGGTCCAAAAAAGAGCCTTTATTCCAGTGGTTCCCAAACCAGGGACCGTGGTCTCCCAGGGGACCGCGAAAGGGTTTCAAAGAACCACGAGAGGTTACTGCCTCTCGAAATTTGTAAAGCCACATACATATGCAGTCTGGTAGATATGACATGCATCAATAGGCTGTATGTACCTGTGTAAGGACAAAGGATTTGTTATCCCCTATTCTTAATTTAACGACACAGAACTGAATTTAAGAAACAAAACGAAACCTTTTTTACAACAACAAACGAAAGAGGTTTATTCGTATATTTGAGGTTACCTGTATAGGTAGAAAGAAACTTAGGACAGTGTCCGAATGAAGAAGAAGAAGTTAAAATATCTTCAGGCGAAGATAGCAGCCGCCGTGAGAGTCCAGTGGACGAGGAGGCAGGAGAGAGGCTGAGGTGATCCGTCCTGGCTGGTGTCAGGGTACCGTCTGGTGATCGTCTGCATATCCTAAGGGAGCTCAAGTAGTCCCTTAGGAAACTAATGATATCAATGCGCCTTGTGAGCTGATTGGCCAAACCAGCTCACAGAGACACTGATACGCATTACAAAGTAAATCTATGACTGCTACATCTGTGACGGTTCGTAGGTGTGATCGTGTATTGTTATCCTTTAGAATAATATTCCATGAAAAGTTTACAGAGCATATTATTCCAAAGGAGAATGATAAATAAAAGAAACGTTTACAAGTAGATTTTATCGATGAATATTTTGTATAAATCTCATTTTTTTATGAAAAGTTATAGCACAACTTCTGCTCAAGTTTCAGAATTTCACTGCGCCGTTGAACGGGAACAATAGTTACAATGTAGCCGTTTCTTTTATTTCTTGAACTTCATTTCTATTTATTTATTGTTTTCAATAGAACAGTGTGATATTCCTTGCTTAAATTTTAAATTGTATTTTTTATCCTTTCAGATTTACAATGGCTCAAAAAAGATTAAATATGATGATTCCTATCTTAAACTTAGGAATGTGAATCTTTACGTCGAACTGAACGCCTTATTGGATCCATGGGGGTAGACTGTTCTCGCGAATCATGACCAGATAAAAGTGTTAATGATTGTTTCTATTTACTAGCCTCCACACGAGGGCAGAGTTAGACACAAGGTCGGTTTTTGATGTGGAGAAAATCCAGCTCCCCAAAATGGGATACTTTAGATGGGGAGAAAAAAATTATTGCCTCAGTCTAGAAGGATTTCTCCTTAACTGACCGAGGACAGAAAAGATGTGTAGTATCAGAACAGATACTACAGTTTGCTCCTAGCCAAAAGGCCAAGAGTTTCTTAGTTATTATCGCCCATAGTAAAGATGGAACCTTCAACCTTCAGTAAAATCTCACTTAGATCTGGTTGTAAATCAACGCCTTTATTCGTTGTGCCACGGATCCGTGTGGACGATTTTAGAAACTTTAAACTTAATCTTGTTTTTAGATGTGTAGTATTACTACTTATTATTAAAATTATTATTATTAAAAGTAAATTTTTGCTAGGCTTGGAGTATTATATAACTGTGACAATTTTATAATTTTATTGTTATAAATACTTGGGAAGAAGAGAAACGACAGTGTGTGATATGATTGGAGGTATTGGCATCGACCTCTCTAAAACCTAGTGAGCTAAACAACACCTGGCAATGAAAAATTCCGCTTTTGTAACTGTGGTATTGTTCTAATATATTTTATTGCTAACAAAATAGTTCTGACAAAAAGGTGAATTTGTTTAAGTATTTATGTAGTGATACTGGCTAATTGATATGCATCATTAGCATAAGTAGAAATAGATTACTATATAAGTCTCTCTTTAAGTATAGCTAGAAGTAAAAGTACACTAGCAACTGACTAGGTAAATTTATAACTTCACAACAATGGCGTCTCGAGGACCCTGACTTTGTGGACATATGGATAAAATGCTTCGCTGCGAGTGCAAAGACTAAAAAGTTAAAAGACAACAAGGAAACGGGAGGAGAACATGAAATAACAGATTTATTTTTGGCTACAGCTGGATGCGAGGCCATCATGAAAGTCTCAACTATGGCCTAGAACCATGAACCTAGAAGACCTGACTTTCGGAAGAATAAGTCAGATCATAAAAAGAAACATGAGACCTAAGAAAAGGCTATGTCAATGAAACAAGAAATTGATATTGTGAGTTTGAAAAGCTCGGATATGAAGAACAGACTATCGAAGGAGATTTAATTCAATTAAGATTAATTGAAGGTATGTGCAAACACAGGAATAAAATAATATAACAGCTACAAATAGGAAACATGTCCTTAAATACTTGCATTGACTTTATACAGCAAGAAGAATTAATAAAGAAATACAACGATCATAAAAGTCAACCCGGCGAACAAATAGTCGTCGATACCTACATGTTAAAAAAGAAGAAAATGTTGGTATTGTGGACGTGAACATGAAATAAAAAGGGAAAAATGCCGAGTATTAGGAAAAACTTGTACAAATTGCTTAAGAATAAACCAATTTCAAGCAGTATGCAAGTTCAAAAAGAAAAACGTTGAAAGAGTTGAAAAAAATGAAACCAATAGGGAAGTCTTTACATTAAAAAATAAAAATAAGAATGTTGAAAAAATTAAACAAAAGAAAAAAGATATATTAAAAGTCAAAACTGGATATGCAAATGCATACCGGCAATGAGGTAACGCTTATACCAAAATATTTCCTGGAACGCATTGGAAAGCCAACTTCACGAAAAAGCAATATACAACTCCGCCAATTTGATGGATCAATCATAAAAACTTTAGGATATTTTGAAGGTTCCTTAGAGTTAAAAGACAAATTCGAGACAATACCTATAATTGTCACAAATTGTAAAAAGAACCACAGACTCCTGGAAAACGATGTTCTTAAAATAAATTCTACCAAACTAATTAATGAGATAAAAATGGAAAAAAACGGAAAATTAAAAAAACTACAAAGCTAGTTTAAATTAAAAGAAAATGTTACTCCCTCTCATTATGAAGCACGAAAATTACCAGTACATTTGTTGCCATTAGTAGTAGCAAAACTACGAAAATTAATTGAACAGGACCTTATTGAACATGTTTCACCTGGGGGTAGCAAGTGGGCATCACCCATTGTAGTTTTGAGAAAGTCAGACGGGGACATACGTATATGTGGAGATTATAAAATAGGCGTAAATCACAAAGTTTTCTCGGATTCGTATCCTATACCTAATGTGGAGGTTGCATTACATGCACTGGCAGGAATTAGCGTTTTTACAAAAATAGATTTGAAAACGGCAGATCACCAAATTCCAATAGATGATAATTTCAAAGAAGTAACAACGATAAATATGCCAATAGGGTTGTTAAAATGGAAAAGAATACCATATGGAATAAAAGCAGCAAGCGCCATATTTCAAAAGGCCATTGAACAGGTTTTCGGAGAAGATATAAAAAAATATGGTCTGTTACCAAGACGATATTTGCATAGGAGCAAATAATGAAATTGAATTAAAAAAGAAAACCGACATCGTCTTGAACAAAGTAAGAAATGCAGGAATGACTATAAATGAAAACAAAAATGCGTAAACAATAGTAGTAATATATAATTTTTAGGGTATTCCATTTCAAAAGAAGGTATATCACCAAATCAAGCTTTAATTGAAAAAATATTAAAAATATCGATACCTACAAACAAAAAAGAACTTGAATCTTTTTGGGGATTGGTCAATTTCTACAGGCGATATTTACCAAAATATACAGACCTTACTAAATCGTTTGCAAATTAAAGAAAAAAGAATGTTGAATTTATTTGGTCAGAAATACAACAAAAAGCTTTTGAGAGGTTGAAATTAGTTATGCCAAAGAAACCAGTAGTAAAAATTTTTGATCCCAAAAAGGACATTACGTTAACCACAGATGCAAGTGAACATTTGATATCTGGAATATTATCACAAGAAGGACATCCGATAATGTATTTATCAAGAAGACTAACGAACACTGAATTTAATTATTCAAATATAGAGAAAGAAGCATTGGCCATTGTATGGTACACCACCAGGGCTAGACAATTTCAAATTGGAAAAAAATTCTCTTCAGAAGTGATCATAAACCATTGGAATTTATATTCAATCCAAGAAAAGAATTACCCAACGCTACGACATCGAGAATATTAAGGTGGGCTTTATTGTTAATGGCATTTGACTTTGATAATGAATATGCCAAAGAAAATACAATTCCACATGTAGATGCACTATCAAGGTTGCGATTTTACAAAAGTCAAAAGATAAAATAGAAGAATTTAAAAATACATTCTTACATTAGGTAGAGACTGATGTTTTATCTTTAGATAGAATGGCTATGTAAACTAGACATGATCCAGTACTAAGTAGGATAACATCGAGAATAAATTTAAAAAATATATGGGGAAATTGTTCCAAGGCAGAGAGACCTTACAAAGAAATAAGGCATAAATTAACGATAGAAAATGGAAATGTGACCATAGAAAGTGTACATGGTGATATAAGAATTAAGAAATTTTACACAGAATACTTTACATTCATGGCCCAGAGAAGTAGAGCCAGTGAGTTGAGTCGTGTGCATATGGATCATGCATACATTTTTGGAGTGGGACTCTTATTAATATTAGTAGACTCTTTTTCAGCCTGGCCTGAAGTAGTCCGTGTGCAAGACAAGAAAAGTTCTACCATAAAACAGATTCTAAGGGTCATATTCTCTAGAATAAGTATCTCAAAAACCTTGGTATCTGACAATGCTCCAGAGTTTTGTGATGAAGGTCTTAATTTATGGTTGAAAAAATAGGATATAAACCATATAAGACACCGCCATATCACCCTCAATCGAACGGGTTGGTGGAAAGAATGGTGCAAACCGTAAAAATGTAACTAAAAGCATGTTCTCAGCAAAAAGAAAAAATAGATGTTTTTCTAGCAAGGCTGCTTTTAAGCTATCGAACAATACCACACGCGGGAAGATTAGAAAGCCCATCAGTTTTAATGTGAAGACAAATTAGAGCTCCATTAACTATGTTGTATTCTACAAATGAAAAAATCTGGTACAAAAAGAACAAAGAATCAAATCCAGAAAGGACAGAATTTATTGTGCAAAAAGTCTAGAATACAGCTATAATAAATAGGAAAAACGGAAACAGTGTGTTGGCCCATGCAGACCAAATAAGGTCCCAGGGTGAATACGAAGAGCAAAATGAACAAATCGCTACGACTCCTTCCGTTATTGAGTTATTAAAACAACCTGTACAGAATGAAATGTCAGAAGATGAAACAATGCAAGATCAAGCAGGTCAAAATGAGGATTTGGAGTCGGAGTCGGATCAAAGTATAAAAGGGGACGACCCTGGTTACAGTTTACTGCGAAACAGGTCGAGATCTCCAAGAGAAAGAAATAAGGGAGAGAGAGAAGGGCAAAGTAATATCGAAAATGAAACGATCATTAGAAGAAGTGCAAGATGCACTAGAGGCATGAAGCCTATACGTTTCAGTGAGATGTGTTGATACTGGCTAATTGATATGCATAATTAGCATAAGTAGAATAGATTACTATATAAGTCTCTCCTTAAGTATAGCTAGCAGTGAAAGTACACTAGCAACTGACTAGGTAAATTTACAACTTCACAACAGTAACCAAAGAAAAGCCGAACAAGTTCACAAATCTAGGCTTGATAACACGGGAAGGTTTTCACAAAAAGTCACTGCAGGACTGAGAGCTTCATATGAGGTAGCCAAAAAACCTCATACAATTGGAGAACAGCTTATACTTCCTTGCTGTATAAATATCATATCGAATTTGTTTGGACCTTCGGACTGTCAAACACTAAAGCAATTGTCTTTTTCAAACAATACTGTGAGAAGCAGTATTGTGGAAATGTTTGATGACATATTGTCCCAAGTGATATAAAAAATTCAGAATTTTACTTTCAATTTTTATGCAATCCAACGTGATGAAACTAAAGATATTGCTAATTCGGCTCAATATTGCGTATATGTCCGATACATAAATGATAATGACTTGGAAGATGAATTTTTGTTTTGTGAAACTCTCAGTACAAAAACAACTGCAGCAGAGATATTCAACAAAGTAGACATGTTTTTTTGTAGAAAAGGGTATCAAATGGGAGGATGCAGTTGGTGTATTTATCAATGGAGCACCACAAATGTTAGGATGCCGTTCGGGGTTTCAAACACTTGTGAAGGGAAAAAGTCCTAATATCATAGGGACACACTGCACTATTCATCGACAAGCTCAGACAATGAAAACAGTACCTGAAGAGTTCAACAATGGTTTATCTGTTGTTTATTAAAGCAAGTGCACTTAACTTGCGTTCATTTTCTGAGCTATGCAAAGAAAATGAGTCTGATTTTGAAACAGTCTTGCTACACTCACACATTAGGTGGCTCTCAAAGGGAAAAGTTTTGAATACAACATATTTTTGCAAAATGCTAAAAAAGATATCCATGCAAAGTTTTCTACAATTTGTGTCGTTTTTGGTCGATATATTTGAATTCGTAAATTCAATTAATTTAGGACTGCCACGAAAAATTCACTGCATTCTAAATGAAGATTGAATTATGGTACTCTAAGTTGGAAAAGAAAACTTTGCTTCATTTCCACAATTAAATTCACAGATCGTAGACGCGATGAAACAACACATATTGATGCTTCATAAGGAAATTAGATGTTATTTCCCCAATCTAGAAGAATGTGGTAAGCAGTACAAATTTGTTAAAAACCTATTTACAATTTTCATTCACGACCTGCATTCTGACGACACTGTTATTGAAGAGCAGTTCATAGATTTATTGAATGATAGAAATGCAAAACATATCTTTGAGGAAATGTGTTGCAGTAACTTCTGGATTAACATGTCACATTTTTGTCCAGATGTTACAAAGATGGCTCTGAAGGTATTCTTCCATTTGCCACTACTTATAAATGTGAGACATCGTTTACCACTTTGCTTGCGATCAAATCAAAATATTGCAACAGACTGGATGTACAGCACGATATGAGAGTCGCACTGAGCAAAATAATTCCAAATATTCAAAAATCTAGTTGAAACAAAACAAATCCATCCACCACATTAGATATAATTTAATTATATTCTTTTTTTTTCTTTTGTTCACACAATAGTTACCTTGATTTCAGTTGACATTAGTTCTTTAATAGAATATTGTTTGACTCATTGTTTTATTGACTTGTATCACTGTTTATATTTATTTTCAGTGTCATAATATATAATATATATATATATCCCCCCAGAGTCGAGGAAACCCTGTTTTCAAAATGTATGTTATAAGGGACCGCCATGTAAAATAATTTGAAATGTTTGGAAACCACTGCTCTAATCTAATAGGTTCCATCACTATCTACCAAGCTCCAGCGATCGCCACAATGTTGCATCACTATGCTTGTTTTAACAGTAATTTAATGGAATTTGCTCTGATGAACTTGCTGCACTGGTGCCCCTTCGGAAGGACTCTTTTTAGGGTTCCAGTTTTTGGGGAAAAATTTTGGGAGAGCCGAGTTTTATAGAAACATTTTAAAGAAAACAGTTTTAAGCAATACTCAAATGTGCGAGAGAGCGAGAGAAATGTTATATGATCAACAAACAAAATAATGAATTCAAAAGCATAAATTCACAAAAGAGATATTTTATATATGTTTAAAATGGAAGACTACAAAGATAGGAAAACATAGAATAATTGTTCATATTTGAGTGTCCTTGCCGAAAAGGGGAATTCATTAGTTGAGATATCGAAGAAGCCTGAGTCGATAATTTAAGGGCTATGAATTATCCATGGGTCTGAAAAATCGTAATCAAACCTTCCTCACTCAATTACATAAATTACATTTCATTGAAAGTTATTAAATAGAGGCAATCATCATTTGTTTTCATAGTAGAAAGTTCAACATTGAAAGGGGATTCAAACAGTGTGTGTCACCTTTAGTGTGCATATGCGTAAGACAGTGAAAGAGTTAATGCATTGTGTGTGCGTTGATATCAGAGTAGCTATGTTTGCGTGAGTTTAGAAAAGGCATTTTTCAGCATTCCCAAGGCCCTACAGAGGGGCGATTGGGGCCTGAGAAATGTCGATGTTAGCTCTCTCTAATGGATTTTGGCTAAACATCTTTCTTGAAGGAAAATCTGGCCTTATATGTGGTCGAGGTGACTCCCAAAGGACAATTTCTATAAATTCAGAAAAATCCGCTGATTGGTTCAAACTATTATTATTTGTTTTTTTTATTAATTCTGGCGAATTCGTGCACAAAGCGGTGTGCACAGAAACGAGTTTAAGCACTTTCATTTTCGACACCGAAGTCTAAACTTCGCCTGTACACTCCCTCAACGTAAATACCCCCGACTGACCTGTAAGTCAGCTAAATCCAACCTTTTCACTCATACAGTGTAGTATCTATGAGTTATGTTTGTTTAGTATTAGGTTAGGATTATTGTCCACGAATACCCAATAGACTTCTTATAAGTTGTTTTTTTTTTTTAAGAAAAAAGCAACTGCTGTATACACAACGTTATTATTGTACTGGTTATATACTGACTGTAAAAGTAGTGGCATCCTTTTTTTCTTCTTTCTTTAAAAAAAACAAACATTAACCACGTTTTACAACTTAATTTAATTTGTATGTTTTCTTTCAGCATTTTCTAAATAAATTTTAGAAAAATAATGCTTGAACTTAACTATCTTGGGATTTTCTTAAAAACTGCGATATAGAAATTAAATTATGTAAAATTTAAAGAATGTGTGCATGTTAATTGTATGTATTTAAAAACGAAACAAAGAAAATATTGATTCATATTTATTGTTCAAAATTAAAAAAACTATTGTAATTTTCCTTCTAAATAAACTATTAAAGGAATTTGAAAAAGTTTGAATATTGGCGGAACTTTATTTAATGCGGTATTATTTACAAACGACACCGCCTGCGTTTCATAGCATTCACATATTGGCGGTCTATCAAAATGTTTTATCACGTCTCTTTAGAACATGAAATTTTGCTTCACCCTCGCTATTTCGGACCAAATTTATTGAATATAGTGAAAAAGAAGCTGTTTACTGAAGTGGAAGGGACGTGCACAGGGAAATATGGTTTTGTTATCGCCGTAACAACGATAGACAACATTGGAGCTGGGATCATCCAACCTAGTCGAGGTTTTGTGGTATATCCGGTTAAATATAAAGCCATTGTTTTCCGTCCGTTTAAAGGTAAACAAACATTTTTTTTTTTACTTATTTACCTTATGATAGATTATAAACATAGGCAGCATTCAAACTACAAAGATCTTAAATGTATTATTTTGATGATAAAATACTATTTAATTGAAGTAGAGTGTCCAACAACACTAAGTATGTTGAATTTAGTCGAGAGTTGGACGTATACGACACGTGTTCCCCGTTCTAAAATTCTTATTTCTCCCCCCCCCCCCACACACACACACACTTTTAATCTTCGGATTATTATATCGATTAAACACAATTCTCAGATTATAAAACAAATTTTTTAAAACTTATTGTTTAACCTTTTAGAAGAGTTTGTGGTTCAATAATTGGATAATTTTACGGAATTTGAACCAAACTAAACTGACTTTTGCCGTAGCAGAGTTCCGGAACTAGCCGGAAACAAACGAAGTGTTTTTCGAATCTGAAGCTGCGGAAAAGATTTCTGGCAGACGACAGTTAAAGACAACGTCAAACGAACATGAATTTAAGCACGTTAGCACATGCTATTCAGTCTCGCGAAAGAGTAATTGAAGTCGGTGCTTCTACAGAGTTTGAACCGAACCAAATCGACTTTTGCCGAACTAAAACTTCGATTTTGGTTAGTTTGAAGTTTGGGTTAAAAAAACAACCCATTTCGGTTCAAATTCTTGAATTCTACCAAGGAAAAATCCTTTTGGAGTCTTCTCAACAGCTATCTACTTGCATTTATGTGGAGACCGCAATTTCGGACCAACCCCTTTTTTTTCTATAATATTGTAGATAGCAGAGTTGTACACTTTCGAACAACTTACTTTCATTACCTATGTTTCTTTATCTGCGCTAATTTCTTCGTCCGCATGAAGGGGGAAAATGTACGAGGACGACTGTGTTTGTTTTTGTCTTTTAGTTTTATAAACTCCAAACAAGGCACATCGCCACTGAGACGTAAGGGCTACAGTGATTTAGGGGTCAGATTTATAGGGGCATCCTAAGTGGGGAGTTGTGCAGTGAGATGTTTGTTCACATTACATTTAAATTTCTGCATGTTGTTGGTACAGGCAGATAGAGAATTCCAAAGGTTAGCAGTTCGAGGAAAAAAGCCTTCTAGCATCTGGGTACCTCTACAGTGAAGTGGTGGGATTTAGCACGTTCCATTGAAACACTGGTAAAACATGCACCGGGATGCAGCGATGGGACAGGGTCTGGAACTTAGTAGACAGTGAGGGATCTATCAGGTTAGAGGCTGTTGTAGTTGGTGCACCAGCCCACATGTGACAACAATACTCCATGCATGGGCGAATGATAGTTTGGCGAAACGTATGCTGATATCCAGCAGGCATTGAATAATGTCAATACTACCACCAAACGGTGGTTTGGTCACGTTCTTCGACGCTCTGAGGAAGAATTTATCCGCAAGTTAGTAGCCCCAATTGCACTTGCCGGCTGGAAGAAGTGCAGAGGCAGCCAATTGAAGACTTTGATAGGAACAGTGAGCACAGACATGGAGCTGATGGCTGATTTTTGATGTTTGATGCTGGAACCGGGAAGTATGCCAAGGACTAAGTTGCCGATCGGCAGAGGTGGACCGTATTGACACGAGATGCAGTGAACTCATTTGGAGCTGGCGTAACAGACCCCTGGGTGAATGCCGTTACAGTTATTCAATATAGAATACTGACAGGTGTGAGAAGTTTTCTAGCATGGTAGAGGGAGCCCACCTTCTTTGCAGATTACATGGCAGTATCTTTTATGTATGTGTTCCAATTCATGTTACCTGTGAATCTTAGGCTGAGAAGTTTCAATGTTGGACTCTCGAGTAGGGTCCTATTAGCCATGGAAATCGGTGGTAGAAAAGGTTTTTTATAATTGTTAAAGGAAAGGAGCTTTGTCTTATTAGCATTATCCATTTATGTTCCGATTCCACTGCAGACTGGAGGTCATTTTCTAAGGATTCAGCATTGCCTTGGATATGTGTGTTCGTTTTTCCCGTATGTCGATAATAGAGTGTGGTGTGATTAGCAAATGTAATGGACTGAGCTAATTGCCCCTCATAATCGACAGAAAATAGCCTGTGATGTGCATGAAATTTTCGGTGTTCAAGTGAATTGATAAAAAGAAAAAAGGATTTGAAAATGAACTGGAAAGCAGCAGGAACGACGGTTGATCGTTAGACGATTATGCTGGATTTTTTGTTTTATGCGTTGCTATCTCGGCGTCATGATGGGAGACAAAATTGATCTGAAGCTTATACCAGAGTTTAGTGGTTCGGACCCCAGCCAATCCATTATTGAATGGATTGAAAAGGCTGAGCTTGTGTGTCAGCTGTGCTCTATAATGAAAATAGAATGCATAATCCCTATGCGTTTGTCAGGCGGCGCGTTTGTGGTGTACCAACAATTGAGTGAAGAAAAAAGGGAATTATGCCTCCATAAAGGAAGTTTTATTTACAACGTTTGCGCAGTTTGTGGCAGGCTGCATGCACCCGAGTGAAACTGTTGATATTTATCTGGCAAACCTGGGGAGGTTTTCTGTACCATTCAATGGTATGACGGATCGATGCCTCAAGACAGCTTTTGTCCATGAGTTGCCCGACCATGTCCAACAGCTCCTACGAGCTTCTTCTTGAATGGAGGAAATGAGCATTTCTCAACTCCGGGCTCGAGCGAGAGCTATATTAAAAGATGACTCGCCTGCACCTGCCTAATTACGGCAGCCGTTGGGCCAATGCAAACTAAGGAAAGCCAGACAAAGAACACTAGGATAAGGTGTTACGAATGCGAGGGAATTAACCACTTAGCTATGGATTGTCTCGTTTGGCACAACAGATGGAGAGCTCTGGACTCCCAACTGTGGAGAAATGGTGCACGTTGCTTCTGATGTGAAGGACTAGACCACACTTCTCTGGATTATTCAGGAAAAGGTTTAGGGGACAACAGCTATGTGCCGGCTTCTTCTCCAGACAAGATGTGAACTCGACGCTGCCAACTGTAAGAATAGCTGTAAACAGGAGAAAGTGCATTGCACTAATTAATTCTGAGTGTTCCTACATCATAGTGAGCAAAGAAGTGTGCCGGATGTGGTGAAAGGAAACCATTGAGATTGTTACTATTGTCAGGAGAATGCAGACATGTGGAGTTGGGTTCGTCAGTGTCAGACTGAAGAGTGGACGTGCAGTTGTAATTGAGGTCCTGTTAATGATGAGGGACCCACTTGGGTTCGACTTCTTTATGGGGATAGAAGCGATAAAAGCTCTCGGCAGAGTGTCCATCTTGAAGTCAGGGGAGGTCCAATTTCTTGACAAGCCAGTTTTTGTTTGTGCGGCTGCGCCAGCCCGTTTCATTGAAGAACACAATTTTCGAGCAGAGTTTGACCAACAATGAAATAAATGGACTGCGACGTGGAAATGGGCGGAAGGCAAGACTATCGACTAGCTGAAAAACCGTGTCACTGAGTATTCAATGCTGGCAACAGTCGGGAAACTATTTGAGGAAGAAGTACAGCAGAAGATCAAGAAAGTTTTGCTTGCTTCCTATGACGAACAAAAGATGGGACCCCCGAGATGGCTGCTTCCGTTGATGGCTGTCGTCCAGCAGAATAAATCTAAAGTGCACCCTGTAATGGACTACCAGGAACTAAACATCCATGTGGATGCATATACTGCAGACGCTGATGTTTGCACGAACAAACTGAGGGAATGGAGATGGCGGGGATCAAATGTAACGTTGCTGGATCTTCGATCTGCTTATCTTCAAGTGTGCATTGGTGAGTCACTTTGGTCCTACAAGACCCTTGTTTCCTAAGGTAGCAGGTACTGTTTAACGAGGTTGGGATTTGATTTGAATGTGGTTTCGCAAATAATGAGGTCCATTGTGAACTCAGTTTTATCACAACAAAATCAAGAAGGCGGCCTCGACTTCCATCGATGATGCATATGTGGATGACAGTGTCGCATCTGCAACCAGTGTTGCTGAACATTTGTCGCGCTTTACACTGGTCAGCAAAATTCCAGAGTGACCGAAGGATGGGGCTCGGGTGTTTGGCTTAACTCTCTGGGGAGTAGACGACGCCCACTTTTGGAAACGTGGGAATGAGCTGCCGGACGTCCCAGACACTATTACCAGTAGAAAGGTGTTCTCTCTCTGTGGAAAGCTTATTGGGCATCTCCCAGTGTGCGACTGGCTGTGAGTAGCGACTAGTGTCATTAAGTGAAGGGCAAGTGCAGAGACAGAAAGATCAAGCGAGGATGTCCCATTAAGATGTATGCTAACTGAGACTGTTAATAAAATGAGACAGGCCGACCCATGCAAAGGTAAATGGTGCGTCAACGGCGAGGAGCTTGATGTGTGGATTGATGCAAGTTCTTTGGCCACAGGCGTCCTGCTCGAATTGCATGGGACCGCAATTGAAGATGCGTGTTGGATGCGATTAGAATCAGACACACAACACATAAACCTCACGGAGTTGGATGCTATTCTAAAAGGAGTAAATCTGGCTATACACCAGGAGGCCAAATCCTTAGACATGAAGACCGACTCCTTCTGTGTTCACCGATGGCTTACTAACATGTTGACTAACAAATCCAGAGTGAGCACTAAGGCTGCTAATGAAATGCTTATCAGAAGATGGTTGCAAGCCTTTTCAGAACTTGTCGAAGAGTATGCGCTGGTTGTAGACGTGTTCGGCAGGTCTAGTCAGAATAAAGCCGATGAGATCACTAGTCCCGTAGAGGTTGCTGAAGGCAATGAGGAAGGAAACAAAGCTTGTGTCGCTGATATGTGCCACCGCCGATAACAGCATGGAACCAAGTCAAATACGACAGATCCATTTGAACAGCAGTTATCTTGGAGTGAAACAAACAACCTACTTCGTCAGAAGGATCACCCTTTGTACGACGAAGAGGGCTGTGAAATCTGCAATTGCATCCTGTCGCGAATGTTTGTCTATTGATTCTGTACCGATATGATGGCAACATGAGAAGCTTGAATCATCAAGCGTATGGAAAATGTTGAGTATGGATGTTACTCACTATGGGGGTGTTCAGTATCTAACCCTCATCGATTGTGGGCCCACCTGATTTGCCATATTGCGGCGAGAGAATTCTGCCGCTTTGATACAGTGTCTCAGCTCTGTTTTCTTTGAGAGGGGTCCACCCGAAGAAATTTTGACCGACAATGGTACAGCTTTTAGTAGTAATAGGTTCAGAATGTTTGCTGAAAGCTGTGGTATCCGATTGCGTTTTTGGTGTGATGAGCCAATTCCGCCGACATAAACGACAAAAAATAGCCTGTGCTGTGCATAAAATTTGCATAGCGTCCAGGTGAATTGATAAAAAAGGATTTGAAAATGAAATAAGAATGAACTGGAAAGTGGCGGGAACGACGGTTGATTGTTAGACGATTGTCACAAATTTTTTGTTTTGTCCATTGCTTTCTTCCAGCAAATATACTCATCTCAGACACAAGTGCATCAGGGGGGGGGGGGGTCGTTTATGAAAATCAGAAATAATAATTGTCCAAGAATCGACCCCTTGGGCACACCCGCATTAATGACATGGTTTGATGTATGGTCATCGAGGAGAACTTAGATCTTTCTTTTGGCTAAGAATTATTTGATTATATTAAGTATTCGTCCAGTAATACTGTAGAGTTAATTTTCATGAGAAGACTTCTATGTCAGACCTTGTAAAAGGCTTTGGCTATATCAAGTGCTACCAGCCTTTTCAAGTCTATGGTATATGCATTCAGAGATGACCGTTAGGATATTCGCAGTAGAACGGGCTTGCCTAAATCCATACTGTTGGTCAGAAAGGAGTTTAGCATTAACGCGGTAGTAGACTATCGCTAGATTGATTAATTATTTAAAGATTTTAGTGAAGAGCGGGTAGAGACTGATGGGGAGATAATTTTGCAGGTCAGTTCTTTTATCAGAATTCTTGAACATTGGTACCACAGAGGCAATTTTCCAGTTATCAGGGAAGCAAGATTTAGTAAGGCATTTGTTGGAGAGAACAGGGGTCAACTTAGCAGAGCATTTCTTTATTAATTACACAGACCCACATGCTTTGGAGGTGTCAAGGTTTTTTTATGATATCCCGGGCATGGATAGACGTGATGATCTTATCGTCGAGTGTGGTAATTTGGAATGGAGTAGTTTGCGAAGTTTAAGGTGAACCGCTGGGCAAGCAGTTCAGCATTTTCAGTGGCCATGCAAGCGACATCATAGTGGTTGGATATCCGGGAAATTATTGATTGCTCATTATTCATTACACTATCATAGATTTTCCAGAAATCGTGAGTTCCTAGTTTCTGCGACTCGATGTTTTCTGGTCATCTCGTTATACCTACTCTTAGCTGCGGCTATTGCAATCTTACAATATCTTGATGCTATAAATTTTTGTCAATTTGTAGTTGGATCAGCGGAATGCTTGCTGCCTATGCGCAATAGCAGCTGCACAGGTCAAAATGACCATTGAGAAGAGTGGGGCTTGCTATAGAATTTCCGCTTGGGGACGTGTGCTTCTATGCCTGCTTTGACCCATTCAGTAGCAATGCTCACTTTTGTAAAACATCATTAAAACAGCATTCTTGGGAGCGTCCATCTGAAAAACACCCATAAAATCGCTATAAACCCATAAAATCTTGTCAAAAATTATGTTTGGTTAAAAAAAAATGTTTGTTTTTTTTTTGTTTTTTTAACGCAAAGTGTTTTCCAAATGTGTTTTGACGTTTTTTTGGCCTGCAAGCTTTATTTATTTATTTTGAATGCAGACTGGTTTGAACGCATTTTCGCTGTCTTTGTTTTGACTGTATTTTAGTCTTCATTTTTTTAATGAGTGCACAGAAAAGGCTACATTTTTATTTGTCCTTGTTTTTTCTTTGCAAGTTATTTAATGCAAATTGTAATAATTTCTTCTTTGCAAAGAAAAGGCTAATGATGGTATTTTGGGGGGGGGGGGTAGTGTGAAAACTGCAAGACACGGCCCGTAGAAGCTAGACATTTAAAGTGGGGGTGTTAATGAGCCCCACACATTAGCAGTTTCTGTTTCGATAGCTAACGAGCATGTTAAGGGTTTATTTGGGCACCATCTGTCTATGTTCGAAGGTGAGTTGGGGGTGGACAAGGCATGACCAGAGGAGAGGGCAATTGGCATTTTAGTGTGACTACAAATACAAAAAGTGATTATCTGCTCCAATTTCAACTTTGACCTCTGAAAAAAGATGCTGCTGTGTATAGAAAAATGTTTGGCAGACAGCATCTCCAAACGAAACCGTCAATGCCCCCTCCCCTAAATAATTCAAAACATTTGTAACACACTTTGCGTTAGATAAATTTAAAAAAAAAATTTTTTTTTATATTTCGATTTCAAATATGGCGATCATGATAAAGTGAATATTTTCTATTTAGCCCCCGTACTTAACCCTAAACTATGTACTAATTTACTAATTGACTGTTTGCTGACGACCGAGACCCTTTCAAACACCCCCCCCCCTCCAAAAAAAAAGGACAAGTGTTTTTGTTTTTTTTTAATTTCTCAGGGTGGAGGAATAGAAAAATTGTTTGAATGTTTACCATCGTCCGAAATAAACTCTTCTTCATGAAGAACATTGGTAAACGTAAAGTTTCCCAATGTGATAATTTTATCCGAAAGGCGATATACAATAACTCAATTTTTAAAAAATATTTTAATGACATGCTAAACGTACTAGCATTAACAGCAATTTAGTATTTTGTATGAAATATGCCAGTATATTGGCTTTTTTCCAATATGGCAACCTGTTTTGCTAGCAGGCCACCTATTGGAAATAAGCTGATATTCTGGTATATTTACTAATTTAAAAAGTAAAGCGAGTTTCTTGGCCTTTTGGCCAAGATCAAAGTGTAGTATCTGTTCCGATGGATACTACACCCTATAGACGGGTATCGTCTTGGCCTTCGGGTCTTGATTCCGCCGGTCTGTGTGTTTGTCCTGTGCAGTTCTAGGAGGTCCACCCTCCCAGACTTTGCATCCCCTCTTTGGGGTGGAGTAAGTTTATCGCTTACTACCTGAGGCTCCCCTACCGGAGAATGCCGACGGGGCTGCCCAGGCATTTTTTGTAGGCCAGAGTGCTCATCTTCTCGGGCGCTGACTTTTCAAATCCCACTTTCCCGACCTTGTGTCACCGCTGTGGGAGGAAGATATATCAAAAGAAAAAAAAAGTGTTTTTTCCCTATTTTATACATAATACTAAATTGATTTTAACGCCAATACGTTCAACATGTCATAATCTTTTTTAAAAAATACAATTTTTGATCTAATGCATATCGCTTTTCACGTTTACCAGAAAAATACATTCAGGTATGAGTTTGAATTACCTACTAAACATCATCCTCAAGTGTCTTCTGTTTCTCTGTACAAGGGTTTGTCAGGACAACCTGACATGAGGATACTTCACCCTACAGTAAATTCTGACCAAATATTCAAAATAACATAGTATTCGAAGACTAAATATACACGGATATATACTGGTTCATACGAGGAATGGTGCACCTTCTTCAAGTAATATTACCTCAAGTTACAGCAGTTAGCTGAATACTCCACCAGACTAGATGAATTCTTGTCCTGGAAATCCAGTAAGACCAAGAGACCACAAGAAAGATATATTATAACTGAGTTAACTGGTCAATTGGGAAGAGGAAAATGAATTTTCTTAACTTCTTTACTAACTCAACATTTGACAGGTATAGGAGAACTTTAATGGAATATTCGAATATCTATGTATCTCATATAGAAATCAAGTGTTAGCCCCAGGGGCTCTTTGATTTCTGAGAACTTGGACTGAAGTAAAATGAAATGAAAAGTTCCAATTATCGGTTAATGTTTCAACCTCTTCATTTTACTTTGAAATGCTATTAAATTTTTTTTCTTGTATAAAAATGCAGGTACAACTGGAGAAATCCCTACATTATATACCCCCCCCTTCCTCAAAAATGAGATTCTACTTTTCTAGGCGATTACATGTAAACAATGTGCAAGTTTGGTGGTAAAAAAAAATATTTTAGAATTTAGAGTAGGCGATCAGTTTTGCATATAAATTTAACATAAAATGATCCCACACTTCCAGACCAGATAGCGTTTTTAAGAACTTATAATAAAAAATTTTTTTTTTTGTATTTACCCACTCTTTGTTTTGGCATTTTTTACAGACCAATTTTTTTTTTCTATGTACAATTATTAATCATGTCGCTAGAGAATTCCGGGTTTTTAAAAATAATTTTATTGAATATTCCTATATAAATTTAACAAAAAATGATCACCCATTTCTTGGCCAGAACCAATTTCCGGTACAAGTGATTATAACATTAGTGGGTACCAATTCCGATTAGGTATCCCAAAAATTTCAGTATTCTGAATTTCACCGTATTCTGAATTTCACCAGAAACTTCCAAGACTGGCGAACATTAATGAAGTTATGTGAACACAAACTGAATGTATTATTTGATGTTTTCTTTATGCAAAGTAGTCATTTAACGAAAGAAGCTGTTGATTTTTATCTTATATTTAAGTGTATACTTTAATTTTGTTTCCTATTTTAGCGTTGGATTTTGATATAAAAAGGACCCTTTTTTTTTCTTTTTTTTTTTAAAATTATGCAAAGTGTATTACGAACCTTTGTTTTGCGCTTCTTTTTTGCCCCAAACCTTGTTTTGAATGTATTTTTACCGTCTGTTATGGACGTATTTTAGTCTTTATTTTTTTCATGAGTGCACAGAAGAGGCTAAATTAAAATTTTTCTTTGTTTTTCGTTTTTTTCTTTGCAATTTATTTAACGCGAATTGTGATCATTTTTTTTCTTTGTACAGAAGAGGGTAATGGTTTTTGGAATATCGTTTTGTTTCTTTTTATGTTAATGAAAGGAAGTTTTTTTTTTTTGTTTTTTTTTTGGTGAAGGAAGGTAGCGTGAAATACGTAAGGCATGGCTAGTAGAAGCTAGACATTTAAGGTGGGAGTGTTAACGAGCTATGTTTGTTCATAATTTTTGTTTCATATGCAAACGAGTGTGTTCAGGGTTTATTTGGGCATCCTTTCTGGCAGTGCTCGAAGGGTGGGGGAGCAAAGGCATGGCCAGAGAAAAATCATTCCGATATCCCCAAAAAGTATGTGGGGGAGGGGGGCTATGAAATTTGAAGACAAAAATGAGTAAATATAAGTAATAATGGTACAAATTCCGATTAGGTGTTCAAAAAATTCCAAATTTAATTGATTGAAAAATAGTTAAGGATCCCACTACTGAATAGATGGGCCAACGCATGCGAGTTTGGTCTGGATGGTGGGCACTAATTCTGGCACAGTGATGAGATGGAAGAAGGGTAGAAATAACTTTTACCAAACGCAATAAAATTTAATATACTATTGACATGTATACTTTTAACATTCTAAAACTGTTTAAAAAAAAATTTTTTTTTTTTCACAATAAGTTGTATCCCGAAGCTTTTTCGTTCAGCTATTTTGGTTTTAGTGTGACGATAAGCCGCATGAACATCAAAAACAGATTCTGAAATTAAAAAAAAAACTTAGTTTCAGCACGTTAAAAGTATACAGATCAGTATATAAAAAAAAAAATTCTACTGTGTTTGGTATAAGTTATTTGTTGTATATTTCATTTTTTTAAATATTTTATTTCTTAACTGTTTACTATACTGCAAGATTACCTGAATTTTCATGCAATATTTATCTCATACTTATTGTAATGGCAATTTTCCTTGCTAAAATGTATTTAACATTTAGAAAGATATAGAAATTGGTGTGTTCATTTTTTTTTTTTAAATTGGTAAAATGAATAACGTTGGGATAAAAACAATACGTAACAGAATGCATACATAAATTGGCAATTGTTCAGAATGAGGTCCCAAAGTTTTTTTTTATATGGGAAGTAATTGTAAATCTTAAAGTTTATTTCTTAGCACGTAGAAAATGCATATCATTCACGGATATATTCCAACATGATAGAGAAATGATTCTTGTGTTGCTTTCTTCACAAAAACACAGTTCGGTGGATTTGAAAAAGATGTTGTCGAGTACAAGACATCTTTTAGATTTTTCTCTGGCTGTGACTCCACACGCCTTCCACAAAATGAAATATAGTTTGATTCATCACCAAACCATTCATTGCAAATCAAATAAAGTGTTCTTAAGGGGGAAATCATTTGGATGTATAGCTTTATAGGAATATCTCGCACTCAATGTTATTTAAATAAACAAGAAATAAGGGAATCTAAAAAGAAGATATAAATACAAAGGTTTTATATATATATATTCAAACATACTAAATTTAAAAATAAACTTGGAAAATGTTCTGGGTGAAATCTCTATGATGATAAAAGATTGAATATATGGATGTATGCAAGTGTGGCTGTCTATAGTAAGATGTAAGTATGCCTAGCTATAGTAGGATGTGTGTGACAGTGGCATGTAAGCATGAAAAGTTTAATAGTAGTCGCTGTGATCAAAAAGGATACTTCAGTGTTCTTGGAAGAGAGATGCTTGGGTTGGTGAAGGTGAGTGATGCTAAATTGTGGTGGTTTACTTAAGGATTTTTGTCAGTTTTTATAATCTGGGTGAAATCTCAGGGGTTTGCAAATGTTACAATACCTGTTCCTTTGGGGAACCCGGTAGCATCAAACAAAACACAACGATAGAGACAAGGATGTGCTCGAGAAACTCTGTTTCTTTATTCTTCACCATCAGTTGGTGTAAGTTGGGTATACACATTTGTGTAATTAAATATTTCTTTGTTAGCAAAAGTCCTTTGGCATTATTGTTCTTTCCATTATCTTATGAAGATACCTCTTACTTTACCTTAACAGCGTTTGATTTTGGAATCTACCCAACGTAGGTTATTTTCACGAAAACCAGGCAGAGTGATTTACCTTGCAACCTAGAGGGAAACATGACAATATGTTCTGTAGCAGTTTGCTCCCGGAATCTAGGGAAGACTTGTGGTCCCCACGCCAGTTGTTTACGGCAGTTCGGCCATGGTGGGGGTACCTCTCTTTGGGGCTAACCCACGACAAGTTTTTCCTCTATATCCTTCCAACTCAATCTCTGCTACGTAAGCACTTCCTTCGTTTAAAACTGCCGTTTTAATTTCTGACTTTGCACTTCGGGTATGTTCTCCTTCAGGCCTCGTGCACCTGACTCTTTTAAAGGTTACCGAGTCGTTTTTATTTTATTTATTTTTTATTTTACGACGTCATACTCCGAAATCAACTCATCGACCTCACACACCTGGGCTCATTCAAAGGTCACCGATTCATTTCGTTGTTCTTTTAGCCTAATTGACAATCTTAGTCTTCGGCTTTTCTTCATTATTGCAGAGTCATGCCCTTAGCCTCCCCGTGACGTCTTATGCGTTATTATTACTCAACATGTCTGCATCATTATTTTACACAAACACAACTTTGTATTTAAACGGAGACACTTGATTGGATTAAAATTAAACATTTTTGATTTTACGGGGAATGTTGTGTGGAGTTATCTATCGATGGACGATTTTAAAACACTTTTTGTTTGGACTTTGTAGGGTGAACATCTGGTTCGCTGTACATCACTACATTCCCATCGAGAGCAGCAGACAGTGGTATTAGTTTCTACATGCATGCATTTACTTCGTCCATCAATAGAATGTTACAAAAAAATTATTGTTCATGCTTCGGTGCACCCAGCCATATTGTTTTGAGAAATAATTAAAATGTTAACTAAATATAATGATTAAATTGCTCTATTAAATAAGCCAATTATGTGTTAAAAGTTTAAAGTTATTTCCCTTATAAAAAAAAAACAACAACTTTGGGACCTAATTATAAAAAAAACAACAACTTTGGGACCTAATTATTAAAAAAAAAACAACAACTTTGGGACCTAATTATAAAAAAAACAACAACTTTGGGACCTAATTATAAAAAAAACAACAACTTTGGGACCTAATTATAAAAAAAACAACAACTTTGGGACCTAATTATAAAAAAAACAACAACTTTGGGACCTAATTATAAAAAAAACAACAACTTTGGGACCTAATTATAAAAAAAACAACTTTGGGACCTAATTATTAAAAAAAAAGCAACAACTTTGGGACCTAATTATTAAAAAAAAAGCAACAACTTTGGGACCTAATTATTAAAAAAAAAGCAACAACTTTGGGACCTAATTATTAAAAAAAAAAAAACTTTGGGACCTAATTATAAAATAAACAACAACATTGGGACCTAATTATAAAAAAAACAACATTGGGACCTAATTATAAAAAAAACAACAACATTGGGACCTAATTATAAAAAAACAACAACATTGGGACCTAATTATAAAAAAAACAACAACATTGGGACCTAATTATAAAAAAAACAACAACTTTGGGACCTAATTATAAAAAAAAAAAAACAACTTTGGGACCTAATTATAAAAAAAAAAACAATTTTTGGACCTAATTATTAAAAAAAAACAACAATTTTTGGACCTAATTATTAAAAAAAAACAACAACTTTGGGACCTAATTATTAAAAAAAAAAACAACAACTTTGGGACCTAATTATTAAAAAAAAAAACAACAACTTTGGGACCTAATTATTAAAAAAAAAAACAACAACTTTGGGACCTAATTATTAAAAAAAAAAACAACAACTTTGGGACCTAATTATTAAAAAAAAAAAAACAACTTTGGGACCTAATTATTAAAAAAAAAAAAACAACTTTGGGACCTAATTATTAAAAAAAACAAAACAACTTTGGGACCTAATTATTAAAAAAAACAAAACAAACTTTGGGACCTAATTATTAAAAAAAAACAACTTTGGGACCTAATTATAAAAAAAACTAGCTAACTTTGCAAAGTTCACTTCTTCAAATACTTGACACAAATTTTAAATAAAAAAACATTTTATTCATAACTGTTTTGTAAAAACAAAACAAAAAACTTGCATTTATTCATATAGATAGATAAACATTAATATTTTGGTAATTTTTATAGAAATTTATTTATCTTTTAAATATGACTGTTGTAAGATTATGCCGATCCCTGACGATTGTCGACCTCAACACTCGTTCCGAAGTTTTCTCTTAGTTTTCATCTTCTTTTTTGATCCGTGTCATCTCTCGTCTTGGCGATCGCCGAGGGCGCATGCTCTGGTTTACAAGTTGTATTCACAGCAAGTAAAAAAAACTCTAATAATAAAAAAAACCCACAAAAACAGATATATACATTGTATTTTACTCGTTGGTAACAGAGGTGTGTGTCTGTGTCGTCGGGGGCCCTGTCGTTAGTGGCCACATGTTAGTTAAGTTCCAGTATATCAGCTAGGACCCAACTGAGATAACTTATCTTGAAACAATCATTGTCATTCGGTTGAAGTCAGCTCATCTCATTGTCTGTTTGATCCGGTCTAAATCTCTGCTGAACTCTCACTCCTCGGGTCTACCGCAATCTGATCTATCCAATCTACTCGTCTCCTAAATATATCTACTTTTGACCAAAAATCTTAGTTGTCCGGTTTTCTTTCTCAGTCGCTCCCAGCTGACTAGCGGAACCGACTATTTTCTCATCCACTCTCTCCATCGCCCTCCAACCACCGAAAAGCTAACACCTAATAGTCAGGCTGTCATCCAGTCTGGGCACTGCATTGTCCTTCACCTATCTTACTTCCTGATCACTTTTCCCTTTTTTGTAAGTCATTTCCCAACCTCAACATTATTGGCTGTGTGTGTGGAGGGGGGCACACTGTAAAGGAAAAGAAAGAAGTAAACAAAACAATCATTGAATTAAAAAATCGATAACAAAATAGTTAATTAAAATAAAATTTTCTTTTTGCAAAGCAATATGCAAATTAGTCAACCTTGCAACTTTGATCAGTGCAACTATTGTGTAAAGTTGAATTGACTTAAAGTATGGCATTTTAATCCTCACTGTCAGTGTAAGAAATGGGTCCAACTTTCACATTTATTTATTTAGATACCATGTTTTGCACTAGTGCGAAACGTCAATACCTGTACAGGATTTTGAAATTTTTTGGGAAAGAAAGAAAAAAAAAAATTGTTTTTTCGTATGTCGCATTTTAGCAGAAGTTTTTTTTGTTGTTGTCACATTTACATTGTTTTCTTTTGCAGGTGAAGTGTTGGATGCAGTTGTTACCCAAGTTAATAAAGTGGGTCTGTTCACGGAAATTGGTCCACTCTCTTGTTTCATCTCCCGTCATTCAATCCCAGCAGACATGGAGTTTGATCCCAACTCAAATCCTTATTGCTACAAGACAAAAGATGAAGACGTCGTCATTCAACAAGATGACGAAATCCGTATCAAAATTGTTGGGACACGTGTTGATGCGAAGGACATTTTTGCTATTGGTACTTTAATGGACGATTACCTCGGTTTAGTTAGTTGAACATGGAATGTTTTATTGGTGTTTTTTTTTTTTTTATTAAAAAGTAATTTTTTATTTATTTTTTTATTTATTTTTTTTACGTCACCTCATATTTTTTTCACTCTTAAAATAAAAAACGAAACTTTTAGAGATTAATGGCTCCTCCAACAAATACTGTTTATCGTTGGTTTAAAAACTAATACACAACTTATATCTATAAACTTTAATTCTAACCAGAAATTATATTCTTACTGCCAATGTAAAGGCTTTAAAATCCTATTAGAATTTCCCACAGCCATTTAAAAAAAAAAAAAAAAAATTTAAATAAAAAAAATAGTTACATCTTTTTTTATATATAATAATGAAAATGAACACGTCTGATATGATACTTATGTCTGAATGTGTGAAATTCGAATCTGATTTGAAGCCTTTAAAATCTCTATTCGGAAATAATGTCTGTCTAAATTTATAGTTGATAGGCCAAAGTCGAGTATTATGTTTGTTTGTGCTTCTAAACCGAAGATAAGCAGTATCTCTTGGAACCATCAATCTAGGAAGGAACCACCATGTCAGCTAAACTCTTTTTTAAAACTATAGTTTGTAAATTGCAAAACTCAACAAAGTTAATTTTCATAAAAAGTAGTAAATAAAATCGATTGGGGAATTGATTAAATATTTGTAATAGTTTAACCTTTTGTAATTAATTGATAATAAAAAAAAAATAATTTACATTTAAAAAAAAAAGTTTTTTTCAGAAAATACAGATAAACGTAAACTTCAAACTAGGATTAAATTTTGATGATCTTAACAGCTCTGAAAATGTATTTATTTCCTCTCCCTTAAGACTCATTGATTTTATTTTTTTATTTTTAAAGGAATATGAGGTTAGCTAAGAAATGACCAATTATGATTTTAATCAAACATTTCATTAAAAGTTCATTTTTGTGTATGTGAAAGATAATAAACATGAATAATCTTTTTGCTTTGTACTTCTGTTTTTATTTATATTTTAACTAATAAGTAAAATTTTAAATAAAACTACTTGTAATCAAAATGTACCAAAATTCTAGTAGTTTGACTATTTGGAGATGCCACTTCAAATATTGTCCCATTATGGGGGGGGGGGGGGTCTTCTTCAGGTGATGTGATTGTAAAGAAGCATGTTTGAAAAATATTTCTATAATAACCATTTTAGTTGGTTAATTTTTTTTTTTTTTTTAATTAATTAATTCATAACATTTTGGTTGATTAAAAATTAGACTCCAAATCTTTTAGATTGCTTGAAAAGCAATGTTACATTTTTAGTCTAGGAAATAAAAAACCTGTTCAAAAATTGAATTGATTTTCTAAAGAAAATTATAAACATGAAAAAAATGCAACCTTTTATCTTCAGAGGAGATTATCGGGATAAATCAGTAAAAAATATTACTATTAGCACAGAATTCCTCTGTTTTCGGAACGGAACTTTTTCATTATTCAAATTTCTGATGTATTTGCTGAATATTCATAATATCTGGATGTACCTTTTTGGGACACATTACATTTTTTAATCGAGGTTGATTCTCTTTGCTCAAAAAAAATTTGTGGAAGTTGATTCATTTTGCTCAAGAATTTTTTGTTTTTGTATTTTTGTATATTTTCTTATATTTTCAAATCTGTGTAACAGTAATATTTTTACTTATTTAATTGTATGATCTCCCCTGAAGATAAAAGGTTGCACTTTTGAAAATCCATGGGTAAAGGAAGGAAAAAAGTTTATTTATATTACTTGATGATTCAATAAATATTGTTCTTTTTTTCAAATTTTTATTTTCATCACTCATTTACTTTATATATATATATATATATATATATGAGAGAGAGAGATAAATGAAAGAGAAAAAAAAAATGTAAGAATGACAAATCTATTTCATCTTCAGTTGTTCAATGCAAGGTGTATTCAATAAAAGCATGTTTATTTTTTTTTTCCTTAAGCCAGGCTTTTCAAAGAATGGTATCTTATCATCAGAGAAATTAAATAGATAAAGTTGGCAGGGAATAACGAAAAATCATAATTTGAAAAATTTGAGAAAGTTATAAAAAGTAGATGTGAGTGTGTGAGAAGGTTGTCAAAATGCAAAAGATGTCCGATTAGAAATAATGTCCAGCGAAGGAAAGGTTAAGAATGGAAAGACAGAAAATTCACTGTTAAAAGGTTCGTAGGGTCAAATACTGTAAATCCAGGAGGAATTAATCCACCAGCATAATATGTGGTTCTGCCGTAGAAGAAAGGTTGATTAGGGTGTAGGTTGGAGATTTGGCCCATCTTAAATGTTCCATAAAGAAATTTTTAAGGATTTGTGTCCAAAATATTTCTCTTCTTTCATTTATCTATATAATTGCTCTATCCTGTATATTGAGCTTTAATCACTTCACGATAGGTTCAAATTTCTAAAAGTATACATTCTACTTTTAGTTTCATACCTTATATGCAGTTGAAAGTTCAGACGATAAATTGTTCATTGTAGTAAGAAAAATTAATTATCCTGTAAGAATGTGTGGTTGTTTTCTCTGAGAATATGTGTGCTATGTGGGTGACATTACATGATAGCAGTTCTTTGCCTTACTCACCTACAAGGTAAATGAAGGGGGCAGAGTTGCAGGCTGTTGGCTAACACTATAATGGATATTTGCCTTTTCCATAAGTGCAGAAGCTGCTAATGGCCACATTACTCTGTCAGACAACGAAATACTAATGGTGTATGTGGACATGAAGAGAGAGACCAGCTCAGTGATACGTCCGATGATGATACAGCTGAAGAATATAAGACCTAGAAGATAACCAATTCTAGTAAGATAGATTGGCAGACAAAAGTAACCTGCTCTACATTGCTACCAGATGTTCCATGAAGAGCGTGTGAAAACAAGCAAGAAACGCTGTACGCAACTTAGACGAATGCCACAGATCTGAGGCAGTAGGGTTCTGGATTATTTCATGCGACGACAGCATATGGGAATATTTTTGTTTTCCTTTAGGAGCTCAAATGAATTGTAATATTTGACGTTTGCCATTATACCTTAATTCGAATGAGGAATTACTTTCTAATCAACAAGGCTTCAAAATCACTTTTGAATTTTGAAAGTCCATGAAGTAAACCGATGCTGACTAGTTCTTGTATATATGAATGTATTAAAATGGCTGACTTATTGACTCTCATGAAACTGAGGAAAGTCATTCAGGTGTAAAGCCTAGTAGAGATATCTCATCCTCAATGTTACCAAGACCAAAGTGATGATCAGTAGTTGTGTAGCAGACGCTACTATGTGCGAACTTTCTTTGTTTACTCAGTCCTTCTTTGTCTCGTGAGAGCACGTTGGCCGAAGATTCCGGCCAATCAGGGACCAACAGGTCAGCTTGACCACACGTGATTTGACTGCCTATAAAAACAAGTCACGCACCCTTCTTTCTCTTTGTCTTCCGTTTTCTTGATGAACGCACACAAAGGAGGTTGTCGACCCCCCCCCCCCCCCACCGGCTCAACCGAGGAGGTGGGGGGAGGCGAAAGGTAATCTCTTTTAATTCCTACCACGAATGATGAACTATTCTGTCAAACACACGCCATTACAATTGCCACACAAAAATACATCAAACACGCTCGCATATACACCTTCGTACAAACATGAACTTACAAATAGAACTTTTGCACTCCTTAAAAATATGAACTCTACAAAATGTCTTAGTCAAATAAATTGTTTTGTTTTAATATAAACGTTTTACTCTTAATTATTAATTTTACAAAATACCATTCTTGTGTGTTAGCTTTATTATTCCTTCGCTTTCTTTCTAATATAATTTCCAACTAATGATAATAATGTTTTCTTTCTTCCCTTTGTTTTAATCTTTAATTATATCCACACATGATCCGGCCACTTCGACCCATCCATGTATGGTAGTGAAACTTGGCCAGTGAGGGTAGAGGACATCTGTTGCATGAAGAAAAATTATATGAGAATTATACACTGGATGTGTAATGTGAGTCTTAAAGACAGGCTTAGTTCTGATGACCCCAGAGGAAGATTAAATCTGGACAGTATAGAGAGATGTGTGCTGAACAGGAGACTTCATTAGTATGGCCAGGTTGAAAGAATGGATGAGAGTTCTTGGGTCAGTAGATGTAGAACAGTTAAGGTAGCAGGTCCATTTCACATGGGGAAGGCCAAGGAAAACATGGAAGGACACAATAAAAATGGACTTGAGAGAAAGATGGATAAATAAAGGCCTGACAAAAGATAGGTTTTTTTTTTATTTTTTTTTTTTTAAACATATTTCACCCCAAACAAGGCAGGCCGCCACTGTAGTCATAAAGGGTTACTGAGAATTTGGGGTGGGTCTTGGAGGTCACCCCAAGTTGGGAGCAGTGTAGAGAGATGTCTGTTTACATTAGTTTTAAACATCTGCATGTCGGTACTGTCAGGGAAACATGGAGCAAGGAGGTTAGATTGGAAGTTATTTTCTTAAAGCCGTTCAACATATACCAGCGTATAAAATGGATATAAAACCGAATACGATGATGATGATGATGATGAACGTTAATTAAACTCTCAATATATCCAAGGCCTTTAACAAGGTCTGGCATAAAGGGCTTCTCCTAAAACTGCACTCATATGGCATTACTGGATAAATATTTAATATAATTAAATCCTTCCTAACAAAATAAAAAGATCCAGGTTGTCCTCGATGGCCGTTCTTCTAAGTAACATGACATAAATGCTGGTGTACCCCAGGAATCCATCCTTGGACCTCTACTGTTCCTGATTTTCATAAATGACCTCCCTGATGTCATTGAGACTGAGATAAGAATATTTGCTGACGACACCACGCTCTACTCTCGTCATGTTGGTAAAACTGACGCGCACATATCTGAGGCTATGGCTGAATACTTAGAAAATGACCTCCAGTCTGAAGTAGAATGAGGTAAAAAATAGATCGTAACTTTTAATGCCGCAAAGACAAAGCTACTTTCCTTCAATAACTACAAGAAACCTCTTCAACCATCGATTGTCATGGCAAATAACACCCTACCTGAGAGTTCATTCAACCTCCTCAGCGTTAATTTTCACAGATAACATGAATTGGAATAAATACATAGAAGACATTGGCAGGGCTGCTGCAAAGAAGGTGGACTCCCTCTACCGTGCCAGTAAACTTCTCAAACCTGACATTATCCTATATCTCTACAAAGTCACCATCCGCCCATGCATGGAGTATTGTTACCACATCTGGGCTGGTGCATCATCTACTAGTCTCTCCCTTTTAGACAAGGTCCAAAAAAGAGTCGCCAACTTAATACGTCCCTCACTATCCACCAAGCTCCAGCCCCTGTCTCATCGCCGCAATGTTGCTTCCTTGTGCCTGTTTTACAAGTACTTCAATGAATTGTGCTCTGATGAACTTGCTGCTCTGGTGCCCGAACAACGTAAATTCACTAGACCAACTCGACAATCTGCCAAATCCCATCCATTCACTGTGGAGGTCCCCAGATGCCGAAGAGCTTTCTACTCCAAAAGCTTCTTTCCTCGTGCTGCTGGACTCTGGAAATCCCTCACTGCTCCCTGTTTTCCTGACGTTACTGACATGCAGAAATTTAAAACTAATGTAAACAGACATCTTGCTGCACAGCTCCCAATTTAGGTTGACCCCCCCCCCCCAACTTTAATCCTTTTTCTCAGTAGCCCCTTACGTCTACAGTGGCGGCCTGCCTTGTTTGGGGTGAACTATGTTACTATGAAATAAAAAAAATACACAAAACAATAAGTGAATACTAAAAGCAGATATAAAAAATACAAAGGTTTTATATATATTTAAACATACAAAATTCACATATAATCTTGAAAGAAAGGAAAATGTTCCGGGGTGAAATTTATGCATAAGAGTTTGTTAAATTTCAGTATGGTGAGTATTATATACAGGTATAGCTGTCTGTAGCATGGGTTAAGTGTACCTGATTATAGTATGACGTGTGATCAATACAAGTTTAAACAGACAGTGAAAAATAATAGAGGCTAGACAAAGTTTTGACCTTGTCTAGCCTCTAGCTTCACAAGGGATACAATCAATAATTTATTGGCCAAAAATTACCGCAAAATTTTTTACTGCTGTCAGACAAAGCGACAACACAATGAAATTATGAATAAAAGTCCCGGACGTAGATTATTTACTGTCAAGTTGCAAAGTCGACATTTTCCTTCCCAAATCAGAAATTACATATCACACCACCCTTAAACATGGTTCGTCCAAATTGATGTCAAACAATGGAATCTAGTTATCCCCCCCCCCCCTGCATTAACAACCCTGTCTCTATAAGCACCCTTTTTTAAACGATTATGTGTGGTTGACATAGCCAGCTGGACTTAGGGTTAGTGGTAAAAAAAATTAATTACTATAAAAAGCTAGAATGGCTCGTGAAGACTCTTGTCCACAAAGCCGAATTATACCATTTATCGATCTGAAATCAGAAGAATCGTTATGGTTTATTATACTCGCTCCCCGATTAATGCTGCACGAAGGAACATCACAAGATATGTGTTCGACAAAAAATTTTTTTTTCTACTTATAATTTCCATGCTACCATATTCATTTTAAAAACAACTTTCATATTTTAAATTACGTCCACAAAGAACTATTTTAATTCGATCAACAGGTCAAATAAATCCAGCTCCTTCTACCAAGAACTGCTCCGAAGCGTACAGGAACTTTATATTTTGTGTTTTGCATAATAAATGCTTGTTAATTGTTGGATAATCGCACCTCCTTCTTTTCTGTATGTTGCAATTATTGGTTTGGTTTTAAGGATAAAATTGTGCTATGCCTGACCTCTCTCACAAAGAATACCTAATTATCTCCCTTCGATTTATTTTTTGATAAGCTGTTATCACTAGAGACGAGTCTCAAGATGTGATTCGTCGAGCCCTAAAATAAACTCGAAGCATATGAGAGGTATATTACAAGGAGGTAAAGGGTCTATTACTGGTGTCAAATCCTGAATATAATATCTGTGTCAGAAAGCCACCATCCGCCCATGCATGGAGTATTGTTGCCACATCTGGGCTGGTGCATCATCTACTAGTCTCTCCCTCCTTGACAAGGTCCAAAAAATAGTCGCCAACCTAATAGGTCCCTCACTGTCCACCAAGCTCCAGCCCCTGTCCCATCGCCACAATGTAGCATCCTTATGTTTGTTTTACAAATACTTCAATGGATTATGCTCTGATGAACATGCTGCTCTGGTGCCCGAACAACGTAAATTCACTAGACCAACTCGACAATCTGCCAAATCCCATCCATTCACTGTGGAGGTCCCCAGATGCCGGAGAGCCTTCTACTCAAATAGCTTCTTTCCTCGTGCTGCTGGCCTCTGGAACTCCCCCCCCCCCTGCCCCCTGTTTCCCCGACAGTACTGACATGCAGAAATTTAAAACTAATGTAAACAGACATCTCGCTGCGTAGATCCCAATTTAGGTTGACCCCTCCCAACCTTCTCCCCATTTCTTTTTTCTCAGTAGCCCCTTACGTCTACAGTGGCAGCTTGCCTTGTTTGGGGTGAACTATGTTAAAAAACAATTTTTTAAAATAATATTGGTGGCTGTGCTGAGTCATGGCCTATGTAATATAGTAAACTAAGGCCGGTGCACTAAGTCAAGATTTTCTGGTGATGTCATCGATAGTCGTTCTTACTCCCACTATCAATCAGGAATCGGAAGTGAGCCCTAACTTAACGCACATGCGTCCATCTGTAATCAGAGGCTCAACTCCATGGGATTATTTATTCATTTGGAAATCATATTTAACTTGTTCCTATGATTGTGACTTTATTCCCCTGCCAAGAACACGGCTACCCTCCTAAAGATTATTCATTCACTTGGAAATCATTAACTTTTTCCTTTTTATAGATGTCAAGCGTGAAAGAGAATTTTAAAAAATCCAACATGGTGTCCAAAGATTATATTACGACAGCCGTGATTAAAGTTCGAATTTCAAGTTTAAAAAAAAATAAATTAGAGTTTTATTTCAAGATAAAAAATACAATTTTAGACTAATAAGTTTCATACCCTCCCCTCAAAGAAACATGACTGTTTTAATTTATTACAAATTTTTACTATATTATAAAAGAAAACTTCGTTTTGCCAAAAAACAAACAAAAAAAAAGACAAACACACATTTTAATTTATTTCAATAAATATTTTATTAATTAATTACTTTGGATTATTTATTTTGTGTTAAGTTAAAAAAACAAAAAAAAAACATAATTTATTATTTTTGGGAAATGAGAGCAAATTGATCCAAAACAAAACAAAAATTTTTGAATCTATTTCAATAAATGTTCTATTAATTAATTATTTTGAATTATTGATATTATTAGATATGTGCAAATATTAGAAAACCGTGTCGTATTATTTCTGCAATGTTATTATTTAATTCGATAATTTAATTTTTCTTCGGGTTATATTGATTTTATTAATACGGAATTTGGAGGCTTTTTTTTTTTTTATAATATATGAGACTCATAGGTACGTGCAAATCAATGGTCGATTCCCAAAAATGAAAAAACATTTTGACCCCCCCTTCACTTAAAAATACACTAAAATTCAGGAAATCAACCAATTTTACTGAAATTTTCAATATTTATTAATCAACAATCACGGAATATAATGAAACCATTTTTTTTTTTTAAATCTTAGTGAAAATGTATTATTTTTTTAAAAGAATATACACCTTTACTAAAGTTATATTTTTATATATTAATAAAAAAAAATGCATGATTTTTTAACTGTTACTTATGTAAATAAAGGATCGTAGATGTTAACAATTAAATTTTTTTTTCAAAATATTTCGTATATATTACGAAAAATGCCAGTAAATACCGTGTTAATAAAATCACTATAACTCGAAGAAAAATTAATTTTTTGAATTAGCGATATTATTATTGAATAAAGCATTGTTTAATCAATATTTTCACCAAAAAAATAATATAATTGCAAAAAATATTTCATGTGATTTTAATGATTAGAGTTTTTGGAAAAATAAAAAATGCGACATAATTATATTTCTCTTTCATAGAGGAACGTGGCATCATCAGCACAAGAAATTTTTTTTATAATCTTGAAAATAAACCAAAAATTGACAAATTTGAGATCCAGGAACTTAACGAAAAAAAGAATTTAAAAAATTGAATAATTTCTACTAACGATGAACTTTCATTAGTATGGTAGCCCCGTTCTGTAATAACCAGGTGGGATTAGCAATCACTCACTTTTACAGCGCAAATTTTTGTTTTTTTTAGAGATTCAACAATTTCGTTCATTTCGCAATTCATCGTCAATTATTTGGAAAGATTTGTATTTGTTTTGTCTTTTTTTCATTAATAAATATTTAAGTTAAAAACAATTATTTATTAATAAATAAAGAGAATTCAAACATGACATTTTCTTTCAAAATTGAATTCTGTTTATCAATAAATAACTGTTTTAACTTTTTTTTTCAATGAATAAATTGTCAGTGTAGTCATTGACTGTAATTTACTTTTTCACACTTAAAATAAAAAATAAAAACACTTTATTTTTAAAAGAATCAATGTAATTTATCGTTACGACACGTTAAGAATAAATCGAGTAACTAAAGTTTTAAATCATGTAAAACAAATTGATAAAATTGACGCAGTTCGTAACGTAAAAATATTTTTAACATTTAAAAAATAGTGTTATTTCAAATTCTAAAAAATCGAAAAACATTGGTAAACAGACGTCATCAATAATTTCAGAGTATTACTAAATTAAAAACTGAACCTTTTCAGTTAAAAATAATTGCGTACACTCACAAATAATTAAATAAGCATTTCCTTTTTTTATTATAACAAAATAAGGGTACTTAAATTTGTTTATAACCTTAAAAAGAATAAAGAAATTAATGGATAATAATTTTTCAACTTCTATAAACTATTATTACATTTTTATATATAAAGTTAAAAATGATAAATTATGACATTTTTTGTCTTCCATATATTTTGCTTGGCCATGTCAATTGTAAACAACGTCCTTTTCCGATGAAGTTATGGCGGCTTTTATTCATTTATCACATTTGAAGGGCTAATTTTGCTAATTTTTAGTCAAACGTGGGATTTATTTATTTTTTAATTCAGTGTCTTATGACTTTAATTTAATAATTATCTTTGAAATAGTTCCCAAAAACTTATATTTATCTTTTAAAGGATTTTTACAAGTAATTTTTTCAAAGTTCAAAATTCATTGAATTTTTGGGGTTTTTGACCGTCGTAATTACATATTTTATTATAATTTATTTTTCACACGTAAATATGCAGTTTTTTCCTTTTAGAGATTAAGTTTAGGCTTTTATCTTTCAAACCCAATCAAAGTTTACACGGAAACTAATTAAAGAATTAATGATAAGCGCTTTTTAATAAGCATAGTCCGTACAAGAGACGGCCATTTTTGCACGTACCTATATGAGAACTATATTTTAAAAGATTTTTTTTGATTGTTAACATCTCCGATACTTTATTTTCATTAAAAAAAAATACATTCATGCATTTTTTTTTTTTACCTTGTGATATAACTTTAGTAAAGGTGTTTTTGTTTACACAGAATACATTTGCACTGGGATTTCTAAAAAAAGTAATGGGTTAACCACATTCCGTGATCGTTAAATTAATAAATACTGAAAATTTCATTAAAATTGATTGATTTCCTGAATTTTGATGAGTTTTTAAGTGAAGGGAGGGGTCAAAATGCCCATAGTCTGACAATACAGCATGACGTCATTTTCAAGTAAATTTATCATGTGTTGGCCTCAAGAAAAAAATTTCAGAAGAAATTCCAACCTGGCAGTGTCCTTCCTGCTCCAAACTTCATATACGTCCTCCTCATTCGATTAAAATCTCCGAGATCCTCCATGGTTCTCTCAACACTGAAAGTATCCTCAAGTATCTCTCATCTAAGCGTAGACAACAAAACGTTCTGATCAAAATTCCTAAAGCTGCTCGCATGTCTGCAGCTGACGCCCTCACTTCTTTCATCAATCGGGCTCTTGACAACAACAACGACAGACCGTGAGCCACAGAGCAATTCTCTCGCCAGCAGAATTAAACATAGAAAAGTTTCCCTTAATGAAGCCTTTTCCCTGTAATCTGTGCATATCACACATACCGAGTCTATAATTCAAAACTGGCACTTCGAGAATACGTCAAGCAGTCAACACCAAACTCCTACAGGGCGATGTTTTGGCCGCCGTAAGAATCATAACCTTTAACGACACGGTCGTTCGTCCATCGGAAGACGTACTAGTCGCTCTCCGACTGAAACACTCAACGGACATGGACACCCCTCCTAGTTTCAAAGAGATTGACACCCAGGACATTTCGGTAGAACAGGTTATGTCCGCACTCAAGTCTTTTCAACCAAGCAGCAGCGGCGGCATTGACGGTCTCCGACCCGGGCACTTGAAAGACCTCACAGCTCCCCTAACAGCTGAAGCAGGTCTTCGCCTTCGCTCTGCTATTATCCGTCTCTACAACTTATTGATTAACGGCCAACTTCCAAAGTTTGCACCTGATCTCTTTTTCTCCTCTAACTTGACAGCTCTCCGCAAAAAATGCGGCGGGATACGCCCGATAGCTGTCGGTAATACCTTCCGCAGACTCGCTTCCAAAGTTGTCTGTTTTGAGGCGTCAAAACATCTATCGCCCGAATTTCAACCCGTTCAACTGGGTGTTGGTGTCCCAATGGGCTGCGAGGCTGCGGCTCATGCCATCAGAGCAGCATTCAATTTCAGCAAGAAAGGCACCATACTAGTTAAGTTAGATATGACAAATGCCTTCAACACGGTGCACAGAGATCATTTTCTTAACGTGTGCCATCGTCGGGTCCCTAACATCTACCGTCTTGCCCACACAGCTTACGCTGAACCCAGTCTCTTATTGTGCGGAAACAACTCTATCACGTCGGCTACAGGCGACCCAATGGGCCCCCTCTTTTTTCTCTAGCCGTCGACGACATTGCCCAATCTTCCTCGTCACCGGTCAACATTTGGTATCTTGACACCACTACTTTAGGCGGCTCTATCAATTCGGTGCTCCACAACATTGAACGGATCGTCCCAGCTCTGGCTGAAATTGGTTTGTTAGTTAACCCTAACAAATCTGAAATAATCAACTTGAACTGTTCCACCGTGGAGTTTCAATGGGGAATAGATGGCCTATGACTCGCCCTGGGATCCGTATCAATAACTGAACGGGACAGCACAATAATTCTTGGGTCGCCTATCAGCTCTAAAGGTGTAGCTGCATCCCTACAAGACAAGTCTACAAAGCTAGAGTCTATAGCAGAGCGCCTCAACATGATCAACGCTCATGCGGCACTGTTCCTGCTGCAAAACTGTTTTGCAATGCCCAGACTTCTATTCACACTGAGAAGTGCTCCATGTTACAACAAAGTCAAACTTCTGGAAAATTTTGACAATTTTGAGTCGCTTGGCCAGTGAAATTTGTAATGTAAATTTTGACGACACCGGTTGGCGCCAGGCCACATTGCCGTTTTGGTTCGATGGCCTTGGTTTGCTCTCTGCAACCGATACCGCGCTGCCAGCATATGCTTCCTCGACTCACGCTTCAGCAGGTACCACCCTGTAGGAGTTTGGTGTTGACTGCTTGACGTATTCTCGAAGTGCCAGAGTTTTGAATTGTAGACTCGGTATGTGTGATATGCGCAGATTCTCTCCTCATATCTCAAATCCTCGTCTTCAGATCTTTTAACAGCCGTTTTGTCAACATGGACGTCGACAAACCTTCAGCAACCACCCGATCTCATACATCAGTCGTCGTGGGACGACATTCAATGTCAATCCGTGTTTGCCGAACTCGTTCGTAGCAGTAACCAGCATAGAGCTGCCTGCCTGAGAACGTCGGCTTCACCTTACAGCGGTACTTGGCTCAGTGTGACCCCCTTCAGCGACACTTGGAACCCTCTTGGACAATGACATAATCCGGATCACCATCTTACAATGGCTGGGACTCCGTTTGTGCCACCCACACCGGTGTCGCTGTGGTCAGGTTGTTGACGAGTTTGCCCTGCATCCTTTCTCTTGTCGATTTAGTACCAGCCGCCTGCCTCGCCACTCTGCCCTTAACGACGTAGTCAGGCGAGGTCTCGACTCAGCAGGTTTTGCATCAGTCCTTGAACCAGTTGGCCTGGACAGGGGCGACGGTCGCAGGCCTGACAGGGTAACTGTGTTTGCTTTCCGAGCCGGAAAGCCACTGATCTGGGACTCCACTTGTTCCGACTCCTTTTCACCAGTAAGGATTGCGGAATCCGCGGTGAAGCGCGGCTCCGCTCGCCGAAACAAGGAAGCGCGGGAAATACAGCTCGCTCACTGACTGTTTTGTCTTCCAACCAATTTCAATGGAACCGTTGGGCGTGCTTGGCCCCGAGACTGTTAAATTTTTCCAGGACATTTGACGGAGGATTTCAATGTCTAGGTACAAGCCCCGTGAGTCAGACTGGTTGTTCCAACGCATCTCCCTGGCTATCATTCGTGGCAACGCTATGTCAGTAACTGCGGCGTCATTTCCGTTCTAATCATCATTTGTTGACTCTCTCTTTCTTTCTCTCCCCCTATCTATCTACCTATGTCTCTTTGCTTCTCTTTCTTTCACAGTAAACAGGCCTTAGTTTACTATATTACGTAGGCCACGGCTGAGTGAGGTGTTTAAAGCAAGATGCCGTAAATGCAGGAACAAACTTTGACCTCGACTAGTTTAATTTTGGGATTTTTGTCGCTTTTTATAATTTTGCTGAATTCTCAAGGTCTCGACGAACACACCTTGTATTTAAAGAGATACTTTTGATTGGGTTAAAAATAAACATTTATGTATTTATAAATTTCACCGGAAATGCTACATGGAGGCACTTGCGTACAAACCATTTTAAAACGTGTTTTTGAAGGATGAACATCCGGCGGGTTCTCTGTACCTCATTATAAAACTTTGAAAGTAATTTTGAAACCTTTTAAACTAATGAATAGAAAATAATTTCTTGCTTAAATTAAATTTTAATGGTAAAAGTCAAGTATCATGGTTCATTTGTCCTTCTAAATGCCGCTGTCGTATAAAAGAAGCCACTTATGTCAAAATTACTAAGGGATATAAGAAATTGCTGGATGGTGAATCTTTTACATTGCTAGAGATATCATTAGATAACCTCCCTTTAATGCGTGTAAAGTAACTACTTCCGTTGAATTACTTCCGGTGTAAGTACATATTTATTTATGCAATCATCTATTAAAATACAGTGAATCATCATCATCATCATCATCATCATATGTATTTATATGCATGCATATATGTATGTAAATATATATGTGTGTATGCGGGGGGGGGGGGGGTCTATATCAATTGCTTTTGAATAAGGAATGTTATACTCTTTTGTGGTCAGCCTTTAACACCATTTTTTTTTTAATTCTCATATTTTACATTTTATAATATTTAATTTTGTGAGTGGATCCATGGCATTCTATGTTATGGAATATTATTGGTTGGGCCCAGGGAATTACTCAGCATGAATTGTATGAGAGTATAGTAACATTAATTGAAATAAATTTCGTTAAATTTAAATCAGTCTTAATCACTCATCCATCAACATCCAAACAAAATCATGTCATTACTACGGGTGTACCCTAGAGGTCGATTCTTGGACTTTTATTATGCCTGATCTTTATAAACAACCTCCCTGATGCAATTGTGTCAGAGATGGGTATCATTTAATGCTGCTAAAACAAAGCTCCTTTCCTTTAACAATAAGAAACCTTTCCAACCACCAATTGTCATGGTTAATAGCACCCTACCTGAGAGACGAACATTCAAACTCCTTGGCCTAACATTCACAGGTAACATGAATTGGAACAAATACATAAAAGACATTGTCAAGGCTGCTGCAAGGAAAGTGGGCTCCCTCTACCGTGCTAGAAAACTTCACACCTGTCAGTATCCTATATATCTACAAAGCCACCATTCGCCAATGCATGGAGTATTGTTGTCACATCTTGGCCAAAAAAGAGTCTGCAATAATAGGTCCCTCACTATCTACAAAGCTCCAGCCACTGTCCTATCGACGAAATGTTGCATCCCTGTGCTTGTTTTACAAGTACTTCAGTGGAATGTGCTCCGATGAACTTGCTGCTCTAGTGCCCTGTTGATGTAAATAAATAGCCCCGACCAATCAGTTAAATCTCATCCCATTACAGGTTAGGTTGCCAGATAGCTTTCTACTCTAATAGCTTCTTTCCTCAAACTACTAGTCTGTTGAATTCCCTCCCTGCTCCCTGTTTCTCTGACTATACCAACATGTAGATGTAAAAAAATATCTCACTGCACAACTCCTAATTTAGGATGCCCCTATGGATATGGCCCCAAATTCACAGTAGCCTCTTACATCTCAGTGGCAATGTGCCCCCTTGTTTGGGGTGAATTTAAGTAAAAAGAAAAAAAAACTGCTATGTCTAGCCACACTAAAAAGTCTTGATACAACGAAACATGTATCTGCGAATGAATATTTTTGATATTGTGTGTGTGTGTAAATTCTGTAAAAATAATTTAGAATATGTTTTTTTTTTTTGTTAAAGCAATTTTGAAAAATAAAAAAAATGTATGAATTGAATTTTTATGGATTTACTTGTAAAAAAATAATTATAAATATTTTTTAAAGAATTCTATTATCTGGGCCCAGATATTTTCTTGCGCGTGAGCTTGCGGTGCTGGTGTACCTCCAAACTTTAAAGCATACCCATACAAAGAAGCATAGCAGATGTGAGTTACTGGGGTGTATGGAGGTTCAATGATATGACCCGTGTCTGGGTACACAACTAATTCAATATCAGATCGTTTTGATGTTGGATGACGCTGTATCCATTTTTTATAATTATCAGGTGTTAATAATGTATCATCGTCTCCAACTAAAAGCATAATCTTCGCTGCGGAGGATGCAGGAATCGTAAAAACTTTCGTTTCATCCAATGTCCAAGGGTTTGTGATTAGTTCTGCGTCTTGCTCATCTTCTATAAAGGTAGTGCAACTAATGTCTACTGATGGGACCACCTTTCCATTATGTCTGATGCCATTGAAAAAGAAAGCAGGGGGTCCGCTAATACTGACAGCAGCTTTCACTTTTGGGCAGTGTGCAGCTAGATAAAGTGAAAGTGTTCCCCCGAGAGAACTGCCTAACACGCCGACCCCGTTGGCCATGACAGAAGGATGGTTGACAAGCCAATCGACAGCTTTTATAAAGTATTCAAAATCAATATCAAAATACGTAACTGAAAGATCTTTATACTTGAAATAAGGAAGGCTTAATGTTACAAATCCCCAATTAGCTAGAAGTGCTGCACGTGACTCTACCAGCCCTCCATTGGACCCATACATATCGATGACAGCTGGGAGAGCTACACCGGTTTCTCCTTCTTCGGGTTGGGGTATAAATAATGATCCATAAATTCCTGCTTCATCCACGGTTATCTTTTTTACGTTAGGCTTCTTGTATAATCTGTGAATTTCAGTATGTGCCAGTGGTTTATGCTCTGACAGCCACAGACTCTCACTTGACACGTGTTGAGAAAAAACCGCTAAGTCATAAACGACCGGCGTTGTAGAATCGTATTTTACTAATCTCGCGTATTTTCGTTGGTGCGGATTTTGTACCATGCTCCAAAATAAGCCCATCGGTTCTACACCCGTATAGGTGCCATTTAAAGACGGGTCAACATTTAAGTCCACAAAACCATCACCCGAAGCTCTGAAGTGGCCATGTGATCCGAAGGTAATATTTTGTTTAGATTCAGTCGATGTTGTCGTGGCCGTCACTGTGATCTCCTGAAAGGGTTCCAAGCCGACCACATTCACTGATAAACTCTCGTCAACCAAAGAAATCTCTTTGTTAACAACTAATTTTACAGGACAACGTATGTACGATTTCCAGCCTGAAGAAGAAACATTCTTCAGCGGATCGCAGGAAAAACGATAAAAACATAGTGTGCGAGGAGAAAATCGAAAAAACGGTGTTAGAGATATCACCGACATGTTGAATACTGCACACGAAAAAGAAAGGGGAGAAAAAACAACAACTAAAAAATCAAATCATGACCTCAATGTTTTTTGTTTTGTTTCTCAGATAACAAAGGTCGAAATCTAGGAAAAACGCTATAAACAATTTAATGTTCGAAATTAAGGGAGATAACTCATTTAGGTAAACTAGCTTGTTATCGTTTGTGTGTAGGTTTGAAGTGGGTTCGACCAGTATTCATACCATCCCAATTTTGCCTTGGTAACATTTATTCTGGTAATCTAACGTCTATCCTGGACCATTAGACCCTTTTTTGTCAGGATGAGGTATGTGCACCCATCCAAGTGTGGCGTTCAGGCGTAGAAAGAGGCATATAGGGTAGGTGGGGCACCCAATCATATTCAAACGATCTTCATTTCTCATAATATTTCTCAGTACTAGGCTTTATAACAGTCTTCGGGGAATACAATCAAGGAGTTGACCCCGGGCATCACCAGACCTATGCACGCCACTTCTCCCATGCATTGCCCCCTCCTTCATGAGGAGGTTATTGTTGGTCGTCTGATACGCCCCTATTTTTGTACTCTTCCAGAGTGCCCCCACGGCGGAGCTGCCCCCCCCCCCCCCACACACACACCTCGCGTTAAACTGACTCCATGTCTAATCTGGCTGAAGTTAAAAGCGAATAGTGGTTTGAAGTAGCATTCATTTCAAATTAAAAAACAAAAAACAAACAAAAAAAAAATTAAAATGTAACAATTGTAAATTGTTATCGTCAAGAATATAATCTTCATTAGAAATTAAGGATCAAGGGAAGAATAAGGACCCCAGATCATTAACACAAGACGCGGGACATATTTTCAAATCACCGGTTGACCTCGCAATACACGTGGTCTCTATTTACAAAACACTTGTAAATAGATCTTTTATTTATGTTAATATTTATTTTAAGGCAGAGAGTTCATAAATAAAACAAATAAATATTAACATGTTTTCTTTTCTTTTAACATGTATACGCTTTTTTAAAAATCGGCTGACTTGTAATCTGTCGTTTTGCAATAAACAAAACAATTTATCATTTTTTTTTTTACTTTTATTTACTAAATAAAAAACAAATTTTAAACGCAATTCTATATTTCGTGTTGTGTACTTTTTTTTCTTTTCGTAGGGAGGCGAGTAGCGAAGTTTTATATATTTGTTTATAATTGTTGCTTACAGAAAAAAAAGGAAAAAACTTCACGAGGGCAGAAATGGGGGGGGGGGGTATGAAATATTTATCACCGTACTTAAGTAATCTTTCGTTTTGTAGGGAAAAATCAAGCTTCCCAAAAAGGGGCACTATGGATCTTACCTCAGTTTAGAAGGATTTTTCCATACTACACATTGCTCCTAGCCCGAGGAGGCAAAACGGATGATTACGCAAGTTATTTTAATAAATAAACGAAATATATACGCCTTTTAAAAAATCGGCTGACTTGTAATCTTTCGTTTTGCTTCCCCACGAGGGCGGAGTTAGACTTCAAAAATCAGTTTCCAAACGGAAGCAATTTAAAATTTATGAAGTTTTTTCCTTTTTTTTCTGTAAGCAACAATTACAAACAAATATATAAAACTTCGCTACTCGCCTCCCTACGAAAAGAAAAAAAAGTACACAACACGAAATATAGAATTGCGTTTAAAATTTGTTTTTTATTTAGTAAATAAAAGTAAAAAAAAAAATGATAAATTGTTTTGTTTATTGCAAAACGACAGATTACAAGTCAGCCGATTTTTAAAAAAGCGTATACATGTTAAAAGAAAAGAAAACATGTTAATATTTATTTGTTTTATTTATGAACTCTCTGCCTTAAAATAAATATTAACATAAATAAAAGATCTATTTACAAGTGTTTTGTAAATAGAGACCACGTGTATTGCGAGGTCAACCGGTGATTTGAAAATATGTCCCGCGTCTTGTGTTAATGATCTGGGGTCCTTATTCTTCCCTTGATCCGAAATTAAATACGAGCCTGTTCAATTTTTATTTATTCAATATGGTGACAATGAAAATAGATGAATATCGATATTATTGTAGATTAACACCCCCAGCTACCTACCTCCCCTAAAAAATGAGAGTCTACTCTTTTAAGCGATTACGTGTGAACATTCTGAAAAAAAAATATAACGGAAAGAAAAAAACAACAATTAATTTAGAATTTAGAGCAGGAGATCACTTTTGCAGATAAATTTAATGTAAAATTTGACTCCATTTCCAGGTCATTCTCGCGTTTTAGAGCAGTTAAACAATTTTTATTTTTGCTATGGGAGATAAGTTCCGTGCGTTTTCTTTTTTTTGGGGGGGGGGTCTACTTTTTTAGGCGATTACGTGTGGTTGACATAGCCATCCGGAGTTAGGGTTAGTGGTAAAAAAAAATTAACTGCTATAAAAAGCTAGAATGGCCCGAAATGGGGTGGGGGGGTCATTTTACGTTAAATTTATATATAGAACTGATTCCCCAACTATCGTTTTTTTTTCTCTTATCACCAAGATTTGCAGTAATCACCTAAAAAAAAAACTAGATTCTCATTTTTGGGGGTAGGGAATGATTCAGCGGAGGGTGTTAATCTACAAAATTACCATTAGTTTTTGCAGGGGCCTGTCGCTGTCCTCCCACATACAGCTTTGGGTATTCCCAAATAGTAAACCATCTCGTACTGATCTAACGAGAAATGGTGTCAACTCAAGTTGATTATGCGTCTCATCACACTTCTCCACTGCCATCCCTTCCTCGGGGGTGTTAACCTCTTAATGACTGGAAAAATATTAGTAACACCCCCCATTTCACATTATTATTACTCCCATAAGTCCCCACCATTTCTCGGTCATAATGCTAATCTCCCATATCTCCCAAACAGATCCAATCTTGCCGACCCAGTCTTTACTCTTATCTCTAAACCAGTTTTAATCAGCATACCAATATTATTCCCCCCCCCCCCCAAGCATTCACTATACCTTAGTTAATAATGTTAAATCCCGAATACAAATCAATTAAAACCCTGCAGAGTTACTAACTTTAGACTACCCGGATGATATCTTTATTTAAATTCCTTTGGGATTGATTTAAAGTCCTTTAATCAAGGATTTAAATTTGAATTTAATGTTGTTCCTTTAACCTTTTTATCTCTTCATAAGTACAATCCTTAAACCCATTTTCTCTCCCTAATTCCTTTAGAAGACATCATTAAACCCCAAAACAGTAACAGCCAAATATACGATACTCATAAATATTGGCTCACAGGATTTATGTAGAAATATTTTTTTATATTTCTTTAAATCTTCTCTGGTTTAAAATCACAGCTGTGACTTCCCCCCCCCCTTTTTCAAACCTTATTAAACCTTCCTTACACTAAATTTAAACAAACATACATAACACTCTAAGCAAATAACGCGTCTAAACGAGAGTGACTCGTGACTTCACATTTCTGAAACAGATGACAATAGAAGCTGAAGAGAGCAGGATGGCTAAGTGTGGAAATTTCGAGATGTTTTTCTAAGTAAGTCATCGGTTACTTCCCTTTGTTTGAAAGCTGTCAGTTTTGGCCTACGTGCAGGTTGAAGGTCATATGGATTTTGCGTGGGAGTTGGGTTGACTTCACGCCATGTTGTGTCACGTGATTTCTATTTTTAGCAATGATGCATTGGTTGTGTCTGGAGTTGATATCGGCGCGAAATTTAGTCAGAACAGATTTGGACCTCAGGAAGTCAACATCTGTAAAACTGTTTCTCCGTCCACATGGGGGACGTTAAATTTGTGAAGAATTTCTACTTGAAGAAATTTAAGAGATAGAGTATCTCGTGGCTGGAATTGCCTTTTGTGTATGAAATATTCTTCCTTCAGTCAACGAATATTTCCCTTAGAAGATGTTTCAAGTCAGAGGCTTGAAATGAAGAATTTAGGAGATAAAATTATCTCCGGGCAAGAATTGCCTTTTGTGTATGAAATATTCTTCCTTCAGTCAACGAATATTTCCCTTAGAAGATGTTTCGGGTCAGAGGCTTGGAATGAAGAATTATTGAGAATTTGAACGAGATAACTCCGGGAACGAAATTGCCTATGTTGAAGAGCTTAGCTCCCGTGAACTGAAATACTTTGCTGTCGAGAAGATTCTAATCAAAGATTAAGAATCGTAAAGAGCGATCGTCTTTGCAACACAGATCGATTTGAAAGATATAACTTTGCAAGTTGAATCCTTACATTCGCGCGTGATGCTATTCGGGACACTCGGTGGAAAAAAAGCAAGTATTATGTTTATTTGAAATTTGTACTGTTCTTGTGACGTATATCTTATGTTGGATTTGCTAAAAGAAAATTATTGAAGAAAAAGAAGAAAAAAAAAGAACTTTGTGACAGACGTTTGATAAAAAAATAAGAGTTATTTTTATCGTGGAAATTATGTTCGGCCTTCAGCACGGTTTGTTAATTTTATTACTTTTGGTTGTAACTTTGGTGTAAAGAAAAAAAGAGACCTTTTGATTGATTTGTAAGAATACTGACTTTATAGTAAGTTCATGTTTTAAAAGGATTGATTCCTTTGCTTAGATTGTGTCAATTTTTGTTGTATCTAACTTTAATGTTCAGAAATCCTGATGTTGTATTTTTTTGATTTTTATTTTTTTTGTATGTTATCCAGGAATAATTTATTTATTCCAGCTTTGGAAAAAAAAGCAGTCCAAGCTACCTTTTTTGTAAATAAAACTTTATTTTAACTTTTACGAACATCTTGTATCCTTCCATTCCTTCTCTCTTGTTATAGTTTTTTTTTATGATAATTGTCCTAGATAACATGACCTTCGTTTAGAGCGGTTTTTCGTTAACATCCACGAAAAATCCGACATAAGTCCTTCTGTGCTTGAAATCGACGGTACGAATGTTGTACTAATTTTTCTGTACCAAAATAAATAAATATTACACTCTTAATTTTAATTTTTTATTTTAATTCTCAATTAATCGAGCACTCTGCTGGGATTTTTCCTGCTATATTACAAAGCAGTATATATATATATATATATATATATATATATATATATATATATATATATATATAAAATTGAAAATAGAAGCCTTTATCAATTCAAAATTAATTTTTTTTTTACTTTAATCTTATTAATTTCTGAATAATATTCCATCATCAGAATTGACCAGTATTGTGTTATTTTTTCAAAAAATAAAAATAAGCAAACCTTTTTTTTGTTTTTTGATATAATGTCCTTGTTAATGGGTGTTATCCGTGAAGATGTTCTTGGCGGTTATGAATTCAAATTTTGGTTGTAGAACGAAGACGCATTGGCATGCTCGAAGTTTAGAAAGATGGGTCGTTCATTTAAAAGCATTGGGGGGTCAGTATTATAAAAATTGCAAATAGAAGCCTGTCAACTATTTCCAATGTAATGGTCTCTTAATATTCCCATCGCTTGTTTGCAGTCATTTCTTGCGTCTTGGATTATCAATGACAAGCTTTTGCCGTCTAAAAACTGCACTAATAACAGAAATACATCAGCGTTCATCTCTTGGTACGAGGCGTCTTCGTCAACATCTATGTCTGACTCTATGATGTGTGATAGTTTCTGCAGACGTAGGTACGATAAAAATTAAATTTCTGAAACTTGGAAATTTTCTTCATCTCCATTGTAATAAAGACTGCCCGGTCCTTAACCTGTTGAGTTGAGGTTAGTTGAATAACCCGCTGTTTCATTCATTTTAGAATGATTGGAAAGCGAGAAATGAAACGAGAAATTATACAAATGGAGGACATAAAAATATACATGTGTGTGATGATCAAATTTATTCTTGGAACTCAATACAAAAACAAACAGTATTGGCGGGAATAGCAAAATATAGAGTGAGCGGAAGTAGCTTCCCCTGATACTGTCCAAATTCAATAATCAGCAGCAGCTTCATAAATACACACACACACAAATATAAGCACACTGTCAATATGTCAACATTCTTTAAAATTAGTTAACTAATTAAATACCTTATTTTTAAGGCATAAATAAAAGTATAAAAGTTTGGGTATTATTTGGGTAGTAGATGAACATCCTCAGCCCCCTCCCCCTCATTAGATTCTACTTTTTTTAGGCGATTACGTGTGAACACCCAGAAAAACCTGACGGATAGGAAAAGCAAACATCAACAACAAAAATGGTAATTAATTTAGAAATTAGAGTGGGGGATCAGTTTCGCACATAAATTTCATGTAAAATGATGTTTCATTTCCGAACCATCTTAGCGTTTTAGGCCAGTTAATTTTTTTTTGCTATGGGAGATAAATTCTGTGCGTTATTAATTTTTTTGAGCGAGGAGGGGGGGGTTCACATTTTTAGGCAATTACATGTGGTTTTATGACCTTGCTACTCGGACTTAGGGTTAGTGATAAAAAATAGTTAGCTGCTCTCAAAAGTTAGAATGGGTTAAATAGGGGATGATTTTACGTCAATTTATATCCGAGGCTTATCCTCCACTCTAAATTCTAAATTATTATTTTTTTCTTCTTTTCACATGTAATCGTCTAAAAAAAAGTAGAATCTCATTTATAAATAATAAATTGTTTTTGACTAATTTCCCAGCTGAATTTCCTTTAAACTAATTAATGCTGGTAATAGTAATGATTACCGTCATAATTAACACGGAATACAAGAAATTGCTTTAGATTACAATCATTAGATTACCTCCCCTTGCTGTGGGCAAAATTAACTACTTTAGTAACTACGTTCAAAGACATGGCCGAAGTACTTCTGTAGCAGTCATAGATTTACTTTGTAATGCGTATCAGTGTCTCTGTGAGCTGGTTTGGCCAATCAGCGCATTGATATCATTAGTTCCCTAAGGGACTACTTGAGCTCCCTTAAGATATGCAGACGATCACGTCGGGGTCACCATTTGTAAGAATAGAGGATTGGTTATCCCCTATTCTTACAAATGGTAACCCCGACGTGATCGTCTGCATATCCTAAGGGAGCTCAAGTAGTCCCTTAGGGAACTAATGATATCAATGCGCCCTGCGAGCTGATTGGCCAAACCAGCTCACAGAGACACTGATACGCATTACAAAGTTAATCTATGACTGCTAAATTTCCTGTGTAAATAAATATTAAATAAATATTTATTTTCATTGTCATCATCTTAAAATAATGACACAAATGAAAACCGAGCCGGCTCGTATTTAATATATAATAAAGATTATATTCTTGACTATAACATCCTACATTTACATTTTATATTGATTTTTTACATGTAAAATGACACCCAAACAATAATAATCTACAGTTTATCTGAATGAGTTATCTCTATGCTGCCTTAGGGCCGGCTTTAACCCTCAAGACAGCTAGCATAACTCTTTTTGATAAACAAGACTCTGAGTCGTCGAATATTTTAACTGCAGGTTTTATTATCCATCAAAAAGAGTTATGCTAGCTGTCTTGAGGGTTAAAGCCGGCCCTAAGGCAGCATAGTAAAAAACGAAGATGGCCAAAATGTCAGAATCTGTGGGGAGATGGGAGGCGTCCCTGGAGTCGGTGAGGTGCCGGTTGTTGAACGGTTCTGTACCCTCAACACGTGGGGCCGCTGAGTGATAGCTGATCTCGGGAGGTGATCGGGTGTGTCCGTTTGGGTTCCCCCACCTAACCGGGGGGAGTTGGTCGGTGCATTCGAACCGGTCGTGTTGGTACCCCTGAATGATTTCTTCATTAGGTTGTTGGGGTCCAGTTGCCTCTTGTTTTGGCTGATTTGCCTGGTCGGCCAAGTATTCTCTGACCCTTGTGCTAGGGTCGGCAGGGGTGCAGTCGAGTCTTGAGTGTCTGCAGCTAGACAGTTTGCTTAACTCGTCGGCAGCTTCCCTCAAAATCTGTGCTTCAGCCTCGGCAGTTGCCGTCTCCTTTTCGAGCTGTAGTTTTTCCAGCTCCATTTTCATCTTTAATTCCCTGTCGATGAAGACCAAACGTGTTCTGGAAGCCTCGGCCTTTGCTTCGGCGATAGCGGCGGCAGCAACAGCTTTGGACGTTCTGCCTGAAGACCGCGAGTGGAGAGACGTGTTGTCTGCCATCGTTGAGGTTCAAAAAAGAAGGGTGGTTGGTTGAAACCAGAGCTTGAGAAAATAGCTGAAGTAGGACGAACGTTAAGGGCGCTACCACTGTTAAGGTAGGAGTCCGTAGTTCGTATGAATTATCTGAGTCCGCGTAGGGGGCCCGTCCTTCCAATGGTGGGTGTAGACCACGTAATTCCAACCATTAAGAGGCCTTCGTTTTTTACTATGCTGCCTTAGGGCCGGCTTTAACCCTCAAGACAGCTAGCATAACTCCTTTTGATAAACAAGACTCTGAGTCGTCGAATAAAACCTGCAGTTAAAATATTCGACGACTCAGAGTCTTGTTTATCAAAAATAGGTTATGCTAGCTGTCTTGAGGGTTAAAGCCGGCCCTAAGGCAGCATAATCTCCCTTACTATTCAAACATTAAATTGTTTATCACGTTTTTCCTAGATTTCGACCTTTCTTATCTCAACAAATTCAAAACAAATAACAAAAAACAAAACATTCAGGACATGATTTTATTGTTGTTTTTCTTCTCCCTTTTCTTTTTAATGTGCAGTATTCAACATGTCAGTGATATCTCTAACACCGTTTTTTCGATTTTCTCCTCGCACACTATGTTTTTATCGTTTTTCCTGCGATCCGCTGAAGAATGTTTCTTCTTCAGGCTGGAAATCGTACATACGTTGTCCTGTAAAATTAGTTGTTAACAAAGAGATTTCTTTGGTTGACGAGAGTTTATCAGTGAATGTGGTCGGCTTGGAACCCTTTCAGGAGATCACAGTGACGGCCACGACAACATCGACTGAATCTAAACAAAAGATTACCTTCGGATCACATGGCCACTTCAGAGCTTCGAGTGATGGTTTTGTGGACTTAAATGTTGACCCGTCTTTAAATGGCACCTATACGGGTGTAGAACCGATGGGCTTATTTTGGAGCATGGTACAAAATCCGCACCAACGAAAATATGCGAGGTTAGTAAAATACGATTCTACAACTCCGGTCGTTTATGACTTGGCGGTTTTTTCTCAACACGTGTCAAGTGAGAGTCTGTGGCTGTCAGAGCATAAACCACTGGCACATACTGAAATTCACAGATTATACAAGAAGCCTAACGTAAAAAAGATAACCGTGGATGAAGCAGGAATTTATGGATCATTATTTATACCCCAACCCGAAGAAGGAGAAACCGGTGTAGCTTTCCCAGCTGTCATCGATATGTATGGGTCCAATGGAGGGCTGGTAGAGTCACGTGCAGCACTTCTAGCTAATTGGGGATTTGTAACATTAAGCCTTCCTTATTTCAAGTATAAAGATCTTTCAGTTACGTATTTTGATATTGATTTTGAATATTTTATAAAAGCTGTCGATTGGCTTGTCAACCATCCTTCTGTCATGGCCAACGGGGTCGGCGTGTTAGGCAGTTCTCTCGGGGGAACACTTTCACTTTATCTAGCTGCACACTGCCCAAAAGTGAAAGCTGCTGTCAGTATTAGCGGACCCCCCGTTTTCTTCCTAAACGGCATCAAACATCATGGAAAGGTGGTCCCAGCAGTAGACGCTAGTTACACTACCGTTATAGAAGATGAGCAAGACGCAGAACTAATCACAAACCCTTGGACATTGGATGAAACGAAAGTTTTTACGATTCCTGCATCCTCCGCAGCGAAGATTATGCTTTTAGTTGGAGACGATGATACATTATTAACACCTGATAATTATAAAAAATGGATACAGCGTCATCCAACATCAAAACGATCTGATATTGAATTAGTTGTGTACCCAGACACGGGTCATATCATTGAACCTCCATACACCCCAGTAACTCACATCTGTTATGCTTCTTTGTATGGGTATGCTTTAAAGTTTGGGGGTACACCAGCACCACAAGCTCGTGCGCAAGAAAATATGTGGGCCAAAATAATAGAATTCTTTAAAAAAAATTTATAATTGTTTTAGAAAGCCGATGCAAATTTATACATACATGTCGTTCAAATTTCCTTCTATTTTTTTTTTTTTTTTTTTTCAGAAATGAATTCTCTCTGTTTGATAGTATGAAGCAGCTATCATTGCTAATTTTAATCATATGGTCACACAGGGAAGCAAATCTTTTTTTTAAATGATGTCAATTTTAGAAAAAAAGAGCATCAGAAAATGCATTGTGTTGAAGTGAACACAGATTGATGTATATATATAAAAATAATAAATTAATCTTGCATTGATAATGGCTTTAAAACTGAACGACCCATTTACTAAACTACGAGCACGCCAATGCTTTCTTCATTCGACAACCAGAATTTTAATTCATAGCCGCCAACGAAAAAAAATTTGTTTATTTTTGTTTTTGGGCTTTTTGATGAAAAAAAAAAATGACACAATACTAGTCAACTCTGATGATGGAATTTTATTTCGAGATTAAAGTAAAAAAAAAAAAAAAAATTAATCTTGCATTGATAATGGCTTATATTTTCAATTTATAATATATATATATATATATATATATATATATATATATATATATATATATATATATATATATATATATATATACACACAAATTATAATATAAACAAAATAATTTCATCTTTTAGTTAACACAAAGGTTTATTGTGTACCCCAATAGTACACAGCTAGAGCTCTTAATTTAAAAGTAAATGAATATTGAATGTATTTCATTTTTTTGCCCTGAATTTTTATGCACGATGAAGCCCTCTTTAGGAAAAATCGGTGATATTTTGTCTATGAAAATATATGTTCTTGAGATGAACAGAAACAATTGTTTGCAAATAAAAATGTTTTTGGAGGATATATGGAATGTTGTTTCCTGAATAACTAAGGTTTTAGATGTTTATATATATATATATATATATATATATATATATATATATATATATATCTCACAGAAATATTATGTTTTTTGGAAATGTGAAAAAATAAAAATAATAAAATAAAACCATGGTTATTGGAATATAATATGAACTGACTTCATATAAATATATATATATATATATATAATGTTTTAAAAAATAGACAAACGGAAAACAGGTTAAAATGCAGGAGAAAAACAAAAACAAGAGATTTGACCGGTTTCGTTTGTATTATCGAATGTCTTCAGAAATTTGGAAACAATTTTATTTTATTTTTTTCAATGTAGCTAAAAGTCTTCTCATATGGTCCAATCGAATCATCTTCTCCTTCTCACATGTGTGTGTCTTCAAAATAAAATTGTTTCCAAATCTTCACTTTTTCTCAAGACGTTCGATAATACGAACGAAACCGGTCAAATCTCTTGTTTTTGTTTTTCTCCTGCATTTTAACCTGTTTTCCGTTTGTCTTTTTTCACACATTTTGTCTACCACAGCATTTCATTTTCATGACTTATCGTGTACCTTACCCCATATATATATATATATAAATTTGGGAAAGTTCATTTTCTTAAGCATCTTTTAGAATTTTAATATAAAGATAGAGGCAAAATGCCTTCAATGAGAAAACCATGTATTAGATGCAGATATTTTATTAAATCAAAATAAAAAAATAAAAACATTTTTTTTCCCGTCTTGACTTATATAACTGTTTAGATGAAAAAAAATGTTTTTATTTTTTATTTTGACTTAATAAAATATCTGCATCTAATACATGGTTTTCTCATCGAAGGCATTTTGCCTCTATCTTTATATATATATATATATATATATATACAGGGTGGGCAAAAATAAGTGTCCTATTTTTAAAAATTCATAACTTTTTTATTTATTGATTTAAAAAAATTTTTTTTTTAGAATAAGTAAAGGACCCCTTCCGAAGCAAGCATGAGCCGTATTAGCCCTAAGTAACGCACCCTCATTTAGAAAACATTATTTTTGCTTAAAAAACTCAAAACAGTGTAAAAAACAATACTTTAGTTTTTGTAAGTTTTAAGAAGTGTTTTTCGGCTAAAATTTGTTTTGTTTATTTCAAAAAATCTCGGAAGGGTCAGTCTACACACACATACAGTTTGGTGAGTTTAACTTTTATTTTGTGGAAGTTATTCAAATTCAAGTTATTCAAATTTAAAGATAGGACCCTTATTTTGGCCCACCCTGTATATATATATATATATTAATGCATGTTTGATTAAACAACAGGGACAATTCCTGTTTGTTTCTTGTTTGATCCATCTTTTCATGTTGATGGACCAATGATCTAATGTTCTGATCGAGTGTGGACAGGAACTTTCGGTAGAAAATTTTATTTTAATTCGTTTAGTTAAAGTTATTAGTGTAATTTTTCTGTGGATTTCTCAGCTCGTAACTATACTGCAACTTTACCTGATATCTATATTAAATTGTTGACAGTCACCCCAGAGCAGTAAAATATTTTTCAGCTGATCAACTCTGATCGATTTTGTTTTAATACAACCAATAAAACATATTACTATGTCTTATTTAATTTCAATTAGTTTTTACCGTAAATTGAACTAAAAGTTAAAGAATTTAGCTCATATTTTTAGCATGCTAATCTTTTTAAAGAAATGATTCTTTACATGCACACACAGAAGAAGTAAATAAACACCTTTATTATCATTAATAATGAAGACTGCTGTCAGAGGATTCTGATGGACGTGGCAAGATAATATTGATTATTTTCCCTTGCTGATGAATTGGACAATCACTCATCTTCTGATGGACGTGGCAAGATAATATTGATTATTTTCCCTCGCTGATGAATTGGACATTCACTCACCTTCTGAAGGTGTTCCTGCCAGGAAATGCTGAAGATTCTAGTCACAACAAATTTTTCACCCATTCAGAGTGCCCCCTATTTGAAATAGCTGGATTCTCCACGATAAAATGATGTCATGTCTAACTTTGCTGTAGTGGGAGGCAGGTAAATATTAACAATAATGGCTGTTTTTAATTAAATCTATCACAGTGTATGGTGATAGGAAGAAAAGTATGTATTAATATTATAATCATAATAATTCTCAATATTTCAGAATTAAATCTTTTAGAAAATTTGATGTACTTTCGTTACAAACACCAAATCTCCACTAAAATAAGATGTTATAATATATTTATCATTGATTAGGAAGATAGAAAAATGTAACTGCTAATAAGCATATTATTCAAAAGGATATTTATTGTTTGAATTTAAGTTGAATGGAAAAGTCAAGTATTATGGTTCTTTTGTGCCCTTATATCAAAGAAAAACAGTAATTCTCTCATGTGCCAAGATTTATTAAAAAAAAAAATCTTTAAAAGCGATATTTGTTTTTAAAAATCGAATTTCTAATGACAGAATTACTTCCCTTTTCCGACTTAATGTCTGAAAAAGTAAGCGACCAAAAAATCTTGTTCTGAAGACAAATGTTTATATTTTTTTATATTTCATGAAAAGCTTAATAAAATTATCTTTTTAAAAATCTATTTTTGTTGTTACAAGCTGATATCTATGATGATAAAATGTATAATGGAGAAGGTATATTTTTTCAATGCTAAATGTGAATTTGATTTACATTTCAATATTTTTTATCTTTATTCAGTTTTTCTCTTCAATGTTATAATTTTTATAACATATATGGAAATATTTTTAATAAAATTATCTTTTTAAAAATCTATTTTTGTTGTTGATGATAAAGCGCATAATGGAGAAAGTATATTTTTTCAGTGCTAAATGTGAATTTGATTTACATCTCAATAATTTTTTTATATCTTTTTGATGAAATCTTTATAACCAATAAAATTATTTTGTGACTTTATATTTGTCATATCGTAATTTTACCTGGTTTCATAGCCGGTTGTTTTGACTTCTTGCGATTAAATTGAAAATAATATTTAAAAAAGTTTTGGGGGGGTCACTTTTTTCCTTAATGCAGAGAGTCGCAGATCATGTGACCACGGGGCGGTCAAACATTGGTTGATTTAGTCACGTAGTCGCCGATGTAAAAGGTATGACTCAGAGTACACGTTCTCTTTCAACCTTTTTCCGACTTACCATCAGAGTGACAACATGCTTAACAAAAGCAGAAATAAATCAATTTTAATTTTAATGGGAAATTTACATCATGGCAGAAATAACTATGAAATTAAATTACAATGAAAGGGTTCGGCGTCTCATGGTGAAATATGTAAATGTCAATTCATGATGACAACAATTACAGTTCTAAATAACAGCAATTATTACTCTCACTTTGATAAGTAAACTTACTAACATGCAGTTCAATGTCAGAATTACAAGTCTGCCATTTGTTTAGATAACCTTTAATGGATCCAAATAGAGAACACATTTAAGGAAATGCATGAAAATCGTGTTTGCACTTTCTTGTTTCTTTTACAGCATACCAACCTTTTTTTTTATGCTATTTGATGCTGAGGCATAATAACAGCACTGTGGCTAAGTGGTTAACGACGTGGACTGAAGACCTGGGTGTGCTGGGTTCGAATCCAGTTCGTTCCACAGAAACACTTTCATCAAAACCCACACCTGACCTTGTGTCTAATCTCCTGGAGAGGAAGTAAATAAAATAATACCTTATAACAGAGTGGGTTGAGCCATGCCCAAATGAGTTCATCGTGTCAAGGCGATCCACCCATAACGATCAGCAACTGAGTCCTCGGAATACTTCAGCCATTCTTAGTTCCAGTGACGGATACCAAAAACACAGAGACCACCTACCAGCACCATGTCTGTCTTCACCGTTTTAATCCATGTCTTCAGTCGTCTGCCTTTGCACTTCTTTCAGCCAGCGGGGGAGTTTGAGGCTACCAATTTGCAGATTAATTCCTCCTCAGGCGGTTGAATAGAGCGTGTCCAAATCAGCAAAGTCTCCTTTTCAAAAGAATCTTCATAATGCTGCTGATGTTGCATCTTGCACCGAAGGTACGGTTTGAGATTTGGTCGGAGAGGTGAATGCATACGATGCGTCGTAGGCAGTATATGTTGAAGACTTTGAGCGTGAGGATCTTCTTTGCACAGGGGCCAAGTCTCACAGCCGTATAACAGTATTATGTGTATTAGTACTTGGTATATCTTTAATTTTGTTGAAAGTTTTATCACTTGCTGAGATCACAACTTACTCTGGAGGCGGCAGAAGGCATCACGAGCGTGAACACTACAGACTGCAATCTCATACCTATCTTACCTGTGGCTGTAAAGATTGAGCTAGAATACTTGAAATATTCGACTGAGGCATAATGCTTATTGTAAATGATTCATTGTATACAATTCATTGAACACAAGTTTCTATTTTACCCATAACTGGAAGGAAATTCTAGATTCGTACCCTTCCCCAAAATATTAGTGCATAAATGACCAACTAGATCCTCGAGGATTTGAACTCAGCATGTCCGATTCCATGTACATCCCTCCCTCAGGTTTACTTTGTAAGAATGTCACATGAATCTAAAGTCATCTTGTTCAATTTTCAAAGTCAGACCCAAATAGCATTTAAGCTGAAAAATCAAACTTTGCTTCTGACTAGCCAATTTCCATTTGTTATTTTTGTACCATGTTATTGGCAATATAATGTATTTAGCTACAATTTATTTCAATAATTAATTAGTCCGATCCAGACGACTGCTAATATGAAACATTTTTAAATAATCATCTAAAAATAAAAACCAGCAAGAGGGATAACTAATTTTAGATTAAAGAATATAATAGAAGTTGTCTACTTTAAGTTTAAAAATGTGTAATAAATAAAAATTAAAAACTAAAATGATTTCACTGTACTCTGGGCAATGGCGAGTATATACAGCTAGTATTATATAAGATGAAATGGAGGTGGTGCAATGTTTTCTGGCATGGACCCTAGACTCAGTCTTTGTCAGTGATATTGAGTTACTTTTATAACCTCGTAATTTAGGTTAATTATAAATAATAACTTGTAAATAAATGAATGAACTATCAAGAGAAACGTTTAACAGATTTATTAAAACTGAACACAGAATGAATTAATGAGTTAATTGGACGCGATTGATATTTTGTTTTCTTTCTCTCTGGCAGACAACCCTTTTTCAAGGGCGATAACTCTTAACTCCCCAAATGGTTCAAGGGAGGTAATTCCGTTTTCGTTAGGTGTTCTAACTGTTACTTGCACTAATACCCTTGAGGAGAGCAAAGCTGTGTATGAAATAATAAGGTAGACTAGATTCTCAAGCTTTGATATAACATTTAGTCTAAGAAGAAAGAAAACTTGGAAATAACACCTGCGATCACTTTCTTGGTGTTTCCGATCGTCTACTTTAAGCACCAGCTCAGAGTGAAGATCAGATGCGATTGGAGAAGATTACACTGCACGGAGTTCGATCGGAGGTGGGTGCAAGACACTAGTCTGTGCATCCATCGAGGCGCCAGGTATGAGCATGTGTTCCCTGCTTAGGTATGACACATGCGGTCCTGGGTTCTACGGAACCGACCCCTCAATCTCTCTTTAACAAAGACCCTTAGCTAGTAGAGTGAATGTGTTCTGACCCTGTTTTTTTCCAAAGATGCCCACTCCCCACACTTTGTTTTTGCCCTATGTCACCCTATATCTTGGAGGACACCACTATCCATTCCCCACATCCCACCCAGACTCAATTTATTTTTGACCCCCCTCCTTAATCCCTACCCCAATTAGAGACCGATCTGCTTGTTTTCGGATCGCCCGGAAAACAGTGGACAGTCTATCACTTAGCAGAGGGTTGGGGGAGGGGGGCACTACTAATCTTGTACAGAACTTTTGTAAATATTGTCCCACTCCCCCACGATGAATTTTGAAATAAAAATTTTTTATACAAATTGGGGATCACCTAAGTAGGTCGAACCAACAGAGAGAATGAGGTATTTTGGTGAGAGAATCTAGCTAAGGGTAAAGTGCACATAGACCAATTGTATAACCAACGACCCCCCCCCCCCCACACCTCCCATAACGATTCGGGCCTTGTGCCTAAGGTGAATAGGAACATTTGCATGCACTGTTTTTTAAATTTTTATATTAAATATTTGCTGTAACCGTTACTTTTACCTAAATAAAATCACTTTCTTGCTTACTGCCTGAGGCGCCCCTACCGGGGAATGCCGACAGGGCTGCCTAGGCAATTTTTAAACAGCCAGAGTGCTCACCTTCTCAGGCGCTGGCTTTTCAAGTCCCACTTTTCTGACCCGACCTTGGGTCACATCTTACCTTGTGGGAGTAAGATAAAACTGGCCTTGTGCCTAACCTCCTGTAGAGGAGGTAAATAAAAACACCTGCGATCATGTACATCTCTGACAAATTTCAAACTGCTACATACATCACTTGCTTGGTGGAGAGAGCGAGTCTTATTCACTACAATACATGATCCCCTACATTTAAAATTCATCTGAGGTCATAATCAGACCCTTATACATCATTCTTGACAGAAAAATAATAATTTTTTTTACTAATGAATTGCCACTTACTAAGTTCAAAAGTTACTCAAGAATAAGGGTTAATGAAATGGGTCAGTAGTTAGTTTGATGATGAACAATATTATGAAAGGGTTGAAAACGATGGATGGAATGAATAAAATTTGCTTACTTAAGAGGATAGCTCGGCAAGTATTTGTTAACATTGGACTTGAAGACAACCATGTTGTAGTCTGCAGGGAAGCAGACCTGTAGCAATGTGTTTCACATAGGAGAAATTATTGGAAAGAAACTCTGTTCATGGAAATTCCGTTTGGCTTCAATATGATTAAGTAGAAGAGATGGCTAAGAATATGAAAAGTGGCATGCAGATTGGATAGTAAAAAAGACAAAGACGAATCGGGAACATTTAAAAAAAATTTTTTTTTTAACGAAGTTCACCCCAAACAAGGCAGGCCGCCACTGTAGACGTAAGGGGCTACTGAGTAAAAAGAAAAGGGGAGAAGGTTGGGAGGGGGGGGGGTCAACCTAAATTGGGATCTGCGCAGCGAGATGTCTGTTTACATTAGTTTTAAATTTCTGCATGTCAGTACTGTTGGGGAAACATGAGTCAGGGAGGGAGTTCCAGAGGTCAACAGCACGAGGAAAGAAGCTATTTTAGTAGAAAGCTCTCCGGCATCTGGGGACCTCCACAGTTAATGGATGGGATTTAGTTGATTGTCGAGTTGATCTAGTGAATTTACGTCGAGGGGGCACCAGAGTAGCCAATTCATCGGAGCATAATCCATTGAAGTATTTGTAAAACAAGCACAAGGATGCGGCAATGGGGCAGGGACTTGAGCTTGGGTGACAGTGAGAGACCTATTTAATAAAAAAGATGAGAAATAATATAAAATGGTTACATAATGCATGTATTTAAAAGAGTACACAGAGCTGGCGACCATTCGTCAGGCTGATCCTGGTGAAAAACAAAGAAAATCTGAAATCAAGCTTTAAACAGGATGTGAACATGGAGTCACAGAATACACAAGTCGAATAACAAACATTTCATGGTCAAGTGATCACAATCGATATGTTCGAATGAATAAAAAAGAATTAGAATTGCTCTCTTTTCTTTGATCGCAAAGGCAGGTTGGACATTGACATCTGTGTTCTTTTGGTTCTGCCTTAGCCAGAACACAAACCAACGAAGATAGATTTAAGGACATAATAACAAATATACTTATTTATTTTCTTAATAATGATTTTGAGTGATTCGTTCACCCAAAGTGCGAAAGCTATCTTAAACAACGATTTCTCAAAGAAAAATGAGAGACTTGTGTGTGTTAAACTTATTTTGGAAATACTTTTAATAAGTGCTATATTCTTCTCATCTGTCTTATTTAAATGAATAATGCGCCCATTCTTTTTCATTTATCAGCACTATATTATAATCAAAACCAGTTACTGTTATTTAAATCAATAATACAACATAAAATCTTGATATTCTGTATATATAGTGCAGATAAACGATTAAGAGAGAACCTTTTGACTGCCTAATTAGCATAACTATTTTTTTAACCGTTCATAATTAATTAATGTTTGGTATTATTAATTTGGAATTTCATTAGCTTATGTTTGCTATCTATATACAATAGTTTCGTCTATATTAACAGTAATTAATTAAAGTGATTTAATAAATAAATCGGAGAAATAACTAAAACACCTTAAATTTAAAACTACATGCGCTCGCTGACGACCTTACCGAAGGTCGAGGCAGAAGCAAGAAAGGAAAGGGGAAGGGAGAGTTTGGCTGTCTCACTCTCTATCTCTGCCCGTTTTCTCTCGTCCTCGTTTTGCAGTTTATACATTTTCCGTGAAAAATAAAATAAATAATTTTTTTATAAATTAAGTTAATGCCTAAGTTATAAATTTTAACGAACTTATTTTTTAATGTTTACAAAGACCTTTTCACTATTTTCATTGACAAATAAATAAAAAAATTAGTAGCAGTGATCTGTTCAGATTATGAAAAAAAAAAAAATAGAGATTTGCATTTTGGTATGATTGTAGATTAACATGCTCCGCTAATTACCCCCCCCCCCAAAAAAAAATTATTCTACCTTTTTTAGGCGATCACATGTAAACACCCTGAAAAGCTTGACAGTAAGAAAAAAAAAAAAAGAAGAGAAACAATTATTTTAGAATTATTTAGAATAACAATTATTTTAGAATTTAAATTCAATGTAAAATAATAAATTGTAAAATGATAAATTTAATGTAAAATGATCCCCATTTTCCGGGCCAGGCAATTAACTAAATTCTTTTTTGTTATGAGAGTTAAATCCGCGGCATTTTTTTGGAGAGGGGGGTGCTACATTTTTTAGGAGATTACGTGTGGTTTTATGACCTTGCCACTCGAACTTAGGCTAAGTGGTAAAAAAAAATTGTTAAGTTTCCTAAAAGAATAGAATGGTCAGGAAATTGGGGAACATTTTACGTTAAATATATATACAACTGATTCCCCGCTCTAAATTATAAATCATTTGCTTTTTTTTCTTTGTTTTCCACGGTGTTAACATGTAATCGCATAAAAAGCAAAGAGGTGGGTATTAATGCAAATTTACCCATATTTAAATTTTTTAAATCTTAATACTTTTTTTTAAAACTATACGCCCCTTTTTATTTTAATTTTAAGCAATTGATTTTAGTTGTATTTACCTTTCCCGTGAAAATTAAATAAATAACTTTAAAATGATCTAACTTATTAAATACCTTATTTTTATAGGATAAATAAAAATATTGAAAGTTTGGATATTATTGTAGATTAACCCCCCCCCCCCCCCCCATTCGATAAAATGAGATTCTACTTTTTCAGGCGATTACGCGTGAATACCCTGAAAAACCTGGCGGAAAGAGAAACAACAAAAATATTTTAGAATTTAGAGTAGGGGATCAGTTTCGCATATAAATTAAAAGTAAAATAATCCTCCATTCTCGGGTTTTATGGCAGTTAACCATTTTTTGCCATTGGAGATGAATTCTGTGCGTTATTTTTTTTTTTGGGGGGGGTGACCTTTTAGTGGCGATTGCGTGTGGCTTTACGACCTTACCAGTCGAACTTAGAGTTAGTGTTAAAAAATATATTAGTTAACTGCCCTAATAATTTAGAATGACCCTCAAAATGGGGGGGGGGGTAATTTAGCTGAGAGAATTAATCTACAAATTCACCAAATTTTGTTGTTAAAATTATGAAATTCTCAGAGTAAAAAACATTTTTTAAATTAACTTCTCAATTAATTGTTGCCCGGTAGGCGGGTAGGTTTGCTAGTTTATAATAAAAGTGAACGTACGTATGTCCGACTCAGTCCAATAATCCTGTATGCAAAGAAGTGAGGCTTAATCTGGTGAATGTGTACGAGTATGGTACCATCCGGCCGTTGTCTGCAAAGAGGAAATCACGTTATATTAGTAGCACTGTTTTTATGTCTCGACTAAAAAAAATACCGGGCTGTTCGTTTTCTGAAATTGAAATCGTTGAAATACAAACTGTTTATTTTTTTTTTTTAAATACAAAAAAAGATTTTTTCTATTGTAGAAGTCTGCTGCCGGAATCTAGGGAAGGCTTGTGGTCCCCACGCCTGTTGTTTATGGCAGTTCGGCCGTGGTGGGGGTACCTCTCTTCGGGACTGAACCACGACAAGTTTTTCTCTATATCCTCCCAACTCGATCTCTACTATGTAAGGGCTCCTTCTCCCTTCGTTTAAAACCGCCGTTTTAATTTCTGACTTTGCACTTCGGGTGCCTTCTTCTTCTAGCCTCGTGCACCTGAATCTTTTAAAGGTTACCGAGTTGTTTTGTTTTTTTTACGATGTCATACTCCGAAATAAACTCGTCGACCTCACACACCTGGACTCGTTCAAAGGTCACCAATTCATTTCCGTTGTTCGTTTAGCATTATTGACAATCTATCTAGTCTTCGGCTTTTCTTCGTTATTGTGGGGTCATGCCCTTAGCCTCCCCGTGACGTTTTATGCATTATTATTACTCAACATGTCTGCATCATTATTTTACACTATCTTTATAAATATATTTATTCAATTTTGAAACTCAAAAGTAAAAAAAAATCTAACAAACTTTGTTTATTTTCTTTAATAAATCATATTGTTTTTTGACAATCATTTGTTTGTTTGTATTTCAACGAACAGCCCGGTATGTTTTTATATCACGTGATCTCCTTTTTGCAGCCGACCTCTGTGGATACCATACTAGTACACATTCACCCTTAATCTTCATAATAACTGATAATAATAAGGAAAGGAAAGAATAATCATACGAAAATTTTATTTTTATGAGCAAAGCAAAGGGGGGGGGGGCTTACTTTTAATAACTGATAGTAAAAAAAGAATTTCTTCCATTATTACATATTATCACATACAAAAAATATCCCCTTGTTTTTAACATTTTTGTGACTAAAATAGGAATTAATCTACGGGCACACAGATGTCATATATATATATATATATATATATATATATGAGAAAGGAAGGATGAGAGTAATCCGACGTAATGGGAAATGAAAAAGGAAAACATCAAGAGATATTTTTTATGTATTCATCAACGTTAATAATTTTAAGAAAAATGTCATGCAACTACATCGAAATATTGGGTTGACATGATGGGTTGATAAGGAAAAGTAGTAGCCGTGGCTACTAAGAGCGCTGGACGAGGGTTCAGGCTGCGATAAGTCAGTCAGTAGCAAAGAGTGAAATGAATATGGAAAGCTTTGAGTGGGTACCATTAAGGCAGCAGTGAAAAAGGGGAGGGGTGAGAGTATTAGTGAATTTGCCTTAGGGTGGGAGAGAGGAAAGGGGGGGGGCTGAGGTTTTTGTCGTCGATTTACTTGCATGACATTTTTCTTAAAATTACCATCCTGAGAAAGTCTTAAAATAAAGGCGAAACGTTGATGAATATATAAAAAATATCTCCTTTTTCCTTTCCCATATATATATATATATATATATATATATATATATATATATATATATATATATATATATATATATATATATATATATTAGAGAGAGAGAGGGGATTTATTTTTTGAAGCAAAACTTATTTTGTGTATCAAGAAATGTCTTTGTAAAACTTTACTCGCGTATTTGTTCTTTAAGTAAGAATTTAGTTAAAACTCGCCAAGTTAAATCTAAAGTCTTAGTTAAACTCGCATACTTAAAAAAATAAAAATTTGGGGGCGTTTTTAACGACAGCTAACAGATCGAAAAGGGGCTAAAAAACGGAGCAAGACTAAAATAAGGACCCCAGTTCATAAACACAATACGCGGAACATATTCCGGAAGTCACCGGCGTTTTCCGGTTGACCTCGCAATACACGTGGTCGCTATTACAAAACAACTTGTAAATAAACCTTTTATTTCGGATTTTTTTAGGCAACAAATAAATGTTACGAAAGGCAAGATAGTTACTCTTCTACTAACCCGGATAAGTTTTTGTGTTTTAACTTATTTTAAAACTTTTTTTTTTTTGTTATTCAAAACAAACCTGGTGTTCAGTTGGAAAGAAAAACAAAATGGCTGTTGATAATCGATGAAAAATCGAAAATAAATGAAAAATAGTGTTAGAAACACATCTAATAATTGTCACCAATCGTGGAAAAATGTAATATTCTACCAGTATTTTGCTTAATTTTCGTTTTTTGAGCTATTATCGAAACTCATTAAAAATGGCCAACTTTTGTAAGTTTTACCTCGATTAGTTGTTTCGATTTTTGACAATTGTTATGGATAACAATAAATTACTTTTTACTCCTCCGGGCAACGCCGGATAGCTCTGCTAGTTCAATAATAAACTAAAGAAACACAACCGCTCTAATTGAACTAAAAATGAACTTAAGCATTTTCGGGTCACACCGCTTGGCGTTAATGACGTACAATTAGGTGTGTAATTTAGTCCTTAATCTATAATAATATAACAAACTTGGGCACTGGTGAAGAACGAGCGAATCTAATGGCAGTCTCTGCGGCGCTGCTACGGTGTCAGGCCGCGATCCGTACCCGATAATAAACTGCGTAGATAACTTCTAGTATTCTGTAGTTTAATTTTCTCTGTATTTTCTCTATATAATAATGAATAGTATTGTACAAGACGTACTAACCGCAGCTGGGGGTTGTCGGTCCTGTGCAGTTCTAGGAGGTGCACCCTCCCGGGCTTTGCCTCCCCTCTTTGGGGAAGAGTAAGTTTATTGCTTACTGTCTGAGGCGCCCCTACCGGGGAATGTCGACGGGGCTGCCCAGGCAATTTTTAAACAGCCAGAGTGCTCAAATTCTCGAGCGCTGGTTCTTTCCCACTTTCCCGACCTTGTGTCACATCTTACCTTGTAGGAGGAAGATAAATAGAACCAAACATTCTTATTTTTTCCCCAAGAAAATAAAACCTATTTTATTATTTTCCCTCCCCCAAATCAAAAATATTTCATTAGCAAAAAACATTGCATTTTATTTTCCGAAAGAAAATCAAACTGTGTAAAAACTAAACTGTGATTATTTATTTTTGTCAAATAAATTATTTAAAATAAAATTTAGTACAAACATTTCATTATATTTTCTGAGAAAGCATAACACCTATTCGATTAGCCAAAACAGGAACTTTTTAATATCGGAAAGAATTTCGAACGGACACCCTTTCCGGTTGGAAACAACTTTGCTTATAGTCGGTCGATCTTCACCAATGCCCAAACTTGTTTTCAAATCTAAATCTAGAAATATAGTTATTAAAAATATACCTTGGGCAAAAACTACTTAATTAATTTTTATTTTTATAGAAATATAAATTTCACAATTACGCCATTCACCGTTCAGCGTTAACGAAGGAAATAAACAATAACATCGCTCTTGGGAAGTCAATTTCTCACTTTTGTTATTAATATGGAGACAATTCTTCTGCAAAATGAAGACATTGAAGATGATAACGACGATTTCATATGCAATCGATCCGCATTGGAATCTTTATCGTTAATTATGTCGTCAAATGCAGGGGCCATTGCGGCTTTGAAGAACCCAAAAAGTAACGATGCTTCTTCTTCTGGGGACAAGAAATCCGAGGAAATAAAAACAAATAATTTAACTAAAAAAACAAATTCGCCAAATTTGACGATGCAACAAACAGAAATGACGTTTTCTTTTCATGTACAAAAGCTAACGGATTTTGAATTCAAAAATAACTTTCATGTAACGAGAAAAACATTTGAAGTAAGTATTGTTGGTATTAACCCATGCTTATTCACCGCCCCCCACATCCAAAAAGGAGATCTTACTTTTTTAGACGATTACATGTAAACAACATGAAAAAGTTGATGGTCAAAATTAATAATAAACAAAAGGGTGCTTTTCCAGATTAGGACCTGAGTTAACTTTGACCCTGTCGTTAGGGCAGGGTTAGCGTTAGAGTTACAGTTAGGGTTGTGGTCAAAATTAGATCGGGTCCTAATCTGAATAAGTACAAAAAAAAGTAACTGTAGTTACTATATTACGTTGGCCACGGCAGAGCTCCAGTTTTACTGCATTTTTGTTATTGTTTTGTTTTTTGTAGGGGAGGGGGGTGATTATTTACACTGAAATGGGGGTATTTTTTTACTATCCATTCCCAGCGCAGTTTACCCCTTAAAAAGTTCAAATCCTACTTTTTTTTGTGCAAATACATTTAAACAGCCTAAAAAACATCCGCAAAGAAGGAATTAATTTTTTTTAAAAATATTTAAGATTTAACGTGGGGGATCACTTTCCTTTATAAATTTAACGTAAAATGAGCACCCATTTCCTGACCACTTAACATTAAACGAGACATTTAACCGACTGGAGTTTCTAATTCGAGACTGGAGATTTTCCTAGTTAGCTATTCCATTTGTTTTTATTTTTACGAAGGATAAATGTTTTTTAATTAGACATGAAGAAAAAAAAAATTCTGGGCACGGATTTTTACAGCAAAAACATGGCGTCGACAGTCTTGTTTTGCTAGCCTCGTTTCGGGTTCTCGTTGTCAAGTGTATGTGTGTGTTGTTTTTTTTACCAGGACTCATAATCAAAGCGACGTTTGTTTTTTTTAAGGGTTAGGGCTGGAGTTAGGGTTAGGGCTGGAGTTAGGGTTAGGGTGGGTTTTTTTTATTAAATAAACACGTAGAAATTTAGCCAATTTGGGGGTGGGGGGGTATTTATTTATTTAATAAAAACACGTAGAAATTTAGCCAATTTAGTTTTCTGGGTTTTTTTTTGGAGGGGGGGGGGGGCTCAAGTCAAAGTTTGCCCACTCCCCTCCAAAACAAACACGAAAATCGCTAAATTTTTACGTGTTTTTATTAAAAATTCAAGTTGGTTACATGTCTCGTTTCACGCTAACTGGCCAGGAAATGGGTGCTCATTTTACGTTAAATTTATAACGGAAAGTGAACCCCCACTCTAAAATCTTAAATATATATATTTTTTTAAATTCCTTCTTTGCGGATATTTTTTTTAGGCTGTTTAAATGTATTTGCACAAAAAAAGTAGGATTTGAACCTTTTTAAGGGGTAAACTGCGCTGGGAAGGGATAGTAAACATTTACCGAAATGGGTTTCGGCATTATTCTCAAACAACTTATTTTTAAGTTAAAATCATGTTCTAGTAATTAAAAAAAATAACAACATTAAAACAGTAAGTTATAGCAAGTTTAATCATACACGCGAAACGCCGGAAAAAAAGTCGCCATGTTTGAATCTCCGATATAAACAAATAAAAACAATTCTAGGGGAGATAACTCGCACCGTTGCAACTAGCTAATCATGCCCCTTAGTAGATATTTTTACCCTGAAAAAAAAAAAAATATTGTAAAATAATGTTTTGATTTTATTTCTTTGCTTTTGATTACTTACAGGTTATTGCGACTTGGAATGAGTAAAATTCCTGTCGTTAAATAGAAAATTATGAATTTATGTATCTAAGATGTTTAATTTATTTTTCATATCATAAAAAAACCCATCAATTTCTGTATTAAATGGAGACAGATGCAGTGGTGTAATGCTGTGAATTTATTACAGTAATACTAATAAGTAAAATAAGATTGGGTAAAGTACAGAATAGTTAACAGTAGAGAACTCGTAAACAAAAAATAAAAACAGATAATTTATAGCAAATGCAGTAGAATTAAATTCTCTTTACTGACCGGTATACTTTTAACGTGTGGAAACTGTAAGATTTTTAAAATTTCAATGAAATGCTGTCTTATCGACACATGGAAAACAACAGTGGTCACCCAGATCTTCACTTAACTTTGTTAAACTTAGGCGACTAGGGTTTTGTTTGGGAGGCGAGGGGTCCTGCTCTGACAAGGGTTACTGGTAGTGTAAGTTATTTTGTTTTTTACTATCTTTTCAGCCATTTTGGTTTTCGTGTGTCGATAAGACAGTTTTCATCATGATCATCATCATCAGTTTAACATCCGTTTTGCATGCTGGCATCTGTTGGATGACTTTCGAAATTGACTTCCAAACTAACCTATCTCTGACCAGGTTTTAATCCCTCTTTCCCTCAAGTCGATTTTTATCACTTCATCCTTGGTCTTCCCCTGTGAACTTGACCTGCTACCTTTACTGTTCTACATCTACTTACCCAAGAACTCTCATCCATTCTTTCAACATGGCTATACATCTTCCTATACTGTCCAGATTTAATCTTCCTCAGATCATCAGAATTAAGCCTGTTTTTAAGACTCACATTACACATCCATTGTATCATTCTCATATCATTTCTCTTCATACAACGCATGTCCTCAACTCTCACTTCATACACATGCCTGATAGGCTCTTCCCTTGGTCGACAGTAGTAGCGCACTGCTGGTTAGTAAGGGCAAACGTTCCCTGAACTTACTCTATTCATTCCTAATTCTTGCAATCACACTAGCACCTGCTCCACCCTGTGCTCCAATGGTATCACCAAGGTAACAAAACTTCTCGACAACCACAATAGCTTTGCCATCCAAATATACTTTGGCCACATCTGAGTTCTCATCCATCTCTATTGTCTTACACTTCTTGCATCTAAACTGTCATCCTCTCTCAAGCTACCAGTATTTCCACTGCACTTCTTGTGTACCCAATGCTTACAAGTACCACAAAAGATTGAATTGTACCCGACTCCATTTCCACAAACTGAACATGGAAACTTTCCAACACTACAACCACTGATCATCACTTTAGTTTTGATAACATTCACTCTCAGACCTTTACTTTCCATAGCATTTCCTCCAAGTCTTAATTGTAGGTCTTCCAATGTTTCACAGGCAAGTACTAAATCACCAGCGTACAACATCTCTTCTGGACAACCCATACGAAACTCCTTAGACAATGCTGGACAATCTAATCAAAATAAATTCTTAAACAAAAAAAACTTACAGTTTCCTAACTATACGGATTGATAGAGAATTTAATTCTACTGCGGTTGCAAAAAATTATTTGTTTTTATTTTATGTTTACGAGTTCTTGACTGTTAACTACTCTGGACTTTTACCATAAATTTCACCTAACATTGAAAACAATAGCAGACATATCACAAGCAAAAACGTTACAGTCAAGTAAAGGAAGTTTGCGCCCAATTTCTTTAACCCCTTGTGCGGAATTATTTTATGTTTTTGAAAGAAAAGACAAAAAACTTTCTACTATCGATATGGCTAAAAATCAATATTTTTGAGATTTTTTTTCAAAATGTCCTTCCATCAGTAAAACACATTATAACAAAAAAAGGTGCTTCTTGCTTAAAAGTCCGAAAAAAAGATTTCTTTGTCTTTTACTGTTTAAGAGGTAAATAAGGGGCAGTAACTCTTATCAACTGTTGTTATTACATGTAACGTAATTTACAGAAAATTAATTAGTAATAAATGAACAACAAAGTATACAGCAATGGAAAATTTAAGAATTTATTGTGTTTATACTTGGGTTTTATACTGAATAAAATTCAGCAATTTGTTTGCAAATTTGGGCAATTTCTGCCGCCACATGAATTAAATCCACCATTTGGGTGTGGGTGCCACATTCAATTTTATTTATTTCTTTTTTGCTTCACACCACATACGTTCAACGTGGTTGGTGGTGGCCCCGGTTTGTGGATCAACAAAATTGTACTTGTGATTCACACGCAAATGATGGAATCCTTCGGCACCAAGGCGATCGTATGCTCGTAAAATCTGGCTCAAAATTACAATTAAGAGTTACTGCCCCTTATTTACCTCTTAAACAGTAAAAGACAAAGAAATCTTTTTTTCGGACTTTTAAGCAAGAAGCACCCAAAAAATTATGAAAAAATTTTTTGTTTTAGACTTACAAATAATCCAGAGCACCAAACAGTGTTTATTGTAATAAAACATAACAAAAGGACTCTTTATATAGACCAACATAGCTAAAAAAAATTATTTTATTACCATAGATTACAGGACTATAAAAAAATATTTAAGAACATTTTTATTTTTCGTGTAACAGAGTAACTTCCCAGAATCAACATTTAATTGCATGATTAGATCAAATGGTGAGACGGAGTAAGCATAATTTGAAAATATTGTCAAGACATAGGACGGAAAATTAGAAAAGAATTAACTAAGAATTTAACTAAAATTAAAATAACCAGCGAGATCCTATTACAATCAAATAAGAATTCACAAAACTTAGGGTTTTTTTTTTATTACTTCTCACCCTCCTATTTTAGGTTTTGAGCATAAGCGGCTGACAATAATTAATGTGTCCAAGGTAAGACCATCCACGAGAAATACATTTCGGTTTGGTAAAACAGAATTTACTTTGTCATAGTTTACAAATTGCAAGAAATGGTAGGAGTAAAAATAAGACGGCATTCAATGTAAAATTCTGTTATCAACAGCGAGCCTGGAGAAAGATGTGCAAACTCTAGGTACGTGCAAAATCAATGGCCGATTCCCAAAATGTAAAAACATTTTGACCCCCTTTCACTTAATAATTCAGGAAATCAACCAATTTTAATGAAATTTTCAATATTTATTAATCAACAATCACAGAATATAATGACACCATTATCTTTTTTAGATCTTAGTGAAAATGGTTTCATTATATTCCGTGATTGTTGATTAATAAATATTGAAAATTTCATTAAAATTGGTTGATTTTCTGAATTTTTAAGTGAAGGGGGGGGGGGGGGTCAAAATGTTTTTACATTTTGGGAATCGGCCATTGATTTTGCACGTACCTAATATATATATTTCAAACTCGGATTCTCTCGAAGATAACCAGAGAGAGTTTGGTCGGCAGTTATCGAAACTTAATTGATGTGAATAAAAAAAAAAAATCTTCCTTCACACCACCATAATTAATCTTTAACCCATTTGTTCTCTTGGCCACTTCAGCAATGGTAATCAAAATAAATTCTTTTAAAAAATCTCAATGGTAAACAAAATAATTTTTTTTTTAATTAAAAAAAATATAAACTTTAGAGGGGAGGGGTTTACTGCAGTATACCTTAGCCCTAGAGGTTGTTCCCCACCCTCTAAAATTAGTATTATTTAATTTTGTTGAAAAAAAACAAACAAAAAATTTTTGGATCAAATTTAATAGAGAAACAGAATTACGAACAAACAAAACAAAAAAATTACCGGTTCGATTTTATTTTGACAATTTAAAAAATAACTACTTACAAAGTTAATGCTTTATTGTGTACTATATGTACATGTTACTACCAAATAAGTAGTAGGAGTCGTAAGTCTAAACTACTTTCAAGCTATTGTGCTGAATGTGTCACATAAGTAAAAAGATAAATAAAAACGCATGTGTAATCGTAACTTAAAAATCTTTTTGAATAAAATCACTCGACTGAAGCTAAATTGTCTGGCCTTTCAAGGACGTGTCTTCAGGTGTAAAGGTTATTGTCATTATAGAGCTCTACTTGTAACCGTGATTTTCTCTGAAAAGAGACGATCAATCAAACAAAATCTGAAAAGAAATCAGAAAAGATGTAGAATGATTAAAAAAAAAAAATGATTGCATAATTTTAGGTTGCTTTAAAATTGCTAACTTTGAGTGTTTTGCTTTACTAGGCTATGTAGCGAGTCGAAGGTAGTCTTTCCAAGACTGGTAAAATGAATTCCCCAAACAGAACAGTTTTGCATCACTTTTATCTGGTGCCACCACGACATAGATTCACTAGACCAACCCGACAATCTGCCAAATCCCATCCATACACTGTGGAGGTCCCCAGATGCCGAAGAGCTTTCTACTCCAAAAGCTTCTTTCCTCGTGCTGCTGGACGTTGGAACTCCCTCCCTGCTCCCTGTTTCCTGACGGTACTGACATGCAGAAATTTAAAACTAATGTAAACAGACATCTCGCTGCGCAGCTCCCAAATTAGGTTGACCCCCCCCCCCCCCCCCCAAACTTTCACCCTTTTTTCTCAGTAGCCCCTTATGTCTACAGTGGCGTCCTGCCTTGTTTGGGGTGAACTATGTTTTTAAAAAAAAAAAAAAGAATAAAATAAAGATTTAATGATACAAAACTTTAATCCTTATTCCAATTTTGATCAAAATTCATTACATGATTTGGTTTTTAGAAAATGTCTTAAATGTAAGGCTTCAGTTTAAGGGGTCTTAAGAAGAAATTAAAATTAAGGGAATTTTGCTTAATTGGTGTCTAATGACTATGGATCAAATTGAATGCAAATCTGAAATATTTTAATTTCAAAGAGTAGGTCGTGCCCATATTAAGTTCCTAAAACCCCTTTAAAATAACCCAAAGAAATTGAAATATTGAGAATATCTATTAATTGATGTCTACTATCTATTGTTAAAATTTCACCAAAATCGAAGGCATCTGAATTTTCATGAAGGGCTTCTAACCGCTCTTTGCATAAAACAAAATTAAACTAAACATAGTACACATTACCTACACTTACACCTAGCAGCTGTGTTCCAAAAGTCATAATGATCAGTTAATTAGTTTCGGAGTGAATCCTGTGCATACAAATATATAAACAAACTTTACATAAATAGAGGTAACGTTCTTCAGATGTACGCATGTGTAAATGCTGTATTTACTGAGTATTGAAGATCCTCATGCTATTATAATAAAACCCAAGGTCAATTATTCTGAATCTGATCCCACCCTAGTTTCTAATTGATAAAGTCACTCTAGTGCAGTGTTTCTCAACCAGGGTTCCCTGGAACTCTAAAGTTCTGCAAAAATAAGTGAGAAAGCTAATGCACTTTTTTTTTTAATTTATTTAATTTCATATACGTAATATAACTAAACACACTAAATATATACTTGGTTATTGGAATATAGACATCATCATAACTAACCTATTATGTTATTAAAAATATAACAATCATTGGGAATAGTGATGTCTGTATGACGCCAGTGTGAAACTGCCGTAACGAGTCAGTGCCCACTGAGCGGATGGGACCTGCACGTGACTGATTTTTGAAGAGGAAACATTCCAAAAATTCTGATGATTAATTTATGTATATGAAAAGGAAATTACAATGTTAATTAAGACTTATTTATATTCGTAAATATGTGATACTTTTGTTGATGGGATATGTTCAACAATCAGCTTATGTTATGCTAAACTCTGACGTTCATGTGAACAATGTTTTTGTGCAGGGGTTCCTTGAGACATGTAGTTTATTTTAAGTGTTATGCAAGGGTAAAAAGGTAAGAAAAGATGCTTTAGTGGCTCTGCATAATGAAACATTTTGATTGGAGGCCCACTTCCATGATAAATTACATTTTTGATCTTATGTTTTTACTTTTCATGACTTTCAAGAGTTGATCTTGATCAACTTTACAAAACCTACGACATCCCCTGGTTCATCACTCATCTGCATGCTAGATTTGGTTGAAATGCATTTAGCAGTTTTCTGAGTTTATAAACGACATACGCATAAGGTTGGCCGGTCAAGAAAAACTTAGAAGTAAGTGATTAGACAAGACTGTACTGAGTGAAATTTTGGAGACTGAAGCTTGCGAAATATGAAAAAACAACCTGAACAAGGGAAAGTGATGTTAAATGAATAGAAGATATCACATGCACAATAATAAAATGTTAGAAATAAAAATCACTCAATCATTGGCCATATCTCTTCCAACCAATGAACAACACCGAAGATGTAGGTTTGCATTTCTGGACCAATCAAAAGATAGTCATCTCAGAAATAAAAAAAGTTGATTTGGAACCAATCACATGATGAGCTCAACTATATAAAAAAAATGATGTGCTTGAATAATATGCGAGGATTAAAGATACAAAGATAGGCTGACTTTAAAATTGGAACATGCAATCCATGATGACTGTTATTACTTACAAAAAAATAATTACACTTGGGATTTGTCATTAAAATTTCTTCTTGTAAATATAAAATAGAATATGAGGCAATAGCTTTCCGTTTCGTTGTAAAGGGTTAAAACAAAAAGTGCTCAAAAGATAGATACGTTTTTTTTTTCTTTATTTTTTAAAACAATTTGAGACTTTTTCTTCCTTATTCTTTTTAACTTCACTAACTGAGATGTTATTTTATGCGAACACTAGCGAAGCATAATTTTTTTCTCCATCATTTTTGACGGAGGATGTACACTTGTACTATATTAAGTATAATATTAAGTGTCATTAAAATGACCCGAGTTCATGTCAATCTTCAAAAGTTAGCAGACAGCTGCTAACTTTTGAAGATTGCTACCTCAATGTCAGTCATTTTGTCCAGTGTTAGGCTTTATATTAAATATATTACATACACACACACGATAATAAGAACTTTTTTGACAGAACTTTAAAAATAATAATTTTAGACATTTTCTACATGACATTTTATTGTTCTTTTAAGAATCCATATGAAATGTCGTTCATTTTTTTAATTCTGAAAAAACAAAAAAAAACATGTCAACCAAACATTGCTTTGAATTCAAATACTAAAATAAATATTCTTAAAAAATAAAAATTTACCTCAGAAATTAAAATATAACATGTTGCAACTGATTAAATTTGAGTAGAGCAATGAAAGAGAATATAATTTGTTTTTTTAACCAAAAAATGAATACTCCTGATTGAAAAAGGTCCATAAAAATATCAAGGAATTATCCGATCTTAATGAAATTTTCGCCATTTATTATAAATGAATGTTAATATAAAGTATTTATTTTATTTAAAAAAAATATAGACGTCACTTAAATTACTTTAGCCCTTCCTCCTTCATTTCAAGGATGAAATATGTCTTATTATACCCATAGTCGCAACTCACTGACCACTTTTATAAATGCAAAAAAGATTTTGTTAATTTTAATGTAGCTATTATTTAAAGGTCTGAAGTCATGCCGTAGTAGGCTGGGAAGCAGACCCGTGGTATTGCATTCCACAGACGGACAATTCTTAGAAAGAAATTCTGCTGATGGAAGTTCCGCCTAGCTCTAGGTAAACAGAGGAAAAAAGAAAAATTCATTACAATGGTTGCAGGTTAAAAACAACTTTCTTTCACTGCCCGTTTCTTCATTTGTTTTCCATTTTTATGTTTTATTTTATATATGACTGAAAATCGTTATTTTTATTTTTAGGCATTATGTTGTCAAATATACCGAGATCAAACCGTTGAAGAGATGCCAGTAGAAAAACAGCTTGCTCTTACTTTATGGACACTGCGAACACAGGATAATTTTGCATCAATAGCAGAAAGATTTGGCACAGATCCCAACTCTGTTTTAACCATTTTTATCTCTACATGCAGAGCAATCAGCAAATTATCTTCACAATTCATTTGCTGGCCAGAAAAGAATGAACTTTCTCATATTGCTAACATTTTCAAAGGAAAAACAGGTTTACCTGGAGTCATTGGCATCATTGGTACCACAAATATTACAGTTAGAGATTCAGAACAAGAAAACAGCCTAGGATCGGCTCGGTACTGTCTTCAAGCAATCTGTGATTTTAAATTAAGGTTTATAAATGTAAACATAGACAGTTCTGTGTGCGATCATCGGTCATTTTCAGCATATGGACCTTTTCACAGGTTCTTAATAGACAATTTACTGACCAGAAGATTTTACATTGTTGGTGGAGCCGATTTCCCCCTCTTGCCCGCATTACTGACCCCATTTAAAAATAGTGAACAGTTACCTTTTCAAGCAGAATTGTTTAACAGATATCATTCTTTAACAAAAACTTACATTCATAAAACCTTTGAGTTGTTGGAACAAATGTTCAGGCGTTTAAAATCTCTGGATCAACACTTAATAGGAGAACTGAAGACAATAGTTACGACCGTTTGTGTATTGCACAACTTTATCTTACAGACAGAAGTAGATGATGACACCTTTGCAAATACGGATTGTGAAGTTACCAGAAGGGATCGAACAGATACAGATATTAAACAAAGTTCCCAAAATCAAACGTGGATATATTCTGATAATGACCAATTGGACGATGGAATCAAATTAGAAGCCATTAATTGTCCAATAAATGATGATTCCTTCAAAAAGAACAATGCATATAAAGACTTGGAACGAGAAGGTTCTGCAAAACGGATGGAAGTTGCCATGTCTTTATGAAGTGGCCTAAAACATCTTTCTCTGGGAACAGTTATTTACATGTTTTGCAGTTAACTATTTAAATGCAATTCATCTATAAATTTTTTTCTTCTTCATGTTGATTGGATATCAGAATCTGAAGTAAATAAATCATTTGTATGAAATTTTTCATATTTATATGTGCCATGACATATGACTGCGTTTTATTTTATTTCAAGGTATTATATTACCAAATCTATAAAGATCAAAGAATACCTGTGAAAAAACGGCTTACATAAAACACCCACTTTAACAATCATAACCAAGTGGCATGTTATACATGTACACATGAAATATATTTTAATTATGGCAAATATTTATAACTATAATTTATGCTTTTATTTGTGGTATTATAGTCTGGCAATTAAATAGTAATAAATACATCCAGAACTCAATGTTAGAAATCAACTATATATATATATATATATATTTATTAATTTTGGTACAGAAAAATTAGTACAACTCTTGAGATGACAAACGAAGCTGAAGAGAGCCGGATGGCTAAGTCCTTCTGTGCTTGAAACCGACGGTACGAATGTTGTACTATTTTTTCTGTACCAAAATAAATAAATATTACGCTCTTAATTTTTAACTTTAATTCTAAATTAATCGAGCACTCTGCTGGGATTTTTCCTGCTATATTACAAAGAAGTATATATATATATATATATATTTTGAATAATACATACACACTATTTATAGTCCTTTCAGACTAGTTCATTCTGGCAGTGAGGGGTGTTTATCTCTCCACAACAATTTCACTTCGTCTGAAAGTTATATATTTTTCTTTTGGCATCAACGTCTAAAGTGGAAAGTGGTTGTCTTTTACGTTTGCTCGAGCGTTCCTGTTTTGGTGCTACTTGAGATCTTGGTACTTCAAACAAATCATAGATTACCTTCATAGGTTCTTCCCTACAATGATTTGGTTCAGATATATACCTCTTTAAAATTGTTATAGTGTCTTCATGAAGACAGAGTTAGACACAAGATCGGTTTTTAATTTGCAGAAAAACCTGGCACTCTGCATTGGGACAAAAATTAAAATTGCCTCAGTCGAGAAGGATTTCTCCTTCACTAACCAAGGACAAAAAAAGATGAATTGTAGTATCAAAACAGATACTACACTTTGCTTCCAACCAATAGACCAAGAAGCTTGTGTTGGAATGTTTAATTATATCCACTCGTCTTCCAATTCCTTTCTCAATAATGCCTTTTTTCCAGTGAATTTTTCCATTTTTATAATATTTAAAATATATTTTTGGGGGGCTGGGCTTGAAAAATGTTGTTATATCGTCATTATACTTTTTAAACTGCTTTTTTTAGATGTTAGTTTATCACATTTTGGATGATAAATTCCTTAGTTATAGATATTTTACAACAAAAAAATCAACTATTATGTTCTAAGAATTATTATTACATAAACAAATAAACTTTTTTTTACATTTCAAATGGTACTTTTTTTATCCTCTGAAATGAAATAAGGCAGTTATTTATCGAAATAATTATATATTTAAAAAAAATATTAATGACCATTATCAACTTATATCAGCCATTGTGTGTTTGTTATTTTTTATTTTTGTCAAATCAAAATTTATTTTTTTCATTTGAAGTTTTTGTGTTGATACTAAGAAAAGGGAGGATATATTTATCTCGCTTGCACTGCGTAAGATATGAACCAAGGTCGGAAAGTGGGATTTGAAATCAGTACACTAGAGGAAGAGCATTCTTGCCGAACAAAAATTGCCTGGGTAGCCTCATCGGCATTCCTCGGTCGGGTTGCTTCAGGCGATTAGCAATAAACTCAAAGAGCGAGAAGGCAAAGCCTGGAAAGGAATCAGTTAGAAAAGGATAATTTTTGTATGGGAAACCTTAACAATTACTTCTTATTACCTTCAAGTATGGAAGTAATGCTGTTTATTATTTAGTTCACCTTTATATATTATTGGTCCCCCGATTTATAAAATCGGGGGACCTATGTTTTGAGGCATTTTCGTCCATCCGTCCGGATTTTTCTCCGCAACCATCCATTGAATTTCTCTGAAATTTTGCATGAAGTTGTAACTTTGGTCAGGTTAGAAAGTGACATTATCCGATTTTTGAAAAAAAATCTGGTTAGCCCCCCAGGGGGTCAAAAGGCCCCGAAATGGCAAAAAATGACATTTTTTGCCCCATAACTTTTCATCCATCCATTCAATTTCTCTGAAACTTGGCCAAAATGTGGAGGCAATTGTTCCTAATAGAAAATAAGTATCGCTGACCTTGGAAAAAATCTGGTTCGCGCCCCCAGGGTGTCAAAAGCCTCCAAAATGGCAAAAAATGACCCTTTTCTCCCATAATGTTTGATCCATCCATTCAATTTTTTTTTAACATGTAGAGGCAATTGTTCTGGATATAAAATGAGCATCCTTGACCTCAGAAAAATTCTGGTTCGCACCCCCAGGGGGTCAAAAATGCCCTAAATTGCCCAAATTTATTGCATTTTACACTCGCCACATCGAGTCACATACAGAGGGGGACCACGCACGCGCGGTTTGTATATTATTTGATTTTGTTTGTTGTCTCTTTGGGCATCTCCTTTTTATCTTCTCTATTCAAACGTAAAAAAAAAAAAAAATTATTCCACAAAACATTTACACTATTGAGACAATATATCAATATTCAGATCAAATTTTGTTAAATATTTCATCAGATAGTTCTCTAAAACGCTCTCTTAATTCCCCTTTTATCATTATTTCTGAATTCATCTAATTCTATCTAAAAAATGTTCTATGCAATTGCTGTTTTTAATCTAATCTGGTAACATCTCGCAAAACATTATTACTTTATCAGCAAAAAAATTAAACTGCTTAATAGATCTATTTCTGTAAATCTGTCTTGAAAAATTTTTTTTTTAAATGTCTACCATAATTAGAAATGCCATTAATTATTTTTAAATTCACAAATAAATTTAGAATTTTAGAAAATTTTCATAACATTCACAGAAGTCATGGTCACACCCATAGCCAGCCAATTGTTGGATAACGGGTGAGTACGTTCGCTAGTATAGAGTTTAGCACAGGTGATTAAGTGCAGATCCAAGTTACCTTGCTGTGTGTGAAACAGAAAAGTTGAAAGCGTGTATTGAAAATAACCCGTCATCAGTGGGAGAGTTGACAGGTGGGAGTTAAAGGCGGCCAAGGCTGAGAGCGATATGCAAATGAGGGCCCACAGATGTGACGTCATGTGGGAAGAAAGCAAGGAAGAGCAGTTAGATTTTGAACACAACGGTTTGGGAGCTCGAAGTTAACGGTCGCTAAAAAAATGTTGTAATGACAAAGCTGTTGAGAATCACATGCGGTGATGGGCGCTGATGTCTGTCTGTCTTTCGATCTAGCTAATAATTATTTAGGTTAATATAACTCTCTTTTCTACATAAAGAAGTGTAAATTGTATTTGTAATTACTTAATATTTCTCTCTCAATAAACCTCCATTTCCAATGAAGATATACGGACAACAGCTCTTAGCCAAAGAAGCATGCGCCGAGGACGAAAGAAACGACAAGGAATCAACACGGCTATGAAGAGGAAAGAAAAAGGGACAATGCAATACATTTTAAAGTTGAGAAAGAAAGAACAAAGGGACGATATAACACAATGTTTACCTCTTCTCCATGCGTATTCAAGATCAGAGGTTTTTTCTCCTGTAATTACTAACGATCTTGTTCTACCTAGTCAATTGACTTTGTCAGAATTATCTGTTTGCCAGTACTACAGCGTTTTCATACTTTTAAACCCGTTGTTCTACCAAGGCTTGAGAGTCTAATCTACCCTACTACTTTACTCATAGCTAGGGATAAGTCATCTTAGCTATATTAGAATATAAACTAATAACAATATTATCCATTTTTTTTTTTTTTACTAGTGTGTTACCACTTAGCAAGGCCCAAAGGCCACTCGAGGATAAGGGTTAGAAAACCAAAAAATAATTGAAATATATTTATGAAAAAAGAAAACATCATATAAGACAATCCAATTGTAATAATGAATAAAGTGTGAACAGACATTTTAGAAAAAAACACTTTATAAAATATTTTCACATTGTACAATTTTTAAAAATTTATGTGTCTTCAATTTGTTTTAACAACTCTGAAAATGTCATTAATAGATCTTTCCGCGTTGTGTTTGATCCATTTGTGTTCTTTTCAACACCGTTTGCCACTCTCTGAAGGGATCTGCCGATGTCTGCTAACACTTTAGTCCTTTGGTCAATCAATATATTTCTGTGTTCATAAGCCGTAAGCTTTCGCTGTTCCATTTGTTCAATTTGCGTAAGTCGCTTCAGAGACTCTTCTTGAAATTTCACAAACCAAGATGGCGGCCCATTAGTCGTGGGATTTTCAACGGGATGGTCGAGAGATGTTCCGCAGCTTTTCTCATTCGACACATTTTTTGATGGCTGTTCTACTGTTTTGGGAATTGTGCTTGAAGGAACTTCATTCTTTGGAAGCGAGAGTGTCTTCGGTAGAGTATGTAGAGCAGTCGGCGTTCTTTTGTGCAGAAATGGAGTGGGATTAACGGTTAATGATTTTTCACTAGGATGATGCATTGTCAGAGTTCGGATATTTTTTCCTGATGCGAATGCCTGATTGCCCAGCGTGGTGACACTTTTTACTAAACAAATATTTTGGTTTCTATTCTTAAAAGTGGAACTCTTTGGCGATAGTTGAAGTATCGGTTTCCTCATTGATGGTGTAGATTTTTTGTAATTAGCTGCAAAATAAAAAGAAACAAATTATAAGTTTCAATGTTTATAAAATACGGGGTGGTCCAAAAAGATGTAACTATTTATGATAAAGTAGCATTTATTATTGAAAGTAAAACTTTACAATTTTCTTTTCATAGAATTCTCTTACAAACATATAAGTTTTCTGTGGCATAAGTTGTTTGACGTGTACCACCATTTTGCAAACAAAGCTCAATAATTTGTCCCCCGATTTATAAAATCGGCGGTCTTATGTTTTGAGACATGTCCGTCCGTCCGTCCGGATTTTTCTCCACAACCATCCATTGAATTTCTCTGAAATTTTGCATGAAGTTGTAACTTTGGTCAGGTTAGAAAGTGACATTCTCTGATTTTTAAAAAAAAATCTGGTTAGCCCCCCAGGGGGTCAAAAGGCCTCGAAATGGCAAAAAATGACATTTTTTGCCCCATAACTTTTCATCCATCCATTCAATTTCTCTGAAACTTGGCCAAAATATGGAGGCAATTGTTCCTAATAGAAAATAAGTATAGCTGACATTGGAAAAAATCTGGTTCGCGCCCCCAGGGGGTCAAAAGCCCCCAAAATGTCAAAAAATGACCCTTTTCTCCCATAACGTTTGATCCATCCATTCAATTTTTCTGAAACTTGGCCAAAATGTAGAGGCAATTGTTCTGGATATAAAATGAGCATCCTTGACCTCAGAAAAATTCTGGTTCGCGCCCCCAGCGGGTCAAAAATGCCCCAAATCGCCCAAATTTATTGCATTTTACACTCGCCACATCGAGTCACATACAGAGGGGAACCATGCACGCACAGCTTGTTTATAATGTGCTCGATCCAAGCTCCTTAGAATTGAATCATTGTGACTACATACACATTTAAGTTTTTAATGACCCTGTTCAACATGTCATGGGCAATTCTCTTAATCTCTTCAAATGTTGATCTTGAGTGCAGCAAAAGTTTGAAGATTGTTAGTATAGACTCTGTTTTTTAGGTATCTCTGCAAAAAATAATCCAATGGGGAGACGTCTGGAGAATGTGAAGGCCAGGGTGGTCCGTACGATGAGAGATGAGCCTATCTTCAGGGAAATAAATAGAGGTATTCGAATAAAGCATTGGTTAATTTTCATAGAAATGATAGTAATAATAAAATGGATACATCTTTTCGGACCACTCTGTATATTAATATTTGTAATCTTTTTTTTTTTTTAAAGCATATTGATATTTTTATTTTTTTTGATATTATTTTTTAATCTTTTTGGATCATATTTAAGGAAGCTTATTTGAATTAAAAAGAAGAGAGTAAACACTAAGTGCTGGCTAATCAAAACGATATTAGGCAAGAAACAACAGCAAAGTTAGTAGCTTAGAACATTCTGTAAAAAATGTATAGTTAATAAGTTTCATTTGGTTGAGGTATTTGTGTCATGATCTGAAACATCTAAACCAGAAATTTCTTTTGAATAATCAATTTTTTTAACGTATTTGTAGATAAGATTTTAGTGAAATTGTATTTTCTTATGTTAGTAATTTTAATAAAAATAGACATTTTAACATAGAAATCAATCTTACTTGAACTGTCAAGATCAAAGAAAGAAAACAACAAAAAATTTACCAGGTAAGAAACAAACTGGTTTTGTTGACGTTAAAGGCGCGTCAGCCATTAATTCTTCCATAAGTTGAAAAAATTCCCATTTACGTCGGCCTGTTGTCCCTTTTCCTTTTGAATCTCTCAATAAATTGTATCTGAAAGATAAAGTGAATTTATTTAATACATCTCTTTGGGCATTTTGTGTTTTAATCAATAATCCAATTTTAAGTTGTAATGAAAAAAATGTTATAATAGGGGTGGGACGTAATGGGTGAAAATTTCAGATTCATGCGAGTAGTATTTTTTTGTGTTCATTTATACATAAATAACACTAAACAATCAAACATTTTGAAAATTTTGCAAAATTCAGAAGGTGCAGGCCAAAAATAGCCGTTAGGGCTCCACAGGACTCAAAATCCATCATTTTTCGGTGAAAAAGTGGTTTCATGCGATATTGCAGGTCCTAAAACATCCTCAAAAGCTATGAATGGATATAGATGGTTAAATCTGATATAGTTCTTTAATTTAGGACATTTTCAGGCTGTGAAAGGGTTTTCATGAATGTAAAATAGCCAAAAACTAGTGGCCTGCACCTTCTGAATTTTGCAAAATTTTCAAAATGTTTGATTGTTTAGTGTTATTTATGTATAAATGAACACAAAAAAATACTACTCGCATGAATCTGAAATTTTCACCCATTACGTCCCACCCCTAGTTATAAACACACATCATCATCATATTTGGTTTAACATTCGTTTTACATGCTGGCATGTGTTAGACGGTATAATATATATATTTATTAGTCATCCACAGAAAGGACGACAGCTCTTTAGTGTGACTTAACAAACAAATATTTGGAGCTGAGTTCGAAACATGACCGTTTTGATAACATGCAAACTTTTATCCATTACATTATCAACACAAGCTAAAAGATAAGTGAAATCTAAATGCTGATATTAAGCATTTTCAGCAGCTGAGTGCTCAACCCATGAAGGTGAGCGTGGGGGGGGGGCATAGGAAATCATCAGGCTAAATATATATACAAATACATACAATCTCACATATATAATAGGAATATACGTATCAAATTCTCTTAAAGATCACATCAGATAGACCCCAAAAATGTCTTCGTAAATTAATTCTTTTACCATTTATTTCTGAAGTCATCCAGTTTGTCTCTAACATTTTCTACACGAGTGCTATTTTTAAATTGATGAAGCAATTTGTACCGAAAGCATATTGCTGTATAATGAGAGAAAGGGAGGAAACAAGATCTCACGAGTGACGTCACGGTGAAAGTTGGCTGACAACCATCAATCTCTTTTTCAGTAGACCATTGATTGATACGGATGTGTATCGTGTATTGAGAGTGCTTGCAAGGAGGACCCGCCCAGGCTTGGAGGAAGAAAATTGGCTACAGATAGAAATGGCAATTTTTGAAATTTGGCTCACATCAAAAAGTCTCTTGCCAGTGAAAATAAAAGCTTTGAACTGTCATTATTGTGTTAACATCTTCTTGATCAAAACGAGAGAACATGGTGACAGATAAAAGATGGCGTCCTGAAGCACATGTGAGAAGAATGGGAAACAAACTCTTGCTAACAGTATGCAACAAAAGTCTGTGACAGTATCTATTAGGCCAATCAAGTATTCCCTATAACTACTAAGACCGTAAACATGATATGAGAGGGGGTAAAATATATATATGATATAACAAAATTTTCCCAAAAATTCTATGTGCAAATTTACATCACTTTTGAATGTGAATATATTTTTATTACAGATAACACAATTTCACACTTGCTGCAATCTTATTGTGCATTAAAATAAAATTGCTATTTAGGTTTGACTTTGAAAGATTTAAATAAAATGCGTTAAAAACAAATCATATTCTTATGAAAATTGCTGTTGTATGTGTGAAAATAAGACTTTCTTTGTTTCAGCTAACTTACCTCGGCCTGGAGGGGTACAAACAAAAACGACACCTTTTAAACTTCGGCACACATCAAAATGTCCCTGGCCGGTGGAAATAAAATCTTTGAAGTGTCATTATTGTGTTAACATCTTCTCGGCCAAACAAGAGCACATGGTGACAGATAAAAGATGACAACAGCAAAAGTAAGGGACAATGCAACAAATGTTAGAAACACAATCTAATTATGTGGTAGATTTTTTTTTTTATGGAAATCGCTCCAGGCAAGGCATAAAGCCACTTGATGTAAGGAGCTAACAAGAACAAATATGAGTATCGCAAAGACAGGAGATGCCTATTGACCACAGTCTTGAAAAGACCAAGATTATAGGTAGGAGTTTTTGAAACCAGTTTTGCCAACAAAATTCCAGTGAATTATTTTATGCAAGTAGAATTTTCTAGTATTTTCTATTTTGCAACCTTTTTAATGTGGAAGCATTTTAATTTTAATATAAACACAATAACGATTGTAAGTAATTCATTGTAGACAACTATGTAAAACTTTTTCTTCTTCGTTTAACGTATCTCTTTCACATCAAATGAGAGTTGCACGGTGGCCATGGCGACACAAAGTGATTTTCTCCATGAAACTGTTATTTACGTTGGTTTTGATGTGCCCTCAATTGGGATGTGTGTACATCTATTTATCCAACCAGAACTTCATTACAAATGACCATACAACAATAGTTGGTTGCAACACAGAGCTGACTCCAGTCTGGGCACTTTTAGCCTCAATAGCAGCGACTCAGAACTGTCAGCAAAATGCACACCTTCTAGACTGAGACAATTTTTATTTTTGTACTAATCCAAAGTGCTCTTTTTTGGAGGACTTGATTTTCCTTACATTAAACACTGACTTTGTGTCTAACTCTTCCCTTGTAAGTAAATAAGTACCTACCATAAATGATTCATTGAAAAGAAACTGCGATTTTACTCAGAGCTGTGGGTAAGTGCAGATTCATCTTTTCCAAGGGTTTTCAAGAAAACATAATATAATTGATATCTAGATTGCCAATTCCATGCTTAATAATACCTGCACCTCTCCCACAAGATGTCAATGTTACGCTAACATAAAAGTGAGACCAACTTATTAAAACATTCATAAAATAATTACCCTGCCTGTATTTACACCTAAAAGTGTTGTTTCTTAAAATATGTTAAAATAAGAAGGTTATTTGATGAAATCAAAGTTATATCAAATTAGTAAAACATTCATAAAATAAGTACCCGTCCTGTATTTACAACTAAAAGTGTTGTTATTTAAAATATGTTAAAATAATAAGGTTATTTGATGAAATCAAATTAGTAAAACATTCATAAAATAATTACCCTGCATTTATTTACACCTAAAAGTGTTGTTTCTTAAAATATGTTAAAATAATAAGATTATTTGATGAAATCAAAGTTATATCAAATTAGTAAAACATTCATAAAATAATTACCCTGCCTGTATTTACACCTAAAAGTGTTGTTTCTTAAAATATGTTAAAATAATAAGGTTATTTGATGAAATCAAATTAGTAAAACATTCATAAAATAATTACCCTGCATTTATTTACACCTAAAAGTGTTGTTTCTTAAAATATGTTAAAATAATAAGGTTATTTGATGAAATCAAATTAGTAAAACATTCATAAAATAATTACCCTGCATTTATTTACACCTAAAAGTGTTGTTTCTTAAAATATGTTAAAATAATAAGGTTATTTGATGAAATCAAATTAGTAAAACATTCATAAAATAATTACCCTGCATTTATTTACACCTAAAAGTGTTGTTTCTTAAAATATGTTAAAATAATAAGGTTATTTGATGAAATCAAATTAGTAAAACATTCATAAAATAATTACCCTGCATTTATTTACACCTAAAAGTGTTGTTTCTTAAAATATGTTAAAATAATAAGGTTATTTGATGAAATCAAAGTTATATCAAATTAGTAAAACATTCATAAAATAATTACCCTGCATTTATTTACACCTAAAAGTGTTGTTTCTTAAAATATGTTAAAATAATAAGATTATTTGATGAAATCAAAGTTATATCAAATTAGTAAAACATTCATAAAATAATTACCCTGCCTGTATTTACACCTAAAAGTGTTGTTTCTTAAAATATGTTAAAATAATAAGGTTATTTGATGAAATCAAATTAGTAAAACATTCATAAAATAATTACCCTGCCTGTATTTACACCTAAAAGTGTTAAAATAACAATCAAGATGCAACTCATTTTAGGAAAAAAAAGCATTTAATGTATATTTAAGGAATGTATAAAGGCTTATGAAGATAACAACTCTAAAAGCTTATCTAAGTAATGCCAAGTATTGTATTATTTCTGCATACCTGTATTTTAGGGCACGGAATTTATTGTCACATACAGTGGGGGTGTATGGGTATCCCTTGCTGGCCAGTAAAAAGGAGATTCTTTTCCAACTGTCTTTCTTGTTAATAATTGGAGATTCAAAAATGTTTCTGTGTTTTTTATACAGTTCAATCAGGAGACGAGTTGCAGCTTGCGGCCATTGAGCAGGACACTGACCTAGTAGAATCAAAATCAATTGATAATCATTGAAAATATTTGATTGCTTTACCTGTTGAACAAAATCAACTTAGGTAAAAATTAAAGAGTAGAAACATATACGGTTTTAATAAGAAAGAGTATTTAGACATATTTTTTAAACCATAGTTTCGTAATAGTATTATATTTTTTTTGAAAAAACCATAACAATAGTGGTGTAAAATAAATAAAATTTATTTTAATCTTAGCTTTCGAGAATATACTTCTCATTTTCAAAGAGTGTTTTTCTTTTCTTCTTTTTTTTTCATCGTCTGATGGAAATGGACTTTTTGGTCAGAAAATCACGTCACCTCGCCTGCAGACATAACGTGATTTTCTGACCAAAAAGTCCATTTCCATCGGACGATAAAAAAAAAGAAGAAAAGAAAAACACTCTTTGAAAATGAGAAGTATATTCTCGAAAGCTAAGATTAAAATAAATTTTATATATTGAGTCATCATTTATCAAGGCCAATGGATTGTCGGTTGAATGATGAAGAGTATTATGAGAGGATAGAAAACGCTGAATAAAATGAACAAAATTTGATTACTTATAAGAACGTTTTAGGACAAGTATTTGTTGCCATTAGATTTGAAGATGACCATGTTGTAGTCTGCACGAAAGCAGTCCCATGGTAATGTGTTTCAGAGACGGGAAGCCCTTGGAAAGAAACTCTTGTCATGGAAATTCCGCTTGATGCTAGGGACAGAGGAAGAAAGGAAAGTTCTTTTTCATTGTGGTATCAAAATGAGTTCTTGCTGTGAATGTCTTACAAGGAGGAACCAAATATATGTAAAAAACGATAGAGTACAGAAAGACTAGCAACGTCTCTTCTGTGAGAAAGAATCGAAGAGATCATCACCCACTGGATTGCGAAGTATCAAGTGAAGAATTTCAATTTATTACTTACCATGAAAATCAGCATTTAAAAAAAAATTATTTTTAGCTGGACGAACAGTGAGTCACTTCTATTCAGTGATTCTAGCTACAAGATAGGCCAAACTTATTAATAGGAAATATTAAAAAAATCTGAATATTTCTTCATGTTATTATATAAATCAGAGTGGAGGGGGCTTTTTCAAAATATTTTTTAATATAAGCAAAATGTTGATTGTTTTCATTCATCAGATTTTCTTTGATATTTTTTGTCAACAATTCTAACCAATGAGATAAGGATTTGTTATAAAATGGGAAATAATTCAATTTGGAATGCGGATGTTCTCCCAGAGGTCAATCCTTGGACCTTTAATATTCCTGATATTCATAAACGACCTCCGTGATGAAACTGCATCTGAGATGGGTATATTTGCTGATGACACCACACTTTATTCTCGACATGTTGGCAAAACAAACTCACACATATCCAAGGCAATGGTTGAATCCTTAGGAAATGATCCCCAGTCTGCAGTGGAACAGGGCCAAAAATGGATGGTTACATTTAATGCTACTAAGACAAAGCTCCTTTCTTTTGACAATTATAAGAAACCTTTCTAATCACGATTGCCACGGCTAATAGCACCCTACCTGAGAGTCCAACATTCAAACTCCTCGGCCTAACATTCACAGGTAATCTGAATATGAATAAATACATAGAAGATATTGTCAAGTCTGCTTCAAAGAAGGTGGGATCCCTTTACCGGGCTAGAAGACTTATCTCATCTACCAGTATCTTATATCTCTACAAAGCCACCATTCGCCCATGCATGAAGTATGGTTATCACATCTGGACTAGTGCACCGATCACTAGTCTCTCCCTCTTAGACAGGGTCCAAAAAAGAGCCTCTAATTTAATAGGCCTCTGCAACTCCCTCCCTGCCCCCTGTTTCCCCGACGGTACTGACATGCAGAAATTTAAAATTAATGTAAACAGACATCTCGCCGCACAGATTCCAGTTTAGGTTGACCCCCCCCCCCCCCAACCTTCTCCTCTTTTCTTTCTTCTCGGTAGCCCCTTACGTCTGCAGTAGCAGCCTGCCTTGTTTGGGGTGAACTACGTTAAAAAAAAATTAAAAAATAGGTCCCACACTGTCTATAAAGCTTCAGCTCTTGTCCCATTGTCGTGCCCCTGTGCTTTTTTTACAAGTATTTTAATGGAATGTGCTCTGACAAATTTGCTGCACTTTGCTCCTCAATATAAATATCCCCAACCAAAATCCACTACAGAGGTCCCCAGATGCCGGAAAGCTTTCTACTCTAATAGCTTCTTTCCTTGAACTGCTTACTTTTGGAATTCCCTCCCTGCTCCCTGTTTTTCTGACCATACCAACATGTAGAAATTTAAATGTAATGTGAACAAACACCTCGTTGCACAACTCCCCACTTAGGATGCTCTTCTTAATCTGGCCCATAATTCACAGTAGTCCCTTACATCTCAGTGGCAATGTGCCCCCTTGTTTGGGGTGAATTACAGTAAAAAAAAAATACAAAGTCAGTGATTTATTTATGAAAATAAAACCTAGTTACGGAAGGCTTGAATAATTTAATTTTTTCTTCATCTCTCCAGAACACTAGCCCAGCCTAATAAGACTAACCCGAGCAGTGACAAAGAGAAGGTAGGCATAGAATATGAAATACAGATTTTTAAAAATTGATGATCATAAATGCATTGGATGGAAAAAGTGAGTGTCAAGTAGAAGGAATGAAGAGAAAAATCATATAAAAAGTAACAAGTGAAAAAGACTAGGTTAGGACATTACATGTATACATATATGCCATTATCACTGCTGGTTTAGTATTATTAGACTGGGCTAGTGTTCAGGAGAGCTGTACAAGATTGTATGCTATTAGGACCTTCTGGTTTTCTTCTATTATATAAGGGAAAGTCGTAATTTCGTCTGTGTCTGGTAAAACTAAGAAACTTGTTGAGTCATCCTCTTAAATAATCTAATTTCTGGCCAGTCTCAACCATTGTTACCAATCATCACGATGTTGTTTCACCGTCCACCTGACTAACTCATTAACCTTATCCTCGAGTTGCCTTTGAGTCTTGATAAGTTGTGACTCGTTAGTAGTAGGGGTGGGACATAATGGGTGAAATTTTCAGATTCATGCGAGTAGTAATTTTTTGTGTTCATTTATACATAAATAACACTAAACAATTAAACATTTTGAAAATTTTGCAAAATTCAGAAGGTGCAGGCCAAAAATAGCCGTTAGGGCTCCACGGGACTCAAAATCCATCATTTTTCGGTGAAAAAGTGGTTTCATGCGACATTGCAGGTCCTAAAACATCCTCAAAAGCTATGAATGGATATAGATGGTTAAATTTGATATAGTACTTTAATTTAGGACCATTTTCAGCCTGTGAAAGGGTTTTCATGAATGTAAAATAGCCAAAAACTATTGGCCTGCACCTTCTGAATTTTGCAAAATTTTCAAAATGTTTGATTGTTTAGTGTTATTTATGTATAAATGAACACAAAAAAATACTACTCGTATGAATCTGAAATTTTCACCCATTACATCCCACCCCTATTAGTAGATAAAAAAATAAAATTAAAAATTAAAAAAACTTACAAACCTTACATCATTGAATTCTGTATGATCTCGATTATTGTTTAAAAAAAATACTGCAATATTCATCCCCCCCCCCCCCCCCGAGTGTCATCAAGAACCAAATTAAGGCATTGGGGATAGGAAAAATTACTTTTTTTTTTTTCTTGCTTTCTATTATATTGAATCAATCGCCAAAGAGAGAGAGAGATGTTAAAAGAAAGATGTAACACATATTTTTATAACTCTTCTGGGTACTTATATCGATCTTGACCCAGTTTCTGTGAGTTTCTTGTCGGAAGCGTTCGGCTATCCTACGCAAACGCCCAAGAGATGACGAGCCGATTTGTACCAGACGACAATTTTGATACGGTGCTGCGTCCTATGATAATAATGTTGTTTTGCTTGTTTTGTTTATTTTGTTTTTAGGGTTAGGGTTTAGGGTTAAAAATATTTATTTGATAACAGTAATTTCGCTCTGTTTTGCTTGTTTTATTTGTTTCAAAAATTTCTTGAAAATATAACTAAAAATTAAGGACGCAACAACGTATCAAAATAACAAAAAATATTTATTTGATAACAGTAACTTCGCTATGTTTTGCTTTTTTTATTGTTTCTTTTAGAAAATTTCTTGAAAATATAACTTACAATCATAGGACGCAGCACAGTATCAAAATTATCGTCTGGTACAAATCGGCTCGTCATCTCTCGGGCGTTTGCATAGGATAGCCAAACGCTTCCGACAAGAAACTCGCGAAAACTAGGTCAACATCGATATAAGTACTCTCTTCCGTTTTGTTATCCATGCCCCTGGACCTGCTACCTTAACTGTTCTACATCTACTGACCCCAAAACTCTTATCTATTCTTTCAACGTGGCCATATCATCAAACTCTCCTGTTCTGCAAACATTTTCCTATACTGTTCAGATTTAATCTTTCTCTGAGGTCATCAGATCTAAGCCTGTGTTTAAGACTCACATTACACATCCATCATATCATTTCTCTCCATGCAACACATATCCTCAACCCTCACTGGCCAGGTTTCACTTCCATACATCATCACACTGTACACATGCCTGATAGAATATTTCCCATTGTAGACAGTGGTAATGTTTTGCTGATTAGTAATGGCAAAAATATTTAAACTTGTTTTTTCTTATAAAAACTTTCCATTTTTTATGTAAAATTCCATGCGATAAAGTAAAAGTTGCCCACGATTAATAAAATCACATAAATCCAAATAAGTTATTGAATAAATTTACAAACCTGAAAAATGTCTCCTGGTTTTAGTAGAATTCACTTGACTGCAGGAAAAACAAAAAAAGAGATATTTGAAATAATTAAAACAAAAAAAAAGGTCATATTAACAAATAATGTGTTTTTATCCAACAGAACTCAATGTGTACAACATTCCTACAAGCATTGCTAATGATGTATATGTTTTGTTCATTCATGAATTTACTAGCGGAGTATTTATCCTCTAATTAACATGTACTACGCCTGCCACCCATTACACTGGAAGATTTTATTTAGTAAGATACATATTTCTTTTTCTTCACCGGTTTCTAACAGTATGGGTGCACATTGTCATAATAATATTTCACATTTTCTAATCATCATCATCATCATCATCATCAACCGGTTTATTTGTTGAATCAGGCCACAATTAATCCTCTGATGAGGGTGGGGCCTGATTGTCTAGTCTCGAAATCTAAGTCTTCCTCTCCACTCCTGTCTTTGGCAAGGCTTGATGGAATCCATACCTATTGCCTTCATATCACGTTTGACTACGTCCTCCCAAGTCAACTTGGGTCTGCCAGTGGTGATGTTCTCTGCTGGCACAGTCAACTGTCGGACTTTAGCAATCCAGCCATCGCTACGCTCAATGTAACCCAACCAACGCAGTCTGTTCTTTCGCATGATGTCCGCAAGGCTTTTCAAGTCGACCTGTGAGAGCAGGGATTCAAAAGAAACGTACTGTTCAGGCCTCACCAAACAGATCCATCTGACCATTGCCCTGTCATTATGGTGCAGCTTCCTTAGTATGCCAGCAGAGACAGCCCAAGTTTCTGAGCCATACAATAGCACACTTCTGACACATGAGGAGTATACACGCCCTCTCATAGTTGTTGGCAGGTGTTTGTTTGTCAGGATTGGTAGCAGCTCTCTAAACTTTTTCCAGGCACACTTGCAACGTGTAGCTGCCGCGAGTTCACAGCCTCCACCTGATGACAGCACATCTCCAAGATAACAAAAGTCTGTCACTACTTCCAGCTTGTTGTCACCAGTATCCATCTCCGTCAGTGGTCTGCCATCTATTGGTCTTGCCGTGCCGGTGCAACGAAAGCACTTAAAGTGAGGATCTGCTTTGAGAGAGCTCTTTATGCCACTGCACCTTTTGTGGACCCAACCTGAACAGTGAGTGCAGATGATTGAGTTGCTGCCAGTTCCTTTCAGACATACAGCACACGGGTATTTTCCTGTTTTCTGTAGTAAGCTGAGGTTTGGACCTGCGATCATAACATTAGTTTTACCCATGTTGACTCTGAGACCTTTTTCCTCCATGCTACTCTTCCATCTATCCAGACATTCCTTGAGTGACTAAAGTGAAGTATCAATGATCGCTAGGTCATCGGCATATAGCAGCTCCCACGGGCAGCCAGTATGGAATTCCAGTGATAGAGCCTCGGGTACAATGATGAATAGAAGGGGACTTAAGACAGATCCCTGATGGACGCCTACTCTAACCTCAAATTCGTCGCTGTAGCTGTTACCGACTCGTACCCGACTACGTACATTGGTGTACATAGACGTTATCACCTGAACCAACCACTCAGTAACACCCAGCTTTCGCAGGGCCCACCAGATGACCCTTCTGGGGACACGGTCAAAAGCTTTCTCCAAATCTACAAATGCCATGTACAGTGGTTTGTTTGCTGCTAGATGTTTCTCCATGACTTGGCGTATGATGAAAATTGCATCTGTGGTGCTCCTACCGGGCATGAAGCCAAATTGCATATCAGCAATCTGTATTTGTTGTCTGATTAGCTGTTCAACAACTCTTTCCAGGACTTTCATGACCTGATCAATAAGCTTGAGTCCACGGTAGTTACCTCTGTTTAATGCATCGCCTTTACCTTTGTACAGACTTACTATAATGCTGTCTTCCCATTCCTTAGGTATGCATCCTTCTCTGATGATGGCTTCAATCAGTTCATGCACCAAACTGGCCCCTAGTTCACTGGTTGGTTTGAGCATCTCAGCAACTATACCAGATGGCCCAGCTCCCATTTTACGGATTGCTTCAGTGAGCATCTCCTGGGTAATGGGGGTACTAGGACCTTCTATAGGAGGTTCATAAGTCAGCTCATCGGGGTTCCATGGAAATTCAACGTTCAGCAAGCGTTCGTAGTGCTGTTTCCATGACTGTTTTTTCGCTTCATCATCCAATGAGAGTTCACCAGAGTCGTTCCTTATAGGTTTTTCACCCAAGACATCTTGATTGTCACGGCGCATCTGTTTTGCGAGCTTGTAAATGTCACTTGACTTGGGATTTATTTTGAGAAAAATCTCTTTATCTCCCTCTGACTTAGCGTGGTGTACAGCAGCTTTAGCAGCACGCTTGGCTCCATTGTATGCTTCCCTGCTACCTCCTGTTTTCCATGCTCTGTAGCATCGCCTCTTCTCTCTAACAGCTTGATCAACAATCTCATTCCACCACCAGGTTTGTTTCCTCCAATTGTGCTTGAATGACACTCCACACACCTCCGTCGCTGCATCATTCAATCCATCCTTGAGCCTCTTCCAGTGCTCTTCAACACTCACTGCCCGTGTATCCCGATGTGAAGAAACAAATCTCTCAGCAAATTTAGCCTGAATGATTGGATCCTTCAGCTTCCACAGTTTTATGCGTAGTGTAAACTTGTGTTTGCATTTGCGGGAAGCTTTTGCCTTGAGATCACATAATAGAAGATTGTGTTGAGATCCACATTCTTCACCCAGGCTGACTCTGACATTTGTGACACGTTTCCTGAAGCTGCGCCGGAATAGTATGTAGTCTATCTGGGTCATGATTCCTCCAGATTGGTATGTAACTAGGTGTTTAGGCCTCTTTTCGAACACCGAGTTGCCAATCACTAGATTATTAGCAACAGCAAACTCGAGTAGTCTTCTCCTCCAGCATTCCTCATACCAATATGTCCATTCCAGTCATCACACACAAACAGTTCCTCAGTACTAGGTACAGTCGCCACTAGGCTCTGCAGCTGCTCATAGAAGTTGTCCTTTGCTTCCTTGCTGAGTCCAACTTGTGGAGCGTAGATGCAAACAATGGCAAACACTAACTTTCCAACAACAAGATGAACAAATATTATCCTGTCGGATATTCGCTTCACCTCAAAAACTTTCTCCCACCACTTCTCTGCCACCAATATTCCCACTCCACCTGTCCCTTTATCATTCCCAGACCAGTAGAACTTGCAGTTGGTATCCCTCCCGACTATTTTTCTCACACCTTCATTTCTCCATCTCGTCTCTTGTAAACAACACAAGTCAATCTTCTTTCTGGATATTGTCTCCACCACCTCATTTGCCTTTCCTCGCATGGTTCCAACATTCAGAGATCCAATGCGAAAAAGTTCTGGATGTTCGTATGATTTGCCATAGCCAGGCCCTGAAGATCCACGCATCCTGGGATCTACGAAGCCCAAGACACTACCAGCAGCATTAGTGCTACTGGCACTGCCTTTCTTTTTTCCTGGTGTATTTCGACTAGACATTGTATTTAAGGCAATTTTACGGCTGGATGCCTATCCTTTACCAACTTGAACACTTTTGGCAGTCCAAGACCTCCACCGTTCCCATCTAACTAGGGCTGATGTCGTTACCACTTAAGCATGTACAAATGTCATACATTACCAGTGAGTTGCTTATCAAGATGTTGTTGGTGAAGTATAAAACAAGAATTCCACTTGTATGAACAAAATAGTGACACATAAGTGAAGTAGACGTGCCCGAAATGTCATTAAATATTTTTTTTTTACCAGGCGAAAGAAGGAAAACAACGCTTCTGTTGAATTAATAAAATAAAGAATCCTTTTGAAATATACTCGTGCGATGGTCACGAGTAAAAAAAAACAAAAAAAACAAACAAACGTCCTTCTCTGCCGATCGGGTGTTTTTAAATGAGGAATATGAAAACGTTTCAATGTTTCACAAATGGACGAGTGATGACGACAAAGGAAAATATTACTTACAGATCATTTTAAACAGTTCACAGCTAATTATTTAGCTTACGGTACACAACGATTGTTTATTAGTCATATTTTTGTCATTATTTTCCCTTATAAAAAGTAAAGGCACACATCACATACATTTTAGATATGATCAACAGATAAAAACCTTAATGCTATTGTTTCCACTAAGTGTCTCCGTACCTTATATTACATTTCAGAATTCTAGCCGGGCCTTAGAATTTGGTAGGAATACATGTACACGTTTTGCTTAAAATTCATTAACAGTTAATTACAATTTGGGTAACGTTTTCATAAATAAGCAGTCCATAATTGTTGTCACGCATTCACAGTTTACTTTATGACAGTAATTACTTCCTATTTCGTTTGACTTCTTTAACTTTCTTTGCTGATGACCTAGTCAAAAACTGATTTAAAAAAAATCATAAGAATTACTTATTGCTGTGGTCAATGTTTTCCTCTCATGTTACAAAAGGTAGGGGGATATTTATTTTATTCCGACATTCCTATGATCAACAGGGTAATGTTGATCATAGGAATGTCGGAATTTCTTCATTTTTTAGTCAGATACTTCTAATTTCCTTGTTACAACCGGGAAATGTACATCAAAAGCATTCGCTGGAGTCTGGCACAAAGGGTGGCTCCACAAACTTGCTAGCTATAGAATATCTGGCAATGTCTTCATAGCCATCGAATCCTTTCTCTCGGATAGGCTTATAAAAGTAGTTGTTAATGGGCATGGGCACATAGAATGAATGCCTACATGCCTCAAGGATATATTCTGGGGCCAACACCCTTCCCGATTTTCATTAATCATCTGCCAAATTATATTTGTTGACATCTATGCAGACAACACAACTGTCTATGGCAGCACCTTGAAGAGCACTGGTGATCAAGATCTCTTTGATTCTCTTTCGGAGCTGGAGCATGTGGTGCACTGTGGAAAAACTAAGCTTCTTTCCTTTCACAACCAACGCTCAGATCCCTGTTTTTCCCTAGTCAAAATAAATAGCTTTCTCTTTGAAGAAGTCTCTTGTTTTGATAAGCTCTTAGAACTGACTCTCACTCCAGATTTAAAATGGAAGACGTATACACAGTCTATTGCTAAGGTCACTGGAAAAATGGTTGGATCATTCTACTGCTCCAGAAAGTACCTGACTCCAGATGTAATCATCTCTCTATATGAATGAGTTGGATACATCCAAAGATGGCATTTTGCTGCCACAGCTAGAGAGGTGCAGCACAGGTTACTCTTTCACGGCTCGACAGAGTAGTAAATCAACTTTAAAATCTAGCGAGGGGATGATCTTTTTTCTACAACTCCTTTCTCACAGAAGTGATGTTGCTAGTCTCTCTCTACTATCGTTATTTTCATGGAAGGTGCTCGACTGAGTTCCGATCTTTGGTTCTTCCTTGTATTGTTTGTTTGTTTGTTTGTTGGGTTTTAACGACCTTTCAACCCTTATAAGGTCATCTCAGGTCAAATTTTTAATTAAAAAAAATTTTTTTTTTAAATTAAATATTATTGTACAAGTTGGTTTCTTTGAGAAACCCTATTATTTGAGACGTGGCTATATTTTCAAATAATTTTTTAATATTAGTTGCTTTGTAGTATTTACTGCGTATATGTGTATATTTTTTTGCATTTAAGTAATATTTGTTTTATTGTTTGTCCTTCATTGCAGTAGTTACACTGAGGCTCTTCCTCTCCTCCCAGTAGGTGTATGTGGGTCAGTCTTGTGTGGCCAATACGTACACATGTCAACACTGTGTCTGCCTTTTGGTTGGTCGTCATGTTTTGGTTTTCTGTTCCAACTATAGATCGATGTTCGTACAACTTGGTGTTCCATATTTCTTGCCATTTTGATTTCATGTGCTCCTTAACTTTTCCTTTGAAATCTGTATATGGGATTTTGATATTACTTATTTCTTTGTTAAGGGCTTTTTTGGTCAATTTGTCCGCCCTTTCGTTGCCTTTAATACCCACATGGCTTCATATCCAGGCCATGATTACTTCCTTTTGTGTGTTTCATTAAGTTGTTTTTCCAGTATATTGGAGATATAAGGGTGGTACGATCTCTTTTCTTCTAAAGCAGTGAGGGAAGATAAGGAGTCTGTGAATATTATAAACTTTTTTTCTTGTAAGACATTCACAGCAAGAAATCGGAAGGCAGAATTTCCATGGACAGTGCTTCTTTGCAAGGGCTTCCTGCATGTGGAACACAATACCACGGGACTGCTTCTCTGCTTATTACAATTTCGTAGTCTTTAAATCCAATGTCAACAAATTCTTGTCATAAATCGCCCCATAAGTAATCAAATGCAGTTCATACCATTGACCAATGTAAGTACTCCCATAGTGTTCCACATCCTTTGATTGAGAATCATTCCATCTCATAAACCCATATCCTCGAGTGTTTCTTGGCCATAATAAGTGGTGATCCAATAATTAAAAAATAAAAAGATTAAAAAATAGATTTTCTGTCTTTTTGTTACTAGATATGTCAATCTTAAAATTTAGAAACTTTTGTATTCTAAAGGAAACTTGTTTTTCTTGTCAGATGGATTGCTATTTGGGTCTAACTTTTAAAAATCCATGATGTTAGAAGATATAAATATTAACGTTGAAGACGTTCAAAGCGAAACAATATAACTAATCATAACTGTTTATATTCCAAAAATTCAGACAAAAATCCATTTACCTTGTTTGAGGTATTCGCCCAGTTTTAACTAGTGGTTCATTTGCGTCATTCGCCAAATCTTGCATTGGGTGCCTAAATGCAAAAAAAAAAAAAACAACAAAAAACATTGAAAATTATTTTTTTTACCAAATACTTTATTATATTGTAGACTGGCTGTACCTACCCGGCATTAGTTTTTAATTTTTATTTGTTTGCACATTTTTAAACTTACGGTAGACAACTCCTATTATATTATTCAATTTAAAACGAATTATCCCTCTTGCTGATTTTTATATTTAGGTGATTATTTAAAAATGTTTCATATTAACAGTTACCCAGGCTAGACCTAGTAATATTTGAAATTATTTGTAACTAATAACATGGTACAACAAATAAAAATTAGCTAGCCAGAAACAAAGTTTGATTCGTCAGCTTAAATTCTATTTAATCTGACAAGATAACTTTATATGTTAGATAACTTTGAGAAGAGTCATTAACATTCTCAAGATTTGGTCGGACAATTGAACTTATTCTTCGTGTTGATGCTGCAGTTACATTTTAGTCGATTCATCTTAAAATATTATTTATACTAATATGAGAGCCATGCGTCTTTCTGCTAATTATTACTTTTACACTATAAAACCTAAGAACTTGACATTTTGGTAAGAATGATTCAAGTTATGTAGATTTTCATGAGATCATATTTCTTTTTCTTCTAATGGGGTCATAGAGGAAGCATGTAATATTCCACGGTGGACAATGTTACACAATTTTCCTGAAAGTTTAATTTAAAATCAAATTTGAAATTTCTATTCTCAAATCAATTCTAGTTAAATTTACTTACTAGCATTTCTTGAAATATTCATCTATCTATCTCATATATACAGAAGTCTGGGCTCATAAAAATTATGTGAAATTGAAATGTTTTAATATTTTAATGACATTATGATGACATGTTTATGAATAATGATTAAAAAGACATTTTTTTTATTGAACTATAAACATTGTATTAAATGCTATCACAGAATGTATATAACTTTTCATTCTACAGATTTCTATGTTCCCAGACTTCTGCGGCACCCTGTATATATTTATTTTGGTACAGAAAAATTAGTACAACATCCGTACCGTCGGTTTCAAATACGGAAGGACTTAGCCAACCGGCTCTCTTCAGCTTCTGTTGTCATCTGTTTCGGAAATATGAAATCACGTGTCACTCTCATTTGGACGCGTTATTTGCTTAGAGCGTTGTGTATGTTTGTTTAAATTTAAATTTAGTGTAAGGAAGGTTTGAAAAAAAGGGGGGGGGGGTGAAAAGTAACAGTTGAGATTTAAACCGGAGGAGGTTTAAAGAGATATAAAAAGATATAAAATAAAAATAAAAAAAATAAAAATATTTCTATATAATTCCCGTGATTTGAAGTCCTTTAATCCAGAAATATACATCAGTTAAAATTATTTTAAATAAATATGTGAGTATTTATGAAGGCTGATAGCAATGCAGAATACCGGAATGGTGTATTGCTATCAGCCTTCATAAATAGCCACATACTTATTTACCAGCAATGCTTCAAGCAAACTAAAACTTTTATTTTAAATCATTTTATAGTTATTCCAACAATATTTGATAGGGTAAGGAATTTACACTCAACTATTACCGTAATCAGCTCAATTTTAGCCAAGAAAAAAAGTTGCTGTTTAATAAAAAATAAAAAATCAATTTTAACCAAAAACAAGTTCCAAAACATATTACTTTATTATTTTAACTATGCTGGCTACGGACGTTTCAGAAATATAATGCTCAAGTTACGTTTGAAGACAGGATGACAATGCAGAAAAGGGTCATAGAGTCAGATCGTCGGTTGTATAAATATATTCTTCTTTCTTCTATTCATTTAACGTCACTTTCCCCCCTTGTTCAGGGGTCAGATGTTTTCTGATATTTCGCAAGCTCACTCTCCAGTTCTTATGGTTCAGCGGGTCAACTGTCTCCAAATTTCACTCTGTACAGTCTTGTCTAATCACTTGCTTACAAGTTTTCCTTTGTCGGACAACCTTCCTGCGATTCAAGACATCCATACTTCTGCCACTTAAGGTCTCCTGTTTTTGTTTCACTGTTAGATACTTAACCCCCACTTTTTTTTTTTAAATTTTTTTTTTTATGAATTTTCCAACGAATGTTAAGTCTGCAATATTTTGGATTTAGTTAGTTTCTCTGGGAATTTAAACTGCATTTTACTTTTTTTTTTGTTGTTAAAATGACTTAAAGCTTCTTTAGACTATATATAGTGTGTTGGAGTGAAATAAATTCCAGAAGGAAATCCGAGTATGAGAGGTTAATGTAATAAACAGAGCAAGAATAAAATAAAGTAACATTTATTTTGACCCTCCGGCCTTATTCAAGCATCCAAGCGAGGCGATTACATTTTTTAAAATGGAAAAAGAGAAACTCACACTCACTATTCAATACACATATAGAGAGAGCGACAACATATTGCACCAGTGATTATGTAATTCAGTGTTACTTTACTTTATTTTATATAATATATATATATATATATATATGTGTTAAGGAAATAAATAAAGCGTTAGATAATTTCACTGCATCCATGTCTAAAAAACATAAACTATTACACTCTACATTTGACGCATGGAAAAATAATGTACTTAGATTCGTAAATAAAAAAGTAGAACGTTTAAAAGAATTTAAACACCCTAAAAGAACGAATCCCCTACTTAGAAATCCACAAATAACGACGGAGCTTGAAATGCTTCAAAATAGGTTTGTAATAGTTCCTATTGATAAGGCGACAAATAACATAGCTTTTATCTGTAAAAAGTATTATATACAACGCTTATTGCTAGAAGTAGGAATAATAGGTGAAGTTTCAGATACTTATAAATTAAGTAATAATAAAAGCGATAACATTATTATAAACAATACTGTTATTTGTGAAAAATTAGGATTAAAATTAGAAGAAAAATACAAAAAACTTCCATCTATGTATTGGATACCTAAAATGCATAAAACACCAGTTGGCGCCCGTTTCATTGTTGCCTCAAAAATGTGCATCACTAAACCTTTAAGTAAGGCTGTGTCTAAAATCTTTAAATTAATTATAAACCAAATAAATAATTTCCATAAAAAAAGTAAATTCTATAGTAATATAAACCTATTTTGGGTGGTAAATAATTCCGATCTAGTAAAAGAAAAATTAGATCGTATTAATTCTCGTAAACAGGCTAAATCAATCTCGACATACGATTTTAGTACATTATATACAAAAATACCCCATAAAGAACTTATTAAAGAATTAGGTAATACTGTAGATTTAGCTTTTGCAGGAGGAAAAAGTAAATACATAGACTTTGCAAAATCTAAAGCCTTTTGGTGTAAAAATAAAAATGGTAAGACGAGTGTATCCAAAACTGGTCTGATAATGCTTATAAGTCACCTTATAAAAGAGAGTTACTTTCAAATAGGGAATAAATTATTTATCCAAACAATAGGTATTCCAATGGGTTTGGATCCGTCTCCATTTTGGGCAGATCTATATTTACATAGACTGGAATATATATATATGTCATCACTAATAAAAAATGATATATCTAGAGCGTATAGTTATCATGGATGTAGGCGATATATTGACGACCTTGTTTGCATTAATGATAGCGAAGAGTTTGCAAATACTAAACATTTAATATATCCTAAAGAGTTAAAATTAAACTGTGAACATAAGGGAACACAAGCTACTTTTCTTGATTTGGATATAAAAATTGAAGATAAAATATTTATCTATAAACTGTTTGATAAAAGAAATTCATTCCCTTTTCGTATCGTGCGAATGCCATATAAAAATAGTACTAGCCCTGTGTATATATTTTACGGGAGTATTATGTCTGAATTTCTGAGAATTGCTCGTGTTACCTTAAAATTAGTAGATTTCATGCCCCCAATTTCTGATCTAATAATAAGAATGATTAACCAAGGTGGCGATCAAAATAAAATATTTGGACAATTAAATAAGGCAATTACTCGCCATCCTGATGCTTTTAAATCTTATCAAATTAATCAAAATAAACTGATAGAACAAATCATAGTATATATAAATAGAAATTATATAATATGAATAAACGTATATATAACACATCTGCTAATTATAATAAGAAAAACAATAAAAATACAGTAGAAAGAAAGAAAGAAATGTTAAAAAAGAAGAAGAAGAAGAAGAAGAAGAAAACCGTTCATAACTATGAACGCTGATTTTTAAACACCGGGAGTTGGTAAATAAGAAGAAGAAAAAGAGAACAAATTAACGGTTAACTTACAGACGCAGATTTGAAACAATGAGAAAAGAAAAAAGCCGACAGTTGTGAACGCAGATTAGAAAAACTATAGTGAACAAGGAAAATTAATATTTATTTGCGGCTGACAACAACGGGGAGATGGACAACAAAGTAGGACGAGGAAGAAAAATAGGAACTAAAGGTATATATGTGTATGTAATATATATATATATATATATATATATATGTATATACATATTTATTTATTTATCTTTTATTTTTTGATGTGTTGATGTTTTTTATATTTATAATATAAAACTAAAAATAATACATTAATCACTTAAATAATAGTGTCATGGATTCGTCCAAACACTTTAAAATGCAACAACATTTTTGTGAGTAACGGATAAATTTTATTAGACAGACGAACAGCGCAGATAAAAAAAAAAATTATTTTTTATTTTATTTATTTATATATATATATTTTTTTTTTTTTTTTTTTGAATTCTTAAATAACTAATATAAGTAAGCAAAACATTTATATGGAACAAAACGTAGATTTAGTATAAGGAACGTTTATGTTTTTGTCTTTTAAGGGAAGTGGGGTCTGATCAACTCTGCTGGGAAGCCATGAAATTAAATACTGTCTTGTTTTTAAATTCCCGAAACAGTTTTTCATGGTAAACAACTGATGATCCCTTAAAATAGTGTTAGAAACTAACTAATATAATAACTGTAAAAAATAAATTGACTTACATGAGTGATTTTCCACTGGAAGACTTGAGACTATAAGTTTTTTTTTTTTTTTTTTTTTTTTTTTTTTTATATAGTTTTAATGGTTGAGAAACTTCCGAGACTATATATATATATACACACACACACACACAGGGTGTGTAACATACTTGAAGACAGATTTATACATAAAAATGCCTCTTAGAAACACAATGTCTTTTTACTGAAAAATGTTTTTGGCGATAAGAATAAATATATTGTTTTATAATTTTATTCATTAAAGTCTCCTTCAGCTTCGATAACGATTTTTATGTGACATCGCCTCCATGTTAGGATCAGGTGATCCTTGTCCATATAGGACATTACTCTATGGAAACTTTGACGGATTATTTAGTATTACAAGGATGATCATTAACCGTTTTCTCAACTTTTTTCCATACATAGTAGTTCAAAAGATCGAGATCTGGGGAGCTAGGAGGCCAAATGTCAGGGGTCATATAATCATGAAAATTTTCCGCCATCCATTTCTGCGTTCCGTGAACCTATTAGCTCTGATTAAATGATTTTCTGATGTGCGTAAAATGATCTTTACTCATCACATAAGACTTGTATCTGTTTTTGTGAAAAACATTTCAGATTTTTCCTTCTTGACACACAATGTTCTTTTTCAATCGACTTCATGGATCTTCTTGGATCACAACCAATGGTGTGCTGTACTTAACGAATAGATCCCGGTATTCTAATGCTATCAGTGTCTAGAATGTCTCATGCTTTGATAATCGTGATACTTTTCCATCCTAAGCCGTTAACATTTTGCGAATGTTGTAAACGAAAGATCAAGTAACTATTAAAAATGGTTCAATTTCTAAATTGCTATATTCAGCATTTATAGACATCATAACCGCATACCTCTTCATTTGTCGTCTAATTATAGGGCTGACATTGATAATTCTAAAATATAGTTATATAATTCAAATAATAATCCTCTTATAGTAAAAATAACGTATGTACTCAAATACCCTATGCATATATATATTTACTAGAAGAATACCCGTCCTAGAAGGGGTAAAATGAATTCCCCAAACAGAACAGTTTTGCACCACTTTTATGTCTCCTTACAATGATTAAAATCAAGATATAATGATACTAAACCTTATGTGTAGAATCCTTATTCAAATTTTGATCAAAATCCATTACACGATTTTGATTCTAGAAAATGTCTAAAATTTAAGGCTTAAGCTTAAGGGGTTTAAGAAGAATCTTGTTTCATTGGTGTCTAATTACTATGGATCAAATTTAATCCAAATCTGAAATATTTGAATTTTCAAATGGGAGGTTGTACCCATATTATGCTCCTTAAAATACTCCAAAGAAATTTAAATTTAAGAAATACTTATTAATTGAAATAAATGAAAAATTTCATAAAAATCGGAGGTATCTGAATTTTCACAAAAGGCTTCCATCACCTCTCTGCCTCTTTTGCATAAAACTAAATCAAATTAATCCACATTACCCACCCTTTTGGCAAGCAGCTATGTTCCAAAATTCATAATGATCAGTTGATTAGTTTAAGAGTGAATCCTATACATACAAACATATACACATACCTAACTTTATATATATAGATATAGTTATCTAGTTTAGGAGGAATAAAACAGAGAGCTCAATTACATTTGTAAGAGCATAATATATTTATTCTGTGTAATCCTATACAGTGAAAATTTGATTAGACATTTTCACTGTATAGTATTACGCATAATAAATATATTTAAAGTTTTTAATCATAACATGAGGATCCTGTCTCTACTTGTAGATTCCAATATGGCGGCTTGAAATTAGGTCCACATTATGACCAATGTTTGGGGGGGGGGGGGAATTTCTCTAATAATCTTCTTCAAGGTGATTTTTGCATGTTTTTTTCCTTGCTATTTTTCATCTTCTATTTTGTTTTGGACCAGTATGCGTATTTTAATAATTAAATCAAGGTCTCTGATGAGCAGCATGTAACAACTAAAGACTAGTTTTGTTTACATGTTACGAAACGTTTCTAAGACGATAAAAATATAAGCATTCGCAAAAATAAATAAAAAATTATGATTGACGCTTTATCTTGGTCATTGGAATTCAACCAATCAAATATATATACTCTGAAGCCGGAAAAAGCTTCATTGAACTTGTAATTTAAAACAATTTGAATGATATAATCTAAATGAATAAATGCAAACGTTCTTTCCATTTGTCACCCATCTACTACAATTAAAATAGGTTAGGTTATCAATAATACAATATAAAATCTTGATATTCTGTATATATATATATATATAGTTAGGCAGTCAAAAAATTCTCTCTTAATCGTTTATCTGCACTATATATATATACAGAATATCAAGATTCTATGTTGTATTATTGATTTAAAAAACAACAACCTAATTAGCATAACTATTTTTAAAACCATTCATAATTAATTAATGTTTGGTATTATTAATTTGGAATTGCATTGGCTTATGTTGGCTATCTATATACAATAGTTCCATCCATATTAACAGTAATCACTTAGTTATTTAATACATAAATTGGAAAAATAACTAAAACTACCAGTGCTATCTCACGACCTTACTGAAGGCCGTGGCTCACTACAAGCAAGAAAAGAAAGGGGGGAGGGCGAGTGTGGTTGTCTCGCTCGGTCTTTCTCTGTCCCCTTTCTTTCGCGTTTTATTTTGCAGTTTTTACATTTTATGTGAAAAATGAATAACCTTTTTTAATTAGTTGAGTTAATTCCTTATTTGTAAAGTTTAACAACACACTTATTTTTTAATGTTTACAACCACCTTTTCACTATTCTCATTGAGAAATGAAAACAAAAGTTTAGTAGCACTGTGATCTGTCCAAATTAATGAAAAAATATAGATTTGTATTTTGGTATGATTGTAGTTTAACATCCTCCGCTAAATTACCACCTCCCACCTACTCCTTTTTTAGGCGAGCACGAGTAAACACCCTAACCGAAAGAGGAGAAAAGAAAAAAATTATTTTAGAGTGGGGAAAATTTTCGTATATAAATTCAATGTAAAATGCTCCCCATTTTTCAGGCCAGTTTTAAGAAAATTAACTAAATTCTTTTTTGCTATGGGAGTAAAATCCGCTGCGTTGTTTTTTTTTTAAGGGGAGGGGTACATTTTTAAGCGATTACATGTGGTTTTATGACTTTGCCATTCGGACATAGGGTTAGTGGTAAAAGATTTTTTGTTAAGTTTCCTAATAAGACCGAATGGCCCGCTAGACACACACACATATATATATATATATATATATAAACTGATCCCCTACTCTAAATTCAACAAAAAATTGTTTTTCTTTCTTTGCGTTTTCCACAGTGTTAACACATAATTACCTAAAAAAAAAGAGCAGAATGTCATTTTTCGGGGGGGGGGGGGGGGGAGTATTAACGAAAGGGGTTAATATGCAAATTTACCCATATTTACATTCTTTCTTTTTTTTTTTTAAAACTATATGTCCCTTTTTTATTTTAATTTTAAGCAGTTGATTTTAGTTGTGTTTACCTTTCCTATGAAAATTAAATAACTTTTAAATTATCTAACTAATTAAATACCTTATTTTTATGGTATAAATAAAAATATTAAAAGTTTGGATATTATTGTAGATTAACCCCCCCCCCCCTCCCCCCATAAAATGAGATTCTACTTCTTTTAGGTGATTGCGGAAAGAGAAAGAACAACAAAACTATTTTATAATTTAGAGTGTCGGATCAGTTTTGAATATAAATTTAGCGTAAAATGATCCATTTAACCATTTTTTTTTCCATTGGAAATGAATTTTGTGCGTTATTGTTTTTGACAGGGACCTTTTTGTGGCGATTGCGTGTGATTTTACGACCTTGCCAGTCGAACTTAGCGTTAGTGTTAAAAATATAATAGTTAATACCCTAATAATTTAGAATGGCCCTAAAAATAAGAATTTCAGGCTCTTGTATAGATCGAGTACACAGCCGAAATTTATTTTAGAAGAGTTCCAATGGTGTAAGGGCAGATAACTCTCTTTTTTAGTACGCAATTTCTCCGAAAATGGAAAATATCCATTGTTTAAATAAGAAGTCATGCAAATTCAATTAATAGAACATTTTTCGAAGAAATAACAATTTGAGAAAATCGACAGTATATAGAACATTTATTGAAGAAAATAGAATTTGGGAAAATCAACAGTATATTTTTTCATTTCAAAACCAGCAAAACTATTGTTTGGATTAACAGATTTTTAAATTTTTTTTATAGTTTAAAATATTAAATTATCGCAGATATTTTTTTATTATTGGGATTAATGTGGTGGCATCTCTGGACGGGACCGTCACAAAAAAAAAACAGATTTCATAGCCACCAAAACCCCAAAGTTGTCGTGGAATACGGCCGGTATTATATTTACGGCGTGAAATTATGTACTAAAAAAAAAAGAGTTGTCTGCCCCTTCTTACACCATTGGAACTCTTCTAAAATAAATTTCGCCCGTGTACTCGATCTATACAAAAGCCGAATTTCATTTTTTTTAGGGGGGGGGGGGGGTAATTTAGTTTTAGGTGTTAATCTACAAATTTACCAAAGTTTGTTGTTCAAATTATAGAATTCTCTGAGTAAAAACATTTTTTTAATTAACCTTTACTTTCATTATCCCAGAAAGCAATTTTAATAATTGCGGAATTTATGTGGAGAGAAAGACTGATCTCTCAAAAGCTGGCCTTTGGTAAGCAAAATATAATATCAGAAGAACAGATACTACACTTTGCTCCTAGCCAAAAGGCCCATGAGTTCACTCGTCAGTCTAGTACTCGTTAAAACTATAATAACCTTTAAAATCTTTTTTTTCTCCAAAATTTCGTTTGCTTACTATAAATTAAGCATAAAAATAGGTTTTAGAATGAGTTGTGGTAGGATTCATCCTTAATTACGACATTATAAACAGAATACTGATACTTCTTTACAATGATCCCGCCATGAAAAAAAAAGTTGCTTCTACAGAATTTGAACCGAAATGTTTTTTTTTGTTTTTTTAATCCTAACATAAGTTTTGTTTAGATCAGCAAAAGTCGGTTTGGTTCGGTTTAAATACCGTAGAAGCACAAAAACGCCTTATCTATTAAATAGTTTAGACATTTTTAACGACCCTTTTTTCATTCTGTTAGCTGTCGTTAAAAATGACCCATTTTTTAAAATTTTATTATCGTATTCTGTTTCGATCTGATCATTTACCCAAAAATGACCCCGTAGATTCGTGTTTTTTTACCGTCGTTCTTGAATTCATCCAGTTTATTCTGAAAATGATTTATATTAGATCTATTAATTTTAATTTGATTAAGCAATTTGTTTATGTTTGCATAAATCAGACAATGAATATTTCTAGATAAATAAATATAAACAACACAATAAAATAAAAAAGAAGTTTTAATTACATTGGGTTAAGAGTTATTTCTTTATGACCAACCATTTCCTCGCGGTGTTTGTTGTTGTTGGTAGGATATGGGTTGAGTTGCATGTTGTTGCTGTATTCCATTTGGGGTTTCGTTTCGACTAAAGAGTCATCAGAAATGATCGTTTCGAACGATTGTTCCCGTTTAATTTCTGCGTTTAAAGGCAATCCATTCGGCACGTCCATCTTGGACAAATTTCCAAGTTTTAAAAATGACCTTATAGAACGCACGAATTTGAAACTTCGCGTTGATTAAGAAATAATGTTAAATCCAGGAACAATGTAAAAAATCGTAAATAAGTGTCCATTTTGTATACATGACGCCATCTTTCGATAACGATTTGGCACTTCTAGAAAGATAAACACTGAATTTCTGTTTAACTCCAGGTATTCTGAAAGAAATCAGTTTGAGAGTTCTCGCTTCCTGGCAGTGAGAAAAATAATACGAGGGGGAGAGGGGATCGGTGCTCAGAGAATATGTCCTCTTTAACTATTCATCCGGGTAAAACCGGAACAACTTGAACTATGGAAAACTATCTATCTATTTAGTATATAGTATATATTATTAAAACTCTGAATATTTATTTGCAAAAATATAAGAAAAATGCAAAAATGTGGCACAAGACCAAAAAGAGAGAGTGGAAAAAAGGCTGGTCACATCTATCTTAAAATTACTTAGTCCAACTTTTGGCTGGGAGAACCAATTTCAGGTGAGAGTTTAATTCAAGAAGAAAATCAGAATGACGACTTACTTGGAAGAGTAATTCGTCTGGCCAAATCTGACTGGAATAGAATAAGCAAAACGGGATCACCATTCCTCACGAAATAAACAATGGCTTCACAACTAAAGAGATATGCAGTTTTATTTACTGGAAACTCAGGAACAGAATGAAGGTTGTACAGTGGGTTGGTTAACATAGTCGAGACGAAATAACATTATCCTCGAGTCCCTTGATTTCTCTACCGGGCCGACAGTAAAGAATGCAGGATCACATTTTGTCTGTTTGAGAGTCAGTCTGAAACTTAAAGTTCGGCTTGTTTTCGCGCCAAAATGGACTGGTTGTGTGAGCTTATTGGCACCAAACAAGCACCCACTTTGCCCTCCCCACTCTAACTCAAAACAAACATGAATTTACAAAATAAAAAAAAACAAATTTAAACCAGACACCCAACAAAAAACATCTTCGCCTCTGCCTTTGAGGCTCGCATTCACAAATATCCGGAGACTTAGAACCAACATTAACAACGTAGAAACTTTTCTCCTGACAAACTCCCCGGATATCCTAGCACTAAGTGAAACGAACCTTCAATCCTCAATTCCCTCTCACCACTTTGACATGACTGATTACCTTCCACTCTACCATAAGGACTCTGACAAACATATGCATGGACTAGGAGTTTATGTTCGGAACACCCTCCCCTTGACAAGAGAACATAGGTTAGAATCAGATGACCAAGCCTATATGTGCTTTAGATTGACCTTACATAACAGAGTTAGTTACTTATATTTCCTATACCGTTCTTCTTCGACCCAGGACTGTACCGTGCTTGACTCTGTCTCTGAAAGCTTAGATAGAGCACTCTCACTCGACTCGAATGCCCAAATACATGTAGTTGGGGATTTTAATGCACACCACTGTGACTGGTTGGGATTTTCCAGCGTTACTGATGCAGCTGGGAACTCTACTTTTAATTTCTCCTCAGCTCACAGACTGTCACTTTTCCGACCTGCCTTCCTGATCATGCAGACCAGCAAGCCTCAGTTCTCGACCTGTTCTTGACCTCACTACCCGATGCTTGTGGGATGAATGCCCATAGCTCGGAAACTCTGATCACGTGGTAATGATACTTATCACCTTAAAAATTCGCCCAAAAGCTGATGAGCCGTTGCTCAAAACGACGAGAAACTATGAGCAGGCTGATTTTGAATCCCTCAGGGATCACATCAGCGACGCCCCATGAGGTGAAACCTTCTCACTCCCTGCTGATCAGTGTGCAAATGAGCTAACCGAATGGGTCAAAGCAGACATTGATGTTTATGTCCCCATGCGAAAATTCTCCAGCAACCCCCACTCTCCTCAATGGTTCACCTCAGAATGTGCAGCTGCTATTGCTGAGAGGTAGAAGGCATTCCGAAAATTCGGCCGCCATAAGTCAACTACGAATAGACAGAAATTTATAGAGGCAAGAAATGATTGCAAAGTAGTGATAGATGAAGCAAAGAGAAGGTATACAGAGATAACTAAAAAACGCATTCAGTCACAGAAACTAGGTACTTGTGATTTCTGGAAAATCTACAATAGTGTGATCAACAATTGACAATCGACAATTTCCCCGCTATTAAATCACAACGATGTTGTTTGCACGGCAACTGATAAGGCTGAACTACTGGCCAAGCGTTTCGCCGTAAACTCCACTTTGGACTCAGCAAACCACCCCCTCCCTAAATTCCCATTGCGGACTGAAGCTACACTTGAGAACCTGGTCATCACTCCATCTCAAGTCAAAGTCATCATAAAAAACCTTGACACCTCCAAAGCCTGTGGGCCTGATCTTATACCAGTAATAGCAATAAAGAAATGCTCTGCTGAGCTGGCCCCTGTCCTCTTCAAGCTATACAACAAATGCCTTGCTGAATCTTGTTTCCCTGATAGTTGAAAAATTGCCTCTGTGGTACCAGTATTCAAGAATTCTGGAGATAGAACTGATCCTCTAAACTACCACCCAATCAGTCTACTCCCGATCTTTGCTAAAATCTTTGAATCATTAATCAATCTAGCTATAGTCCGGCACCTAGTTAATGCTAAACTTCTTTCTGATCATCAATACGGATTTAGACAAGCACAATCTACCGCAGATATCCTAACAGTCATCGCTGAATGCATATATCATACACTCGACAAGGCAGGTGAAGCTAGGGTGGTAGTGCTTGATATATCCAAGGCCTTTGACAAGGTCTGGCATGAAGGGCTTTTCCTAAAACTGCACTCATATGGTATTGCTGGACAAATATTTAATATAATTAAATCCTTCCTAACAAAAAGAAACATTGTCCTCGATGGCCGTCCATCTAAGCAACATGACATAAATTCTGGTGTACCTCAAGGAACCATCCTTGGACCTCTACTGTTCCTGATTTTCATAAATGACCTCCCTGATGTCATTGAGACTGAGATAGGAATATTTGCTGACGACACCACGCTGTACTCTTGTCATGTGGGCAAAACCGACACGCACATATCTGAGACAGTGGCTGAATCCTTAGAAAATGACCCCCAGTCTATAGTGGATTGGGCTAAAAAATGGATGGTAACTTTTAATGCATCGTAAGTATTCTCCCATTTTCGCGACGAAGCCTGATATTGTTATTTGTTCCTTATCATTTTTTTTCTCCAGGCATAAACACACCCTTTCGAATGCTTCATCCGGATCGCTGCTTTTGGTCTTCCACTTTTTGTCGTTTGATTGATTCAACTGACGTGAACTGTCTTGAAATGCTTTGCATTGTATGAAAGTTGACGTTACATGACTAGTGGTACACACAGTCTGCAGTGTGAAGATCACCACCAAAATATTCAATCCGACCTTGAACAGCAGTGTCCCACTCATCCCCTCTTGTTTTGCAATGAACCAGGATAGTTTGAGCAAATGCATCAGTCTTCACATAGCAAATCCTCCCTCACTTTTTCGTTTATAGACGTTTTTCGTAGTATCAGACCCACAGAAAAAAAAACAATGCATTTTACTGTCATATGATCCCAGAGAAACACGAGCGTTCGTTTTTACTGGCCGAGCAGAATCACCCTTTTTTGAGGGTAGAGCAATGTCCTTTTTGTTTATGTGGTTAACCCGACATGTTTTGTGAACACTAGTTCCACCTTCAACAATGACTTTGACACCTCTTTCGATACTTGCACGGTTGACACCTGCAGCACCCTTTTCTTGAAGCACCACGGTCTCCTCACAGTCCAAATCCTGTTTGCATAAAGGACAGGTTTCTTTGCTGGTGGCAGAACTCATGTTTGACCCTGAAAATATACAAAAATTTGTAACTTGTAAACCGAAAAAAGTCATTTTCGAAATTTGACACTTTCCCATACTACGATTTTCTCCAACTTTTAGTATGTTGTAGATTAGACTCAGCCTAAAATAAATTCATCAAAAAACAAAATTTTGCCAGTTTTTGTACTGGAAAAGGACATTTAGTCATAAGTGAATTAAATGACAAAGTCTCTTCCAACATATTTTATCAACTTTATTTCACATCTTTGTTCAAAAAAGAAAAAGGAAGGAATTTAAGAAAGAAGGTTATTAAAATATTCATGTGTCTTGACGGAGAAAGTGTTATATTAAAAATCCAAAAGTCAAAACAAGGAAAATGTTATTATGAGTCCATAAGTCTTGATGGGGGAAAATGTTATTATTACCGTACATACGCAGCATGAAGTAGGAAGTTTGTGAAACTGACAGAGTTTGTATTAATGTGCCGAAGTGTCACCATCTTAAGAAGTTAAGTCCACGTGCTGATGCCGCCAGTAAGAAGTGCGGTAGTTTTTCTGAGTGACAAAGATTCGTTAGGCAACTTGGTTTCTGCATGGGAATCGAGAATGCGATTCTTTATATAGGATTTAGGGACAGGTACCCTAGAGAGACAGTTTCTGGTTGGCGATGGTCAGATACAAGCAACCAATCGAAATTGAGCCTTTACCGAGATTTTCAGATGAATTAAAATGATATTTTTAAAGTTATCCACCATTTTACAGATTTTGATTGTCCAAAATTAAGGAACAAAATATTATTTTTAACTAAATCACATTAAAAAGGCAAAAGAGATCTAATATTTGGCACTTCCACCTTTGTTTTCAATAACTGCTGCGCATCTACGACTGCAGGATTTCACTAAATCTTGACATTGAGCCACAGTTATCTTGGCCCATTCATCTTTCAGTTTCAGCCACAAGTCTTTGACGTTTTCTGAATTCTTTGCCATAACATTGTCCTAGAGTCTTCCATAGGTTTTCTATAGGGTTCATGTCAGGACTCTGAGCAGGCCAATCCATTACCTCTACTTCTTGATCAGCCAGATAATTCATGACCAGCTTTACCTTATGACAGGGAGCATTATCCTGCATAAGAACAGGCTTTTCGATACCAGAAATTGTGCAAAACTGACGAAACATACTGTTCTAAAACATTCTTGTATACAGTGGCATTTACTCTAGTATTTAAGCGTACAAGTGGTGATGTACCCTGCCATGATATCATGCCGAAAACAATCACGCTACCTCCACCAAATTTAACAGTTTTTTTGATGCAGCTAGGATCCAAACTTTCGCCTTTTATTCTTCTTACAAATTGTTTTCCATCACTGACAAATAAATTAAATTTTGATTCGTCACTGAACTAAACTTTTTTCCAATTTTCTTCTGACCATATAACATGCTTTTTTGCGAACGCCAATCTAGGAGGAAGTGATAAAAATGGACCTGAGGGAAAGATGGATAAATAAAGACCCGGTCAGAGATAGGTTACTTTTTACTCAAAATTTAGATGAATTACCACATTCCTATTTGAACAAACACTACCACTTTTTCTATTCAGCCAAGGAAGTAAAATCATCGCTTTTGACACGTCTGCTTTCTGATTTTTTATCAATTCTCTCAGGACTTATATTTCTATATTTTTTTGGTGATTCATTTCACTGCTAACGAACTTTCACTTAGATTTGAATACCCCAGTCTCCCAGAATGGAACTTTTCACAAGTTCAGATATCCGGATTACCTGCAACCTAACAGCTGAATTGAATAACACTTATAAATCTATATAATAAAAGTGAACATACGTGTCGGTTTGCTTCAATAATCATATATGCAAATTTAATTTTTATGAGCAAAGAAGGAGAGGCTTAATCTTGATAATAATAAAAAGAAAAGAAATAATAATCACGTATGCAAATTTAAATTTTATAAGCAAAGAATGAGAGGCTTAATCTCAATAATATTTGATAATAATCAAAAAGAAAGGAAATCATTTTTTACTCTTAATATAAACACAAGAGAGAGAGAGAGAGAGAGAGAGAGAGAGAGAGAGAGAGTTTTGTCTTCCTTTTCTTATCGATAGAAAGAGAAAGGGAATTTTGTCTTCTTTTTCTTATCAATTAGTTTCGTTTAAATGATTTCAAGTAGTGAATAGGAATTAAATTGCAAAGCGATAGTGAGCGGGTGAAACCTGCTAGTTGTAAATAAATGCAACTCCAAGAAAACTGAAAAATATTAAACTTTATTTCTTTTTTGTCCGTTTACAAATTATTATTCAAACATATTTTAGCTACTTTGATATTCATTGTATTTTTTGCTTTTGCCATAGACTTTCGTTGCTGGATATTTTTTTGCATTCTTTTCAAATTTTTTAAGGGCTGCCGAGGGAAGATCAATCTCACAGCGATCAGCTAATCGTATCAAGTAAATCAACACATCGCTGAGTTCCTCTCCAACATGTTCTCTTTCTCTATCAGTAAAATCTGAAAATAAATTTAAGCGAATATTTAATTTATACCATAAAGTTTTATTGTGACAAAAGCTTACTGGTACAATCCCCCCCCCCCCCCCCCCCCAAAGGCCCAGAATTGCCTGTATACGTTTGTTGAAAACGTAGTGACTTGGTAAACAAAATGATACCAGAGAAAAAACCTTTCTCATGCAACTTTAATAGTTATTGGTCCCCCGATTTATAAAATCAGGGGACTTATGTTTTGAGGCATGTCCATCCGTCTGTTCGTCCGTCCGTCCGTCCGGATTTTTCTCTGCAACCATCCATTCAATTTCTCTGAAATTTTGCATGAAGTTGTAACTTTGGTCAGGTTAGTAAGTGACATTCTCCCATTTTTGAAAAAAAATCTGGTTAACCCCCCAGGGGGTTAAAAGGCCCCGAAATGGCAAAAAATGACATGTTTTGCCCCATAACTTTTCATCCATCCATTCAATTTCTCTGAAACTTGGCCAAAATGTGGAGGCAATTGTTCCTAATAGAAAATAAGTATCGCTGACCTTGGAAAAAATCTGGTTCGCGCCCCCAGGGGGTCAAAGGCCCCCAAAATGGCAAAAAATGATTCTTTTTCTCCCATAACGTTTGATCCATCCATTCAATTTCTCTGAAACTTGGCCAAAATGTGGAGGCAATTGTTCCTAATAGAAAATAAGTATCGCTGACCTTGGAAAAAATCTGGTTCATGCCCCCAGGGGGTCAAAAGCCCCCAAAATGGTAAAAAATGACCCTTTTCTTCCATAACGTTTGATCCATCCATTCAATTTTTCTGAAACTTGGCCAAAATGTAGAGGCAATTGTTCCGGATATAAAATGAGCATCCTTAACCTCAGAAAAATTCTGGTTCGCATTCCCAGGGGGTCAAAGGGGGGGGGTCAAAAATGCCTCAAATTGCCCAAATTTATTGCACTTTACACTTGCCACATCAAGTCACATACAGAGGGGGTTATACTTAGTTTGTTTTGTCAGAAAAAGAAAGCTGTGAGCTGTGCTTTTAAACAAGTTTTTTTTATAGTTACCTCTACTGGTGTTTCTTGGCAATGAAAGAAAGCCTAAACATTTGCTTTTCAAAAGACTTTCTACATACTGTCTCGTTGGTTCTCTTTGGTTTATAAAAAGGATCATCAGTCAGTATGTCTACTCAGTTTCGACCTGCTTGATTTTTTGCTGTTGTGAAGAGTCAGTATAAAATTTATCTACCTCCCACAGCGGTAAGATGTGACACAAGGTCGGAAAGTGGGATTTGATAAGTCAGCACCCTAGAGAAAGAGTGCTATGACCTTTAAAAATTGCCTGGGCAGCCCCGTCGGCATTCCCCGGTAGAGGCGCCTCAGGCGATTAGCAATAAACTAACCCCTTCTCAAAGGGTGAGAAGACAAAGCCTGGGAGGGTGGACTTCTTAGAACTACACAGGACAAACCCACAGACCGGTGGAATCAAGATCCGAAGGCCAAGACGACACCGGTCTATAGGGTGCAGTATCCATCAGAACAGATACTACACTTTGATCTTGGCCAAAAGGCTGAAAGTTGTTCCAGAAAAGGTTTGTTCAGCACATGCTATCAAGTGTTGCTCACCATGAGAACTGTTAGCATCCAGTGATTTCTTACGCAAAAATTTTATTAGCGCTTTCTTTTTCTTCCTTCTCTTTCCATTCCTCAAGATTTATTATTTTTGAAAACCTTTGCCTGTCGGTGTCTTCCAATTCTAAACATCTTTGTCGTACAGCTAAGTCACATTGGTACACCGGTTCCCGTCAAATTGCAGAAGTTAAACGACATTCAGCCAGGTCAGATAGATGACTATTTAGGAATACTAAGTGCTGTAAATAAAAAATCCATCCATGTGTTTAAATGGGTAGTAGCCTTGCTGGTCAGTATAATTGGCGACAGACTAACTGTCACGGGAATGGTTAAGATCATCCATTGAGCTTAACACTAAGATCGAGGATAAGCACTGGAGATAAAAGCCTTCCAGGCAGAGAAAAATATACAACTACTACTACTACTACTAATAATAATAATAATGCATATCCTTGTTTGCCTTCATTCAGTAAGAAACTAATAGAAAATTATTTAGGATCATTATGGGGTTTCCCCGTTCAAATAAGGGACAAAATTTTGGTCCGCTGTATATGAAAAAGAGGCTTACAAAGTGACTTGACAAGAAAGAGAACAAATACCGGTGTAGTTAATAATGAGATTTTATATAACTAAAAGAAAAAGGAAGAATGAAAAGAAAAGTGTTGCTTGCAAAAAAAGGTAGTATTTTTGCGGATTTAACTGGAATTTCGTCTGTTAACTTCTCTCTTGGTCCATGTGGTCTTAGTGGAAAAAAGTATATTCAAAGCACTTCTGAATATGGGGCTTCTGGGTCACTCACGTGCGTATAATACACACAGAAATACATGCCTGCAGGAACATGGAGGGCGCTGAAGAGACACAGCAGTTTGCGTCTTATTAGGTCGAGTACGCAAGGAGGAAAAAAGGAAGATACTTTGAAAAACCTGCTCACGTGGATTCAGCAGAGGTTTTAAAAGTTGGCCTGTGATTGGTTGGTTTTCATTCAATTACAGGGCACCATAACAAACAACTGTATTATAATTTCCAATATTCTTCTACAAAACAAAATTGCAATATGAAATCACTAGAACATAATTGCCAGTTCAAAAGAGTTCAATGAGGAAACCATGTTCCTACTGTAGAGTTAAAGTGAAACATAATGATAGAATATGTACTTTCATTTTTTTTTTTGCATTCTACAAAGGCAGAAGTTGCCATAATGGTGAAAAAGATAAAATTTGAATTTTTGTTCGTTTTGTCTGAAAAAAAAAAAAAAAAAAAAAAAAAAAAGGCAGAAAATTTACCAAAGTTCACAACTTGAATTTTTGTTTGTTTCTTTTTTGAAAAAAAAAAGACATAAAATTTGTTTTGTTTTGAAAATTTTTTTAGGATTTTACTCTTTTAAAGAGTTTTTCTTTTGACTAATTTTAGTAATATATATATGTCATTGCGATAGATACGTTTTCCCTTGAGGTTTTTTGCTTCTTTTGGAATGTTTCTTTATCTGACACGTTCCCTCTGACCATCTCGATCAGATACTGCTGTTATTAGGTTCTCTAGATGGCATGCAGAGTCTACAAGTTAATCGATATAGCTGTGATGAGATTTTCCAACTGATCTTTTGCCGCATAATGGATTCCATAGGAGGGTGTCACTCACAAGTTCTGACTTACTTCTTCAGGAGTGACTAGCAAGACGAAGCCCTCTCTCTTTCTTAGTGAGACTAAGATAGGAGGAAGGTGTCCATATCGGTATTTCTTGGTTGGGTGTTTCCTCCAGTTGATCTCTAATGCAACTCATAACATCCTTGTGCATGTTCACTCAAATGATGCTTCTTGCTGTTTCATCAGTGTCCAAGCTGTCGAGTAAGTATTCCAGTGTAATACACGTGAAATGGCTTATGGGAAGTTCGGTTCATTGAGGACAAAAAAAGACAGACTCAGAATGTTTTAGAATATAGCTAACAAATGATGTATTTCCGTAAATGCGAGGAAATACATTCATTGCGTGGGTGGCTTTACTTATAAAATAAATGAGCAGGCAAATTGCAGCAAGAGAAGACTGGACACAAAAGGAGACAGACCGCATGTTTACAAAAGTCAACCCAGCCACCAGTCCAGTAATCTTGCAGCATCCCTTCTATACAGTTTTCTACTGCAAACGGCCAATGACAAAAAAAATAAGATTTATGAAAGAACTTTATTTGGAGTCTTGTCTAACAGATAATAGTGAAGCCAATATATTTTTTTTTTGTAAAATTGTGTTGTATTGGTAATTTCTTACCAACCATCTGCACAATAAATAATCATTGGAATGGTAAGTCTGAATATTATGCAGCAGGATGCATAAGACAATAATAATAGACAATAATAATAGACAATAACAAGCCGCGCGTGTGTGGTCCCCCTCTGTATGTGACTCGATGTGGCGAGTGTAAAATGAAATAAATTTGGGCAATTTGGGGCATTTTTGACCCCCGTTTGACCCCCTGGGGGCGCGAACCAGAATTTTTCTGAGGTCAAGGATTCTCATTTTATATCCAGAACAATTGCCTCTACATTTTGGCCAAGTTTCAGAAAAATTAAATGGATGGATCAAACGTTATGGGAGAAAAGGGTCATTTATTTTGCCATTTTGGGGGCTTTTGAACCCCTGGGGGCGCGAACCAGACTTTTTTCCAAGGTCAGCGATACTTATTTTCTATTAGGAACAATTGCCTCCACATTTTGGCCAAGTTTCAGAGAAATTGAATGGATGGATGAAAAGGTACAAATATAAAACAGCAATTTTTAAACTTTGGCTCACATCAAAAAGTGACTGGCTTGTGGAAATAAAAGCTTTGAACTGTCATTATTGTGTTAACAATTTCTCGACCAAAACAAGAGAACATGATGACAGATAAAAGATGGCGTCCTGAAGCACATGTGAGAAGAATGAGGAACAAACTCTTGCTAACAGTATGCAACAAAAGTCTGTGACAGTATCTATTAGGCCAATCAAGTATTCCTTATAACTACTAAGACCTTAAACATGATATGAGAGGGGGTAAAATATATATATGATATAACAAAATTTTCCCCAAAATTCTATGTGGAAATTTACATCACTTTTTATTACAGATAAAACAATTCCACACTTGCTGTAATCTTATTGTGCAATCTTATTGTTAAAAAAATAACTATTTAGGTCTGAATTTTTAAAAAGTTTGACTGACTTAAATTTATATATTAGATTAAAATAAAATGAGTCTAAAAAAATCGTATACTTATGAAAATTGGTTTCTTCATGTGTGGAAATAAGACTTTCTTTGTATCAACCAACTTAGTCACTTTTCAATCTTCCTGAAAACAAAATCATTGAAATAAAAACTCATACTTACTTGGAATGCCCCTTTTTACTTCATTTTTCCATTGGCTACATCATGAAAAAAGAAAAGAAATAAGTTTGCAAGTCTCTTTGCCGACAACTATAAACAAATACATTTTCGAGTATGCTTATAATGTACTAATCTCAGAGAAGTTTACAGCTAGCCAACTATAAAATTTGATATTTATCAAGGAAGAAAACTGAATGTCATAAAAACAAAAAAGGGTGCTTGTGCTGATGAGCGGCCGTACGAAAAAATTATTTTTTTATAAAAACAATATTATATACTTATTCAGCGTTATATTCTTACTCACTGTACAAAAAAGTAGAAAAAATTATCCACTAGAACTTTAATTACAAGTATTTTCCATTCTTCGTATCATAACAGCGATTCGTTCAGTAAGCACCCATCTTTTTTCTTAAAAATAATTCAAAGGCAGATAATTCGCAAGGGAGATAATCATGCAATTAAAAAAAAACAACTACATATATAAAAATTAAATTTATTCCAATAAAACATTTCGTTATAATGCAATAAATTAATTTAATTTCGTTTATTTACTTTCATTTTGTTTTATTGGAATAAATTTAATTTTTATATATAAAGTTTTTTGTTTTTTTTAAATTGCAACAAGCACCCCAAAAAGTTACTGATGTATAATTTTTAAACTTTCTTACATCTCTTAACATGTTTATTGCTCAAAAAAGAAATTGGTGTCACATTGGAGAAAAAAGAGAAACTATAATTTTGATTTTTTTAAACTTGTAACATTGTTATTATTTATAACAATGATAGTAAAGTAGTGTTTTAATAGTGTTAATTGTTACTCAAACATTTATAAAAATATAAAAATCCATAGCCAAAAAAGTAAAAATAACATTAGGCAAATATAGGCTGCTTAAGCAATATTTATACAAAACGTTTTTTTTCCAAAATTGAATAAGTTCATAGTTGAAAAATCTATTTGTTAATTTTCAACAGTTTTTAACTTTTTGTTTACTATTTAACAAACTATTTTAAAACAAATATGTAAATAAAACTCCTATTTTTCCTTCCAACAAGAATTCTAGTCTATTTTTTATTTCATTATTTAAAACAAATTATTGTGTACTAAAATTATCCTAGTTATAATTCGTATCACCATTTTTACTTCATTATTTTTTTGAACTGATGTTTAAAAACAATATTTTCCTTCCATGCCAAATTCTTTAACATCAACAATTTAATTCTAACATAATTTTATCAGTCATGTTAATTATTCAAGATTTTATATCAGTGCACTTGACATTTTGAAGGCGTTTGACAAAGTGTGGCATTCTGGTCTCCTACACAAACTTCAGGGTTATGGTATTGGTGGTGAGGTTCTTGACATTATTAGGTCTTTTCTTTCTGATCAAAGCTTGCGAGTAACTTTGGACAGTGTCTCTTCTTTCTCTTTTCCTATCAATGCTGGTGTTCCTCAGGGCTCTATTCTAGGCCCAATACTGTTTCTTCTCTATATCAATGATCTTTCAGAGAATATTGTTAAAAAAATTAACATCCATGCTGATGATACCACTCTCTATTCTGGTGTTGCTTCTTGCCAATCTCCCTCGGATCAATCAAAATATGCAGCTGATCTAGAAGTTGACCTGGGTTCAGTTGTGGATTGGGGTATGAAATGGATTGTTTAATTTAATCCAGTTAAGACTCAGCTCGTGTCTTTCAATCGTAGGCGTATCCCTTTTCTTCCTTAGATTCTCATGGATGGCTCTGCTCTTGAAGAGAAATTGACTCTGAAACTTCTTGGTCTTTCTCTCTCATCAAATCTTTCTTGGAGTTCATACATTAGATCCATTGCTATTTCTGTTTCTCGTGAAGTCGGTTCTCTCTATTGCTCCAAACACCTTCTCACATCTGAGGCTATTCTCTATCTCTACAAATCTACTATCAGACCATGTATGGAGTACTGTTGGCATATTTGGGCTGGTGAATCTCTGTCCCATTTGAGGGTTCTTGATAAAGTGCAGAAACGTATCTGTAATTTGATTGGCCCTACCCTTTCTTCTTATCTGCACCCTCTCTCTCACAAATGTGATGTTGCTAGTCTTTTCTATAAATACTATTATGGCACGTGTTCTTCAGAATTATGTGATCTGTTACCCGCTTCTTTTGTTCCACTTTGTTTGACTCGTTAGTCTAGTGGTCTCCATCAATTCGCTGTTTTGATACCTCATTGTAATACAGCTTCCTATTCCAGTAGCTTCTTTCCAAGAACCGCAGGCTTGTGGAACTCTCTTCCTGCTGACTGTATTCCTTCCTTCCTATAACCATGGTCTTTTCAAGACTAAGGCCAATGGCATTTCCTGTCTTTGTAATGATCATATTTGTTCTTGTTAGTTCCTTACATCAAGTGGCTTCATGCCTTGTCTGGAGCGATTTCCATTAACAAAAAAAAAAAAATTTTTTTTATTCATATAAAACTTTTCTAACCCTTTCTTATGCGACTCAAAAATGTTTTCTAATTATAAATAGATGTAATGGAGTCTTGAGTGATTTAGATTTTAGCAAATATGTCTATAATTGTTTTAGAGTACACTTTCCTCGTCATTGTTATATAGCAAAGTTGTTGGCAATGAAAAAATAAACACAACATTGATCTTACAGTATAACACATCAAGCAGTGTCAACCACAAATGTCCCCATTTTGTTTTTTTAGAGGCATGGCAACAGTATAGCCAACTAAAAATGGCAACAGTTTAGCCAACTAAAAATGTAGAATAAAAGTTACTCACAAGATTTCCGCCAATTCACCAACTTCTCCAACTAAAGCCAGCAAAATGTTTCGAGGACTATGATACTGGTTCCAGTCCCGTTCATTAGAAAAATCTTCTTGAAGCTGTCGGCTGAAATAAAAAACGCAGATTAAAGATAATGCAAGAAATTTGAAATTTATTTTAAAATAAAAAGAAAAGTGCTGTTTACGGCAATAAATACATCTTTTAAAATATTAGTATTTACCCCCCCCCCCCTCATCATTCCAATAAGAGCGGGTTTGATACACAATTAAAATGCAGGTGCAATGATTATCTGAGTAATAAAAGATAAGCTCATCCCCATTTTGGAACACCCCTCTACTTTGGTGGTGTTTAACCCTGATTATTTTGGTGCAATGAAAGAGGGCTGTCTGGAAGGAGCATTCTTTTGGAGCTAGGTCTGATTTTGAAATCAAGGTCACAACAGTCAACATTTAGATTAAAAAACAAAAATAACAAAAAAACAATTATTTTAGAATTTAGAGAGGGGGATCAATTTTGCATTAAATTTAACGGAAAATGATCACTGATTTCCGGGCCAGCAGTTTCTAACTGGATAGCGTTTTAAGGACATATCACTATAAAACTAATTTCTAAGAAATGGCAAAGGGCCATTTTTAAGAAATAACACAGTTTCTAAGAAATAACAGATTGAAAAATTGATGATACAGGAAAAGGGGATTACATGTTAACAGCCTGAAAAACTTGGCGGTAAAAGAAAAATATTTGAGAATTTAGTGATCAGTTTTGTATATAAATTTAACATAAAATGATTACCCATTTCCAGGCCAGAAGTTTCTAACCGGATAACGTTTTATAAGCATACTAGACCACCCGTGACCCGTTGGGTCAGTTTGTTATATTAGCTATGGAATTCATGTATGAGCGTGACACTTGTGGCATAAAGAAAATAGTTTTTTTTTACATAACAGAAGCATTTCTATGAAAGTATATTAAAATGAAAAAAGAATATAGATAGATTTCTATGAGTCGTTCTGTTTATTATAATTGTTTTTTTTTAAAATTACAGTTACTGAATTATAAATGGTTGGTTAGGGCGATTTGAGAAAGGAAGGGGGTACAACAGGCTTTCTCGCGTACGTAACGAAAACAGAGGGAGTAGGAGTGGTGAAATCTATGAGAGGGAAAGTGGGAGGTGGTTTCGTTCACCGACCGCTAGTATGGCTGATATTAATAATGAGTGTTGTTTTTTTTTGTTTGTTTTTGTTTTTTAAAAGGGAGGAGTTTTTTTTAAACTGCGACAGACTTTACAAAGTCCTCCCGTTGAATGTTTTTAGCCGTGAAGAAAACAAATAAACTATTTGATGAAATTAAATGAAATTGTTTAAAAATTTCCAGAATGAAAAATTTCATGCGTTCGTTAATCATAATAGAGAATAACGGAATTGGAACAACAGATTGAAGACGATGCTATTTACGCATGCGCAACCGGATGTTGAAAACCGGAAAGCTGAAAGCTGATTGCAAACATACAAGAACAATAGACTTTTAGTATTATATAGATAACAAAGGGCATGCGTAATGAAATCAAAATCTTTAACGTATACACATAACAAATGTCAATGGTTCACAATTTCTAAGAAATAGCCCGAAAAACTTACTGAAAAGAAGGAAACACAAAATAAATCCGGGACAATTTTCTAACAATAAACCATCGTTAATGCTGCTTCTATTGCCGTCCAGTTCGTTCAGCTCCATGTGTAAACACTCCTCACTTTTATTAGTTCGCCTGCCCATTATGCAAATTTCTTTTCCAGGTTTTCATGCATGGCACAGGTTATTTTTTGTCGCTTACGTTGGGGTGGGTGAAGGGATTGGCTCTGTCTATTACCCCCCCCCCCTTCTCATCATCACATATGCAGCAGCTGTGAGACGACATACTATGTCTGTGGTTCCTTCGGAGATGTGGCACAGCTGATTAAGGCTATCATCGACCGAGCTATCGGTATCAGCATTTATCACTGACATGCACAATTTGCCATCGTTTGACGCTGCGCTTCCACTGTCTTTAGAATTTCTCACCATCCAAGGATACGGGCAGAGGTCTCTTACATGGTGAGGCACTCCATCCACACACACCGTTTGGGGACTCACCACTTCCGTCACAGTTCCTATCCTGCATTCACTCATGCACCTGTTTGGCCGGACTCCCACCAGCACAACGTCTCCCTGTTCATAAATTCTATGCTTTTGTTTTGGTAACAGTGGAAGAGCTCCATCGATGCCTTTCACATGGATCTCATACTGGTACAGAGCATTTGCCGTAGTCGTACTATGGATACCGTCTTTTGGCATAGCATTGTACCAATAAACCGCCTCTTCAGCAGTGTAATTCTTCCTAGCGGAAATCCATTTTATTAATTAGTGGGATCTCTCGACAATATCATTTTCCGACGGTACATATGCACACCAGAAATGCAGTCGAACATACCAGCTTTCAGCAAACAATCTAAAGCTATTGCTGCTAAATGCTGTACCGTTGTCGATCAAGATTTTTTTAGGTGCACCCCTTTCAAAGAAAATAGAGTTGAGACACAGTATCACCGCGGCAGAATCTTCTCACCGCAAGAGTCAGCACATGGCAAACCAGGTAGGTCCGCAATCAGTGAGGATTAGGTAGTAAACACCCTCATTGTGGGTGACATCCATACCCAACCTTTGCCATACGCTTGATGATTCAAGCTTCCCATGTTGCCATTGTATCGGTGCAGGATCAATAGACAGACATTCACGACAGGATGCAGTTGCAGATTTCACAGCCCTTTTCGTCGTACAAGGGGCGATCTTCCTGATGAAGTACGCTGTTCGTTTCACTCCAAGATGACAGCTGTTCAAATGGATCTGTCATATTTGGTTCAGCTCAATGCTGTTATTGGCGGCAGCACATATCTGCAACACAGGCTCTGCTTCTTTACTCGTTGCCTCCAGCCACCTCTGCGGGACTCTAGTTATCTTATCAACTTTATTTTAACTAAATCTGACGAGCACAACATCTACTATCAGTTCTTAAAAAATTTACAATAGTTCTCTGATGAGTAGCAGCCTTAGTATTCACTCTGGATTTGCTAGCCAACGTTTTAGTAAACCATCAGTGAACATATAAAGAGTCAGTCTTTAAATATAAGGATTTGGTCTCTCAGTGTATAGCAAGATTCACTCCTTTTATAATAGCATCGACCTCCACGAGGTTGATGAGTCATGTGTCTGATTTTGGCTGCATCCAACACACATCTTCAATCGCAGTCCCACATGATTCAAGCAGGACCCCTGTGGTCAAAGAACTTGCGTCAAATAACACATTAAACTCCTCGCCATTGACGGTCGATTTACCGTTGCATAGATTGGCCTGACTCAATCTGTTAACAACCTCCATTAGCATACGTCTTAACGGGGTATCCTGGTTCGATCGTTCCATCCTTCTGTCACCACGCTTACCCTTCGCTTGATAACACTAGTCACTACTCGCAGCCAACCGCACACTAGGAGATACTCAACGAGCTTTCTGCAGAAAGAGAACACCTTTCTTCTGGTAATAGTGTCTGCGACATCAAGTAACTCATTCCCACATTTCCAAAACAGAGCATTGTCTATTCTCCAGAAAGTCAAGCCAAGCATCCGAGACTCATCTTTCAATCGCACCGTAATTTTACTGGCCAGTCAAAAGCGCGACAAATGTTCAGCAACACTGGTTACAGACGCTACACTTTCATCCACATACACATCATCGATGCAAGCCGATGTCGCCTACTTGATTTGGTCGTCTTGTGATAAGACTGCGTTCACAATGGACCTCATTATTTGCGGAGCTACGTTCAGACCAAATCCCAACCTCATTAAAAAGTACTTTCTACCACTTAGAAAACAACGGTCTGGTAGGACCAAAGTGGCTCCTTGATGCACATAAAGATAAGAAGATCAGAGATGCAGCAACGCTACATTTGATCCTTGACGTCTCCACTTCCTCAGTCTGCTGATGCAAACATTAGCGCCTGCGGTGTATGCATCCACATGGAAGTTGAGTTTTTGTAGTACATTACAGGACGCACTTTTGATTTATTCTGCTGGACGACAGCCATCAACTGCAGCAGCCCTCTCGGGGACGTCTAAGGTTTTGTTTGTCATAGGGAGCAAGCCAACCTTTCGTGATTCATTGCTCTACTTCTTTCTTAGATAGTCTCCTGACTGTTGCTGCATCGAATACGCAGTAACATGTTTTTTTACAGCTTGTCGGGCACCTTGCTTTCCGGCCATTTCCATGTCACAGTCCATTCATTTTGTTGTTGGTCAAACTCTGCTCGAAATTTGCATTCTTCGATATCAAGTATGTACACCGCTGCATGAACAGAAACTGGCTCATCAGGAAATTGGACATCCCCTGACTTCAAGATGGATAATCCATCTAGAGTTTTTATCGTGTCTATCCCTATCAAGAAGTCGAACTTAAGCAGGTCCCCTTCCATTACCAAGACCTCAATAACAACCGTACGTACGTTTACTCTCCAATCCGACGCTGACAGATCCAACTCCACATGTTTGCATTCTCTCGCCAATAGTAATCACCTTAATGGTCTGCTTTCGTCACGTCTGGCATATCTTACTGCTCGCTGTGGTGCAAGAGCATCCAGAATCAACTAATGCAATGCACTTTTTCCCAATCACAGTTATTCTTACAGTTGGCAGCACCGAGTTCACTTCTTGTCTGAGGAAAAGCTGTCGTCTTCTAACCCCTTTTCCGGACAATCTAGAGAAGTGTGGCTTTGTCCTTCACATCGGTAACAATGTGTACCACTTTTCCTTAGTTGGGGTCCTTAGCTCTCTGTCTGTCGTACCGAGCAAAACAATCCGTAGCTAAGTGGTTAATTCCATCGCATTCAAAACACCTTATCCTGGTGTTCTTTGTCTGGCTTTCCTTGGTTTGCAATGGCTCCACGGCTGCCGTAATTAATACAGATCCGTGTGGGTCATCTTTCAATATAGCCCTCGCTCAAGCCAAGAAGCTGAGAAATGCTCATTTCCTCCATTCGAGAAGAAGCTCGTAGGAGCTGTCGGACATGGTCGGGCAACCTATGAACAAAGGCTGCTTTGAGGCCCTGATTCGTCATACCATCAAATGGCACAGAAAGCTTCAGCAGGACCGGCAGAAAAACATCTATGGTTTCTTTCGGGTGCATGCGGCGTGCCACACACTGCGCGTATGCCGCAAAGGTCTCCAGGAGGAACGTTGTAAACAAGGCTTCCTTTATGGAGGCATAATCCCCTTATTTTCCTTCCTCAATTGCTGGTAGACTGCAAAGGCATCGCCTGTCAAACGCAAAATGATTCATGCATTTCATTTTCTTCATCGAACACAAGTTACACACAAGCTCAGCTTTCTCAATTTTTTCAATAATGGATTGGTTGGTGTCCGCACCGCTAAACTCCGGTATTAGCTTCATACCAATCTTATCTGCCATCATGAAGCCTAAATAGCTTGAAAAGACGTAACACACAAAAAAGTCTTGAACAATTTTCTAACAATAAACCGTCGTTACTGATGCTTCTATCGCTGTCCAATTCGTTCTGCCCCATGCATAAACACTGCTCGCTTTTATTAATTCGCCTGTCCGTTATGCAAATTTCCCTTCCAGGCTTTCGTGCACGGCACATGCTATTGTTTTGTCGCTTGCGTCGGGGGGGGGGGGGGGATTGGCCCTGTCCATTACACTTGGGGTAAAAAAACAACACAATTATTACATGCCCTGCCGTAACCCTAAGTCTGGATGGCAACAGACCCCCCACCCCATTTAAAAATTAAGATTTAACTAAAACCACAAAATGGTTACATGTTGTTCAAACGCTATTTGGTTGGAAAGTGGGTGATCATTTTACGTTAAATTTATATCCTCAACTTATCCTCCCACTCTAAAGTATTTTTTATTTTATTTTTACCGCTAAGTTCTTTAGGATGTTTACACGTAATCGCCAAAAAAGTAGAATCTCAATCATTTTTCTTTTTAGCGGAGAGTCCTAATGTACAATAATACCAGTTATTCTATTGAATTTTTTTTTAGTAAATAATCGATTAAACGTAAATTAATTAAAAAAAATAATGTGCAAGTTACGTAGAGACGATAAACGTGAGCAGACATGCGAGAAATTGTCACACTTTTATTAATACATACAGATATAAAAAATACCCGGTATTTTTATAGAATCACTCCCGTCTCCAAACCGTTTTTTTCCTACGTATTTTGGGCCGTTATTAGTGTTAGAGACGAGAGTTATTTTTATCAAACAATTAAAAACAAAGGAAACAACAAACTGAAGCTATTTATTACATGCATGCCAGGAACACTCTTTCTTTTGCTTAAAATAAATTTAAAAAATCAAATTCTTACATGTTTTCAAGTGTTGTTTTTGTGTCGTTGAAACTGAAATGATGTCCGGTTGCGTCACCAAACGATTGTGGTTGCAAGTTGAGATCTGCATTTTGTTCTTCCGTAGACATTTCTGTTCGATGTTGTTGGTCTGTAAAAGATTCTGAATCTTTTGCTTCTTCATCAAGTGTAAGTGGTGACACCTGAGGCTGGTGATCTCCTTCCACATTTCCGAACTTCGTAAAGTTTTCCATCCATTTCTTTAGCGCGCTTTCCGAGGGTGGTTCACACTTGTAGGTGTCCAACCATTTTTTATTAATATTTTCTATCGACTTAAATTCTAACAACCAGACGACACCTTGGGCTTTCTGTGCTGGGGTTACTGATTCATTCATTTTTTTTTTTTTAACTTTTAAATCTCTGTATTAATAACTATCTGACAAGATCTCGTATATCTGTGTTTCTCGCCTATGCGTAACTTTGAAAAATACACATTGAATTCTTTTTTTTTTATTATTACTATTAATCGAATATTTATTGAAATTAAAAATAAAATAAGAGAAAACTAAATTAAAAAAAAATCCCAATCGGCAGTTCAAAATAAAAAGAGAAGTACACAAAGCAAATGAATAGACGAGAAACTACTTGTTTTAAAGTACAATTTTTCTGCCTAGGTAAATATATCTATCAATAATTCGTTAATTTTGAGATGAGTTTAAGTTAAGTTCGAAATTTGAACGATTATGAACACGTGTAGTGTGTTTGTGTATCTGCTAGCAAAAATTGCAAACGAGTCTGTCTGTTTCTCTCTCTCTCTCTCTCTCTCATTTGTTGTTCATTGATGCACGAAAGAGAAAAGCGAGAAATGAACTTTTAAAAGTAAGTTAATAACATAAAATGGTACTTGTAATGAATAGGAATCCAGAGAATCTGAGTTCTGTACGTAGCAAGTCTCGAGTATAGGCACAAAAAAAAAAAAATCCTGAGACAGTCCCGGAAATGGCCGAACCCGTTTACGATATGAAAGCCACCTTCTATTCTTTTCTTTTTTCTTTTCTGAGGAAGTTTTATCCAACTTTTTTAAGCTAAATTTTTTAAAACTCTAACCCTCAACTAACCCTTTTGTACGCTTAGTGTCGTTTGCCTTTTCCCTTTTTTTGCTTTCGCGACTTTCAAATCGTAAACTGCTTCAGCCATTTCCGGGACTGGATCAGGACTGATTATTGAAATTCTGTGGGTGCCTATTCATTACAAGTAGTACCCATAAAAAAACGGTGACCGGACAAAAGATCACCCAAATAATTCATACACGTAAAATAAATATTTTTTTTTAAATGAAACAAAAAATCTTTTTGGCACAATGCACATGTTCGTCTTTGTCCACTATCCGTTTTTCACAACTTTTTACAGACCATTTTTTTTTCTTTTTTCGGTGTACACTTATCTATCAGGCTGCTAGAGAATTCTGGGGTTTTTGGAAAAAAAATTCAAATATTTTACATTTTAGGAGGGGGATCAGTTTCCAATGTTAATTCAACGTAGACTGATCCCCCTCTTTTTGACCATCTCAATTTTTAAAAAAAATCTTTTTCGATGTACAATTAATTACCTATCATGTCAGTAGAGAATTTCGGGGTTTTGGGAAAGAAATTTAAAAAAATTGAGATATTAAGACGGGGGATCAGTTTTCAATGTAAATTCAACGTAGACTGATCCCCCTATTTTTGACCATCTCAAATTTTTAAAATTATTCTTCTGTTTACAATTACCTATCATGTCGCGAGAGAATTCCGGGGGGTTTGGAAAGAAATTTTTAAAAATTGAGATTTTAAGACGTACAAAGTTGTGAAAAACGGACTATGGTAAAATACGAACGTCTTAAAATCTCAATTTTTTAAAATTTCTTTCCAAAAAACCCCGGAATTCTCTCGCGACCTGATAGGTAATTGTAAATAGAAGAATAATTAAAAAAATTTGAGATGGTCAAAAAGAGGGGGATCAGTCTACGTTGAATTTACATTGAAAACTGATCCCCCGTCTTAAAATCTCAATTTTTTTTAATTTCTTTCCAAAAACCCCGAAATTCGCTACTGACATGATAGGTAATTGTACACCGAAAAAGATTTTTAAAGAAATTGAGATGGTCAAAAATGGGGGATCAGTCTACGTTGAATTAACATTGGAAACTGATCCCCCTCCTAAAATGTAAAATATTTGAAATTTTTTTCCAAAAACCCCAGAATTCTCTAGCAGCCTGATAGATAAGTGTACACCGAAAAAAGAAAAAAAAATGGTCAGTAAAAAGTTGTGAAAAACGGACAGTGGACAAAGACGAACATGTACCATCTTTTTATATATATATATTTTTAAATAATTATCAATACATGAACGAATCGATAAAAGTATTTTCAGAAGAGGGGCCGTTTATTCCGTTTACAGAAGAATTATGGGTGCTTCTACAGTATTGTGTACATATGAAATATTTTCGTCTTTAATTTTAAAGAGAACATGAAAGGGGAGATAATGGCTCTTGTAGAGATCGAATACACGAGCGAAATTTATTTTAGAAGAGTTCCAATGGTTTAAGGGGCAGTAACTCTCTTTTTTTAGTTCACAAGGTCTCCGAAAATGGAAAATCCATTTCTTAAATAAGAAGTCATGCAAATTCAATTAATAGAACATTTTTCGAAGAAATAACAATTTGAGAAAATCAACAGTATATTGATAGAACATTTATTGAACAAAATAGAATTTGGGAAAATCAACAGTATATTTTTTCATTTCAAAACCAGCAAAACGAACAGTCGTATTGTTTTGATTAACAGATTTTTTATTTTTTTATAGTTTAAAATATTAAATTATCGCAGATATTGGCTCATATATAGATCGGGTTTTCGAAAAATGTTCTATTAATTGAATTTGCATGACTTCTTATTTAAAAAATGGATATTTTCCATTTTCGGAGACCTTGCGTAGTAAAAAAAGAGAGTTACTACCCCTTAAACCATTGGAACTCTTCTAAAATAAATTTCGCTCGTGTATTCGATCTCTACAAGAGCTGAGATAATTCAAACTTTTTCTCAAATCTGATTTCTTAAAAAATGGAAGTTGGAAATAACCAATTTTAATACACGGCTTGCATGCACACACAACGCTCGGTGCTGTTCAGCACTGACTTTTTAATATAAAATAAATAAAAAATTTAGACGATACGTTAAAATCAAATCAAAATTCAGTGAGGAAAAAGAAAAGAAAAAGAAGAGAAAGAAAAGGAGAAAACAACATGAAATTGATTTCTGTTGGTTTGTTAGATGGTGGACAGCTAATAATATTTTATATTTAACTTTTATGTTTTTAGCAACACATGTGTTCAGGTATGTTTTTCCCGCATATGGGGTTGCCATTTTACATTTTGTGTTATCGTGAATAACACATGCATGTGTTAGAAGAAAAAGAAAAAGAAAAAGAAAAAGAAAAAGGGACAATAGCAAAGAAACAGTTTGATTTATATACACATAGATTTGTTCACAAATAAAGAGTTTGTCGAAGACAGACAAAAAAGAATAATGGAAATATGTAATGTGGTACACAGTATAATGCACAAGGAGAGAACAAAACACTAGAAGGAATACATTAAGGTCCCAATTACAATGAGAAAGAACACATGTTGCCTGGATCAAAGAACTATGCGTGAGTAATGAATAAGTAAATTGTTACCTAACTATGCCAGAAAAATGAAACTAAAATGTTTTAACGGTAATTTAACTTAATCGATTTTCAATACAACCATTATTTTCTCTGCCTCTCCCTCTGCAATCCAAATCGCTTCTCTTGCTTCCCAGCTGTCATCTTCATTCGTATCAGCTGATCTCCACATATGCAAATCAGACTTTACTATAAAAATTTGCACTCATAAAGAGAAGCCCTTCTTTACCCTGCGGTATGCGAAGCACCTCATCCTCTTTCCTGCTGACAAGTGTTCCTCTTCATTTTCACACTCCCTCCTGATCGTATGATCTCACAAGTGACAGATAGTGGCTGGTCGCTTTATCCTAGTACTTCTCTGTAGTGGGACAGTTATTTCTTCCTCTCTTACATCAAATGTACCAGGACCTGAATTAGCAATTGAATAAGGCAGCTCAACCAAGGAATGCCCGTTTTCTTCCTCACTTTCAGACGCAGAATTACTACTACTTGTGTCAGAATCTGGTTCTCTCCATTCAGTACTCTCTGATGATGTGTCATCATTGTCGTCCACTACTGGTACTAAGCTGAGACATGGGCGCATGTCTCCTACATGTCGCCGTGGGCCATTGACGACCACCAACTGTGGACTTATCACTCCAGTGACACGACCTGGTCTGAATTTCGACATGCAATGTCCTTGTAGATTTTTCACCCAAACTGTGTCCCCTTCTTTATAAAGTGTAGAGATCCTATGGTGATGGGGTACAACATTGACCCCTTTCACTCTGGTCTGATATGAGTACAGCAGATTGACAGGTGCTGATGATGCAGACACATCATCCTTGGGGTAACGTTGTACCAATACACAACCTTCATAACAGGGCAGCTCTTTCATGCAGCAATCCACTTCACTGTCCTATGACACCTTTTTATAATACCATTTCCTGATGGCCTGTATGCATAGCGTGGTTGGAAGTTTACACTCCACTCGTTCATGAACTACCTGAATTGTTGACTGCAGAAGGCAGTGTCATTATCAGCCAGAATCTCGGCTGGAGGGGCCACATTAAAAAAATCTGATTCTAATTGCCAGATCACATGTGCAGTGTCTTGCCGTTGTAGTGGCCGCCAGATTGAAAACCGTGTGGGTCCACAATCGATCAGTGTCAAAAAATAGCAACCATTGTAGTGTGTGATGTCTATGCCTAGCCGGTTCCATACCTCTTGCACTGGAGCTTGGTCTATTGTCTGGCATTCCTCACAATTCCGAATAACTGCCTTTACTGCCGCTTTAGACACAGACGAGTCGATTCTACACACAAAATATAATGTTCGCCTGATTCCAGGATGTCCACTATGTCGATGAATTTCGTCCAGCTGTGTTCGGTTCAGGTTCCCTGTGGCAAGAGTACACACTGGCTGTCTGCTCGGTTCTTGTCAGATCTTACCAGTGCTATATCAACCGAAATGCCGTACTCTTTCACAAGTGAGATTATTGTGCCCAATCTTATGAGCATCTCACTTGCAGCCTTTGTGCTCAACCGAGACTTTCCCGTGAGGGCATTGGTCACCCAGTGGTACAAACACAGAGAGTCTGTTTTTATGTATAACAAATTGCCTTTCATTTGAGCGCAAGGTTTAGTCCTTTTAGTACAGCATTCAGCTTTGCCACATTTATATGTTAGGTATCCTTTGTTAGTCGCAACCAGCATGCATCCTCGATGATGGCTCCATTGGAGTCAAGAGCTACGCCCACAGCAACCAAACTTGCGTCCACCCACACATCCAGTTCCTTTGTGCCCATGCACCATTTTCCTCGGACGGGATCTGATTGCTGTACATGAGCAAGTGTATCTGCTATCATACACTCCAGCGGAACATTGCTAACCATGTCATCCCAGTCATGTGTGACAGTTGTAGCGTGACATTTAATAAAGCCTGTTGCCACTCAAAGCCATCCACACACGGGAAAGTGCCCCACCAGATATATCTTCATGTCATAGCTCTCATCGCATCCACAGAACTGCTTCTTCGCCGCCATTGCAATCGGCCATGCTCTGCCCAAACGTCTAATCCCAACACTCGTGCACCATTTTTCAATTTTTCTGGGTCCTTACTAGTGAGTCCGTTTTATTCATATCAGCTGATCTCCACATATGCAAATCAGACTTCACTATAAAAATTTGCACTCATGAAGAGAAGCCCTTCTTTACCCTGCAGACACGGCATGCGAAGCACCTCATCCTCTTTCCTGCTGGCAAGTGTTCCTCTTCATTGTCACATAAATGTTACTTACTTTGTGTTGTATGTTTCTGGGAGTCTATGTGACTGCATGACTTAGAGGCATAACTTAATGGCAAAACCTGCTAAGGTTTGAGAAGGCATGCTCCTTGGAGGAGCTTGATGAAATGTCCATCCACTTTGAAGGTCGTGTCAGAAAGAGGCTACAATCTCGTCCTAAAGTAGGTGGAACGTTATGACAGACTGTCGCATTAGGAAAGTACGTTCTCTAACATTGACCAGAATAAATCCAAGATAATTCTGCCGCAACGATGGGTCCAAATGTACTTTTATTTAACCGTCTTAAATATTTAAATCTGCTGCTAAAATGCATTAAAAACTTACTGATTTTGCAATATTAGGTGGAAAACTTGAATATTGGATTTTATTTTTTTTAAATAGTAAAATTGAATCAAATTCCGGGTGAGAATCTATTCATCTAACACTTATCAGCTAGTTTTTGACCTTGAAGTGGTAATTTTCTTTTTTCTTCATTTTTTTTTAGCTCCTTACACGGAGCGATTTCTATTAAAAAAAAAAAAATAAATAAATAATAAAACCTAATTTTACATAAAATTTACATTTGTGTAAATTTTATGCCATTCGTATCAATAATCTATCATAGGTTGAGATTAAAGTCATCTTTGACCACTTGAAGACTGCCATAGAATAACTGCTAATTCCTTTTAAAAAGCTGAGAATCACAAAATGTTTTCAATAGATGCGTCCAGACACGTCCAATTCTACAAAGGGACTTTCTTCATCCTGCTCTTCTTCTGAACCAATTCTCACCAGACTAAAATAGTCTTTTGTGAACACATGCTTTTCTTACCCCTTATTTATGTGTATTTTCCATATAACATTTCTCCTGCTCTCTCACACATACATCCCCCAAGCAGCCACGTGTTTGGGTTTCTTTTCAAACAAGCGGTGGCTATTTTGTATGTGTTGTGTTTTCTTACCATATTCTAGGTTAATATGAAGGTGAACTTAATCAGTGTCAAATCGCTGCAAAAATTATTGTCTATTTACTTCTTTCATATCTGTGTACATGTCTGTGCTGCACAACAAAAGGCATTGTTTGAATGGAAACGTTTGAGTGACACCTAAGGGTCAGAGGTGACCCCAGAATGGAAGTCGATGAAATAACGTGATTTAAGATAGAAATGTGAGCTCGGCATACTGGCTTGGACTTGTATCTGAACTACTGTTAAGAAGAAGTGTAACATAATGAAAACCGTCTATGAATGGAAAAGCTTGAGTGACACCTAAGGGTCAGATGGTGGTGATACAACAGAAGACAAAGAGAGTCAAGCAAACAGATGATAGAAGAACAGGTGACAGGATAACAGAGACAACTGACAGTTTCTCCCATCCCTGGAGATGATGGGGGATGCGCTCTTTCTCTATATCCATGATGTTGCTTGCATGGCAATAGATGAGACTGAACTTCTTGCCCAGCGGTTTGCCTTCAACTAGACAATGCACTCCCTCCCAAATTTCTCACTATGGACAGAAACCACACTTAATGCTCTGATCATCACCCCTTCTTGTAATTGAAGGGGGGTGTTGGCCCCTTCCTTACATTTATCTGCACAAAATGAAGTGAACGAACAACAACCGAGTAACAGGCAACAAAAAAGGGTTTATTTAACAGAGGGTTGGAACTGTGTCCTTGTTAAGAAAAGAGGCTGCCGGGTCGTCAGCAAATATATTCCCAGTGGAGATGGCTGCTGCTGGAACGATGCAGGGGAAATGGCAGGAGAGAGATGTTTCTTCGTTGCTGGACGATTTCTCTCTCTGAAATCTTCAACTGACCAGGTGGTAGAAAATAGTCCATGAGAGGACAGTTGATATCAATACGCCCTGCAAGCCGATTGGTCAGCGTGTGACCAATTTGCTCACAGGGGACGAGAAGAAATAGATCCTATTTCAGTCTGCTACATTCTCATGTCCTGGATATCAAAAAATAAAAAAACCTTGACACCTCCAAAGCATGTGGACCTGATCTTATCCCTGCTATAATAATAAAAAATGCTCTGCTGAGCTTGCTCCCATCCTTGCAAAACTCTATAACACGCCTTGCTCAATCTTGCTTCTCTGATAGCTGGAAAATTGCCTCTTATATCAGTTTTCAAGAAATCTGGTGAAAAAAACTCACCCACAAAATTATCGTCCCATAAATTTCCTCGCACCCTTTGCTAAATATTTGAATCATTAATCAATCTAACGATATTCCGTCATCTCAAAAATGCTAAATTTCTTTCTGGCTATCCGTATGAATTTAGGCAATCTCGTTCTACTGTGGATATCCTAACGGTCATCTCTGAACGTATATAACATGCACTGAGTAAGGCAGGTGAAGCTAGGGCAGTAGCGCTCAATATATTTGAGGCCTTCGACAAGATCTGGCATGAAGGTCTTCTCAGGAAAATTAATTTTTACGGTATTACTGAACGAATATTTAATATAATGAGAACTTTCTTAGCTAAAAAGAAAGATTCAGGCTGTCCTCGATGGCCGGACATCCAAACAACATTACATTAATGCGGGTGTACCCCAAGGGTCGATCTTTGGACCTTTATTATTCCTGCTTTTCATAAACTACTGTTGGGATTTTTCCCGTTAAAATGAAAGACGAAGACTTTAGTCCGCTGGAAGATAAGTTGGAGGCATAAAAACGTACTAGACAAGAACAGAGATAACAAACAACATGGATAGATGAAGAAAGGTGTATTTATATAGATGAAATAAGAGAAGAAAGAAATAGAATGTTGCTTGCAAAAGAAGTGCCTTTGCGGACTCACTGTAAATGCCAGTTGTCTTGTAACAGGATGCTGTGAAGAGAAGTTGAGAACATCAAGAGGGCTTCGCGCGTATTATATATGCTAAAAAAGCATGAGCCTGCTCTCATCTGACACGGCAGAGAAGAACGATGTTGATCGGCTGCGAGGCTGGAGAAAAGAGGCTGTTATTTTCAAAAAAGGCGCTCTCCTATGTTTTCTACGGAGATTGATGCAGTGGTCTGTGATTGGCTGATTTTCATCCAATCACAGGGCACTTAGAATTCACTGCGCTTAATAATAATTCCAATACTACCTCCCTGATGCAATCGCGTCTGAGATGGGTATATTTGCTGATAACACCATACTCTATTTTCGACATGGAGGCAAATCGAACGCACACATATCCAAGGCAATTGCTGAATCTTTAGAAAATGACCTCCAGTCTGTAGTAGAATGAGGTCATCAATGGATGGTTACATTTAATGCTACCAAAACAAAGCTCCTTTCCTTTAACAATTATAAGAAACTTTTCCACCCACCGATTAACATGGCTGATAACACCCTTCCTGAGAGTCCAATGTTCAAACTCCTTGGCCTAAAATTCACCGGCAAGATTAATTGGAATAAATACATAGAAGATGCTGCCAAGTCTGCTGCAAAGAAGGTGAGCTGCCCCCTCTACCGAGCTAGAAAACTTCTCATACCTGCCAGTATCCTATATATTTATAAAGCCGCTATTCGCTTATGGATGGAGCATTGTTGCCACATCTGGGCTGGTGCACCAATCACTTGTCTCTCCCTCTTGAACAGAGGCCAAAAAATAGTCTATAACCTAATAGGTCCCACACTGTCTACCAAGCTCCAGCCACTGTCCCATCGCTGCAATGTTGTATCCCTGTACTTGTTTTACAAGTACTTCAATAGAATGTGCTCCGACGAACTTGCTGCACTTGTACCCCTTCAACATAAATACCCTTGACCAACCCGACAAGCAGCAAAATCACACCCCTTCACCATAGAGGTTCCCACATGCCGGAAAACTTTCTACTCTAATAGCTTCTTTCCCTTGGACTGCTTGCTTTTGGAATTCCCTTCCTGCTCCCTGTTTCAACGACATGCAGAAATTTAAATGTAATGTCAACAAGCATCTTGCTCCCCCCCCCCCCCCCCCACTTAGTTTGACCCAATAAATATGACCACTAATTCAGAGTAGCCCCTTACGTCTCAGTGGCCTTGTTTGGGATGAATAGAAGAAAAATAAAACTTCCCTCTTTCTCCCTCTATGAAAGAACATATCTGTATATAAAATTAAAATAAAAACTATTCTTATTTAATATGAACATTTTGTCATATAGAAGAATAGGGGTCTGGAGAGATGGTATCAACACAACAATTACACACAGGAAAGATATCTTCACACCCTATTAGCTTCCCCCCTCCCCCATTCCACAGCTCATATAACACAAAATCCCCTCAGTGAGTTTATGTCCATATCATTTCTCTTTCAGGACTTTCTTTGAAATTTAAAAAAATTCTTTCTAATCTTGTTTATAAAATGCTTTAAACTTTAAAGAACCCATCTTTGTCTTCTTTGAATAGCATTTCTTTGTGTATTCCTAACCCTTTCAGTATAATTTGTCTGCTACTCGGTCAGTTTGGTCGAGATCAAAGTGTAGTATCTGTCCCGATGGATACTGCACCCCATAGACTGGTATTGTCTTGACCTTCGGGGCTTGATTTATGCCGGTCTATGGGTCTGTCCTGTGCAGTTCTAGGAGGTCCACCCTCCCAGGCTTTGTTTCCCCTCTTTGGGGAGGAGTAAGTTTATTGCTTACTGTCTGAGGCGCCCCTACCGGGGAATGCCGACGGGGCTGCCCAGGCAATTTTTAATGGCCAGAGTGCTCACCTTCTTGGGCACTGGCTTTTCAAGCCCCACTTTTCCGACCCGACCCTGGGTCACATCTTACCTTGTGGGAGTAAGATAAAAACTGGCCTTGTGCCTAACCTCCTGAAAAGGAGGTAAATAATACTGTAATGACTGTCTCTCATCATAATTTCACTCAATTCATGTTAAGTGACCACTACAACACAAGGTCCAACCCAGATTTCATACCTTCTTCCTATAACCATACTTAGCTAGAGCTTTAGCAGGATAACTGCTTGAGAATTTGCCTGAGAACTATTTTGTCAAATTTGCTCATTTTGGGATCTTACTTAGTTAAGAAAAATAAAAGCAGACAAGAAAAAGAAGAGGAACAGTAAGGGAATAAAAAGGAGAAATTGATTTTTGATGAACTTTCATAGTATCATATACAGGCTGTTTGGAAAATCGATGGCATAACTTTTGGATTATGTTCTATATGTGTACATAGGTCTGGAAACGCTTGATTTCCAAATTATAAGCCATTAAAACAAATACTGATCAATATTCTTTATTGTAAACATCTAACACGTACAATGTGTATGTGATAGTGCACTGTTATTTCTACATATGGGATAGATAAACACTATCCTTGTGACAGGATCACAGGTAAAATAAGTCTGGGCCTTGTATTGCCACATACACTAACACCACCATGAAAATATGACACCAAGCAAATATAAAAGCCGTGGGGCTCAGACGGAAGATCTGAGTTTTCATGGTGGGCATGGCTCCTTTGATAATCAACATTGGGGACCCGGTCAGCATCCTACGAATGATGGCACTTCTTATTTCAGCTAACAGAATACAACAGACCAACTACAGGTAAATAAATATGATCAACACAAACCAAAGACTACACAAAGGATGAAATGGACTACAAAAGAAATTAGACTAGTAATGAATTGCTATTACCCCCCCCCCCCCAAAAAAAAAAAAAAAAAAAAAACCCCAGACTCTTTTAAATATAAAGAACATAATCCTGAAGTTATGCCATCAATTTTTAAAACACCTTCTATATAAACTATTGACTTATTGAGGTTTAGAAACTATGGGTAAAATCGCAGTACATTTTCAACTTAATCATTTACAAATATTTGTTGTATTTCAGCATTAAATCATCCACAAAAGGGTTGATATGTTGTAAAACAAACCAAATTAAGTTAATTAAGAACAGGAATTAATTTTAACTCTTTGTAGATCTTTACTGCATCTAAAAAAAATTCTATTATGACTTTAATAAAAGATTATGTCTTATCATCATCATCGTCACCATCGTCACCATCATCACCATCATCATCATCATCATCATCATCATCATCATCATCGTCGTCGTCGTCGTCGTCGTCGTCGTTGTTGCAAATAAATATTCTCGTAGATGCGTTTAATTTATTGTGTAATAGGTTGAACATCTATTTTATATGCTGGCAATGTGTTGGACAGCTTTAAGAAATTGACTTTCAAAGTAACCTATCTCTGGCAAGGTCTTTATTTATCCCTTTTTCTTCAGGTCCATTTTTATCACTTTCTTCCATATTTTCCTTGGCCCCTCTCCCCTGTGAATTGAACCTGCTACCTCAACTGCTCTACATCTACTTACCCAAGAATTCTCATCCATTCTTTCAACGTGGCCATACCATCGAAATCTCCTATTCTGCACACATCTCCCTATATTGTCCAGATTTAATCTTCCTCTGAGGTCATCAGATCTAAGCTTGTCTTTAAGACTCACATTACACATCCATTATATCATTTTCATATCATTTCTCTCCATGCAACGCATGTCCTCAACTCTCATTGGCCAAGTTTCACTTCCATACATCATTACACTGCATACACATCATGCGTTTTCTTTCACCCTTTTTTCAGTGGATCAAACTTTTTATCAATCAAAAGTATTTTTAAGACAATGCTCATTGTTTGATTCAGATTATTTTATCCAATGTCTCTTAGTCAATTTCTTTCTTTCTATATCTTTAGTTTGTGGTAATCATATTATTTTTTGGTGCTTGTGCTGTTCAGCGGTCGTCTTAAGATTTCGAATTATCTGCCCTTGAAATCTTCTTAAGAAAGAAGATGGAGGCTGAGTGAACGAATCGCTGTTATGATACGCAGAATGGAAAAATACTTGTAATTAAAGTTCTAGTGGATCATTTTTTCTACTTTTTTGTACAGTGAGTAAGAATATAACGCTGAATAAGCATATAATATTGTTTTTATAAAAAAATATTTTTTTAATACGGCCGCTTAACAGCACAAGCACCCATTTTTTTTATTAAGTCAATCGAATCGTTAGAAAAAAAAAAACTTGCAAATAATGGGAGATAACTCTTCTTAATATGAAATCCTAACACATTTGAGACATTCCATGAATTTTATTTTGAATTTATTTTCTTTCTCAAGAAAGTAATCCCTTACAATCTTTGTAGCAGTCATAAACATTGAGATTTGTTTCCTTTGGTGAAAAACAGCACTAGTGAGGTTATTTGGTCACACAATGATCAATCAGACTATAGGCCATAGTAATTTCGATCGAACATTTTAAGGACTCCATCTGGAGACCTTTAGGGATTCGCAGAACAATCCGAGAGCTTCCAGGGAGCCACAAAGAAAGAAGTAGACATTATCTCCTGCCACCCTTCGACTAGACATCTTGAGTACGGCTATCTTCATTCACTGGAGGATATACTGCCCCAAAGACAGTACTTTTGGCAGCCGACACATGCCAACGTCAATTCCTTTCAATTCACTGTCATAATTTCTGCCAACCTACACTCAGCTGTGTATACTATATAAATAAATTTGTATAAATTGTTGTTTATAAAATAAAAGGGCCTTGTTTTCCTTTCTTTAGTGATCCTTTTCTACAGATTTTTATAGAGTATAGTCTTAAAATTTATATGAAGATTAGCTCCTATATCGTATGCTTCGGCCATTTTGTTATATAAACCAGAGCCAGTGTAAGAGTGCCCTCCCCCCCTCATTTACATATAATAGTATTCGGTGCTTGTATAATAAAAGTCCGAAAAAAAATTTTTTGTGTCTTTTACTGTTTGAGAGGTAAATAAGGGGCAGGTAACTCTTACAACGAATTTTAAACACGATGTTCCAGTAATCAAAACTGATGGCTTTAATTGGCGTTGCACATGTGGCTACTGTGCAAGGAGAACGTCGATTAGACATAAAAGGGTTAGGGTTTAGGATTAGGGTTAGAAAATATTGTTCGAAAGCTAGAGCTGTTGTGAAGAGTTACCTGCCCCTTATTTACCTCTCCAACACTAAAAGACAAAAATCTTTTTTTCGGCTTTTTATTATACAAGCACCGAAAATCTTGCTTAAAATTCGAAGTAAGAGTTACCTGCCCCTTATTTAACTCTCCAACACTAAACGACAAAAAAAAAACTTTTTTTCGGACTTGTAGCAGTTACCTCCTCCTTTCAAAACATAACTACACCGGTTTGCCGGTAGGTGTCGCTTTTTCACCGACAGGTGGCACTGTAAAGCGACACCAGAGTTATCTGCCCTTCTGACTATAAAAACCGTTGCAAACGAAAAATCCATCTCTCTTTCACCGACCAGCATCGGCAGAACAACGCTGGCACCAGCGCTCCATCTCTCTCTCTCTCTTCTCTGGTCGACAGAACGACGCTAATACAGAAGCGTTTCGTCTCACGCTTTTCTCTTCAACTAGTCTCGGCAAAACAACTACCAACACACGTGGTCAAACAACGGTAAGAGTTAACAACTCATTTTCTTTGTGTACGCCGGATTCATTTCTTCTTATACCTTTTCAAGAACTGTTTTTCCATCGACACACATGCATACATCACACATTTCATCATTCCACGTACACACACGTTCAATAAACCTTATTTGAACTACTTCATTTTGTTTATTAATTATTACTCTGTCTTTGCATGCAACATTGCTTGATTCAACTTTGCACGTTTATAATCGGGGGAACACGACCCTCGATCCTAACAGACTTTTATTATACAAGCAACTAGTATTCATATAAAATGCAAATTTTATTGTAACCTAATTATGTACAATAATAAATTATACCACCCAACTCGAAATATTGAAAATAAATCCAATGTATTTAGATATAAATTAGTCACATACTATAACAGATCATTTTCTTTTCTTAAATAAATATGTTAACAATGTTTTGTAGCACTATTTAACATCAACAGGATTTTTTTCTTGATAAAAGTTGAACAATTTACTAGTTCAAAAATAAATACACCTTTTTCAATTTTTTTTTTTTATAAAAAGTTAATTTTCTGCTCATGTGAGAGAACTCCACTATTCAATACTGTTTATGGACCGGTATCCGTTGCTCGCGAATAGTTTCAGTGACATAGACCAACTTCCGTGTTCTTTCTAAGAAATACTCATGAGAGCTTCCTCTGCAGTGAAATCAGGTGACGCTAACATCTTTGCTTGTAAAACTCAACATTTTACTTTAAATGTGACTGAAAACTTACTATAAAAGAATACCTGTATTTTTATTGCATAAATACTGAAAACTTTATTAAAATCTGATACTTCGATAATTTTTGTGAATTTAAAAAAATCGTCTGGAAAACAAAAGTACAAGTTATTTGTTAACATCAAAACATTTACATCAGACTGGCAGAGTTTCTGCCATTTTTTATGGTGGATTGTTCCGCTGTCAGTGTGAGGTATTGTTCTGCGTAGTTCTTAGAGGTCCACCTTCCCAGGCTTTACCTTCTCACCCTTTGAAAAGGGGTTAGTTTATTTTTAATTGTTTGAGGCGCCCCTTTACGGGGAATGCTGACAGGGCTGCCCAGGCAATTTATGTTCAGCCAGAGTGCTCTTGCTCTAGGGCGTTGGTTTCAAATCCCACTTTCCGACCTTGTGTCACATCTTCTCGCCGTGGTAGGGAGATAAATACAATAAACCATTTACATGTTTTTAATGTTCATGACATCGAGATTACAAACAAAAATAAATCTAAACCGACACAGTGATTGACAACAATGTACATGGAAAACAAATGTTAACAAGCTGTGCATGCGTGGTCCCCCTCTGTATGTGACTCGATGTGGCGAGTGTAAAATGCAATAAATTTGGGCAATTTGGGACATTTTTGACCCCCCTTTGATCCCCTGGAGGCGCGAACCAGAATTTTTCTGAGGTCAAGGATGCTCATTTTATATCCAGAACAATTGCCTCTACATTTTGGCCAAGTTTTAAAAAAATTGAATGGATGGATCAAACGTTATGGGAGAAAAGGGTAATTTTTTGAAATTTTGGGGGCTTTTGACTCCCTGAGGGCGCGAACCAGATTGTTTCCAAGGTCAGCAATACTTATTTTCTATTAGGAATAATTGCCTTCACATTTTGGCCAAGTTTCAGAGAAATTGAATGGATGGATGAAAAGTTATGGGGCAAAAAATGACATTTTTTGCCATTTCGGGGCCTTTTGACCCCCTGGGGGGCTAACCAGATTTTTTTTCAAAAATCGGAGAATGTCACTTTCTAACCTGACCAAAGTTACAACTTCATGCAAAATTTCAAAGAAATTCAATGGATGGTTGCGGAGAAAAATCCGGAAGGACGGACGGAAATGCCTCAAAACATGGAAGTGCCTTATTGGTCCCCCGATTTATAAAATCGGGGGACCAATAAGGCACTTCCAAAACTAAGCCCTTGGAGACTCTAAGCAGGCTAGACTTTCCTCTCCATCTAGTTAATTAATTATAAGCATTTTTAAATGTTTATTTTTTATTTGTACCAATTTAAAACCTGGTCACAGCTCTATTAATATAAAAATATTTTACTTATAAGATTGTAATATAATGCCACGAGAATAAATGAGGACATTGCCTTATGCCAGACAATCACAGACACACGTGCATGTGGATGTCAAGTCTAATATAATACCTTGAAGATACCCGGTGAGATAAGTGTGACATGTATGCAGATGTCAAGTCGTGAAAAACTGGTTATCTTTAAAATGTACTCATCAGCAGGGACCAACTGTTTGATAAATTAAATATAATTAAAAAAAAAAAACTAGTTCCAAAGATCAAAATCACATGATAAATAAAAACAAACCACATAGGGTACAACAAAGTTAGAAGTTTGTTGAACTTTGATTCGCTGTCAGAGATACGTGCAAACATCTTTCTCTGACACATAACACACGGTTTCAGCATCAGGGAACCAAGCTGCAATAAACTTTTCAGAGCATATAATCTCTATCAATATAAAGTTTGGTATGCATATTTGTATTTACAGGATTCACACATAAACTAATTAACCAATAATTATGCATTTTGGAACACAGTTGCTAGGCGTAAGGGTGGGTAATGTGGGCTATATTGAGTTTAAATTAGTTTTATGCAAAGAGATAGGGGTGGAAACCCTTTATGAAAATCTAGACACATCCAGTTTTTCTGAAATTTTAACAATAGGTATTAGATATCAATTAATAAATATTCCCCAAATTTCAGTTTCTTTGGAATATTTTAAAGGGTGTGTATGAGGCATATATGGGCACAAACTCACATATTGAAAATTCAAATATTTCAGATTTGCATTGAATTTGATCTATAGTCATTAGACGCCAATTAAGCGAGATTCCTTGAATTTCAATTTCTTTTTAAGACTTCTGAAGCTAAAGTTTTAAATTTTAGAAATCTTCTAGAATCAAAATCGTATAACGAATTTTGATCAAAATTAGAACAAGGATTCTAGACATAAAGTTTAGTATCATAAATCTTCATTTTAATTTTCATAAAGGGAGATAAAAGTGGTGCAAAACTTTTGTTCAGGGGATTAATTTTACCTCTCTTAGAACGGGACGTGTATTCTTCTCGTATATATATAAGTCAGGTTCATTTTATATTCTAATAACCATGGTTTTATTTTATTATTTTTATTATTTCACATTTCCAAAATACATAATATTTCTGTGAGATATATTTTTTACTATAATAAAAATAATAAAATAAAACCATGGTTATTGGAATATAATATGAACTGACTTATATTTGCTCTGTTATCACTAATTGACAATCATCGAGCTGAATCTTTTAAGGAGACTGCAAAGTAAAAGGAACTGATAGTATATGCTAATACATATATTGTCATTAATAATTATATATATATATATATATATATATATATATATATATATATAAATCAATAATTTTCAAATCTTACTAATTACCTGATTAGAAGAATGTCTTATGGATGTTGTTTAAACAATGTATTATTATAATTATTTATGTTTTGGAGAAGAACATAATTTTCTTTTTAAATGTGCCATCATTATAAACTAAAAATATAAAGATTAAATATGTCATCAAGAATTCATGACATGGTTAGAAATTTATTTTTAAACTGGGAGGGTAATTCTTAAGTTACAAAAAGTCAGAATATTTTCAATTATTTAATTAAGAAGTTCAAAGGTTAACGTTGATTGTTGCAAACAGTTTGTAAAAAAATGCTACGATTAGACACATAGTAAAAATAAATTAGTAAAGCATAAAATACTTGCCAAATCTATACTAAATTTATACTAATATGAGAGGCGTGTTAATATTTGCAAACTATTAGATGGCAAACTGAATAGGTAGGGGGTAGGGGGATTATTCTTACTACGAATAGGCTATTTTGCCGGCTCATGTTTAGTTAACCTTACTGTTACAGCGAAGATTTCACGAGTCAACATTTTAAAGTTTTATTTCATCATTTTTCCAATAAAAAGAAATAATTAAACGAAGATAATGAAACTGGAAACATAAACAAATCTTTAATACTTATGCTTTTGTTTCTATCTACTCGACGTAAAAAAGATAATTTTTATTTCAACATTTTTCCAATAAAAAAGAAATATTTTTTTAAATTGGGTAAATAATTATTTAATAATGTAACATTTTATAAGATGAATAGTCAACAGTGATTTTTTTTTTAATAATTTAAAACTTTATAAAAACGAGTGAAATGATGAGAAATAGTTCAAACATTTATCTTAAAAGATAGTGAAAAATCAGTTTTAAAATTGCAGACTGTTTATAAAACTGAAATTATAAAAATTATATCTGATTTAATTTCTTTAGGGACTTATCTGTAATTATTTTAATAATCAGATTTCTTAACAAGAGTTATTTATTTTTTTTATATCAATGAATGAAAACTATTTTTTTTTCTTAAATAACTAAAACATTTTTTATTCGACGCAAATTACTTCTAAATCCGACTAAAGAATCTAATTGTCTGTAATATTTTCGTTCATTTAATTAATTTTTACTTTTAATGTTTTTTGTATTAAAAGCAGATATTTCTTTTATATTCAAAAAATTAAAATAACCGACAGAATAACAACTAATTATGACGATAGTTTAGTAAGAAGGAAAGGGCTATTTTGCCGGGACCGGCAAAATCGCCTCTTCCTTCTTACTAAACCATTGGTAAAAGACAATTATATGAATTCTCCCAAATGGGAACTTAACTTTAGAAAATTGAACTTTTTTTAAGCTCATAAATTCAACTGTGTAAAGTCTATTTACCCCACAATTTTCACCATTATAATATGCTTTAGAATCCGTTGAAATATTTTGGGGTCAAACTTCTTCCAGTTGTTAAAAGGTCCAAGGTTGTTATAATATTATGAACATGTCATGGGATGGGTATTCCAGCTAGTATTTTTTTATATAAAAGAAAAAGAATATTAAAAAAACCCACAAAAAACAAAGCAAAAAAAAATCAACCAAACAATAACAAAAAAATGCTGGTAATGACTGAATCAACTCCAGATTTATTTAAAAAGTAGAGAGAAACACAAAAATAGTGGAATGCTTCGATTTACAAAAAAGTAATCATGAGCATCCATAATATGATTTGAAAAACAAAAAAAAAATATTTGATACAGTTTTAGAAAAATGGAGAATAATTCTTGCTTCAAACATTGTTCTATGAAATAAAGTGATTAGAAACGCTTTGTGGTATGTAATTAAAAAAAATAAACAGCATAAAAATCATTATATTTCATGAGTTGGAGAATTAACATTTCTGCAGATAAATTTGACAGAAATAAAACTTTTGATGAGAAAATTATTTTTCTCAGCTCAATTTAATGTATATAATTGATCATAATAAAAAATAAAATACATTAAAAATTTTTTTTGTTAAAGCATTCATCCACTAAAAATTGTATGAGAATGAAAAAAGATCCTTTTAGTAAAATATGTTTGTAGGTGATAAATTTTTGCGACTTCTGAAACAATTTTGGTGTAGAAGACAACTGGAACTTTCTTTCATGCTTTGGTAATATATTAAAGACCACCTAAATAATGAGATCGTCTAGATCCTTTGAACCTTTGAGTCCAAAAATCAATTTCTTTCAATAAGAAAAACATTTTTTTGTTTTTTGTTTAAATTTTATTTTTTTTTATATCAAAACATAGTATATATAAGATTCCATGAAAAATGCCAGTAGACTGAAATCATATGCCCTTAATAGGGTCAAGATGAAAATTCATATACACTAAATGTACAAAAGCAAGGAAATTCCCAAATTTTTACACTTTTATTGTCATTAAGGGTATGACTACATATCAACCAAACCATTTCATTATCACATCACTACAGTATAAATCTCTATGCATGAGTGGATGAAGTGTGTGAGGTGCGCTGAAGAAAAATTCCTACCAGTAAAATACATAGCCCTATTGTGCTCGCATACTCTTAATGACAATAAAAGTGTAAAAATTGGGGAATTTCCTTGCTTTTGTACATTTAGTGCATATGAATTTTCATCTTAACCCTATTAAGGGCATATGATTTCAGTATACTGGCATTTATCACGGAATGTCACTACTTTTGTAAAGGCTATGCTTCAATACAATGGTCATTTTTAAGGTTTTTTGGAATTTTCTGGAAAACTAAGGTATATGGTAAACTGAAATTAAAATGCCATCAACTAAACCCTAAACCTCTATCTCTGCCAAAAATCAGCTGAATTCAGCAAATAGTTGATGAGATACAGGGTGGCACATACGTACGTACATACACACAGATAACATGATTGAACTTTCTGGATCTCTGGGTTGCCTTGACTAATGATGCTGAAATTCTACACACTTATAGAACCTATCAAATAAAAAATTTTGTGCAAAGTTTTAACTAATTTGGTTTATTGGTTTTTGAGTTATGATTGATCAAAGAAATGAGATTGCCAGCATAGGCCATTCGTGAAGTCTATTAAGGGATAGAGCGCTCTCGCGCCTCCCTTGATTGTCAACTTTTTAAATGTTCCATTATTAGAACAAATAAGATGCAAAATACAGTATGTGTTTGACAATGTTTCTGTTTTATAATGGATATATAATATTTAATATTTAGCCATTTTAGGCTACGGATGCATAAAATGTAACTTTGCCGAAACTATTTTTTAATCCTTTGGATTTAATAAAGGGTGACATTTAAAAAACAAATCCTGTTTCAATTTCATAAATGTTTTATCAAGTCAACATCGACTGTACTGGAACTAAGTTAGTTACGTATTACTTGGCAGTAAGGTTTTTGAAGTGTAGAATTATTTGCCAAATAGAAAAGGATATTCAGGTAAGGTTGATAGAGTTTGACCATAGCTTTGTGGAACCCTAGTTCCAACAACAACAGCACCAGAGAAACGATCTATGCAATAATCGATGCTTATTTTGTTTAAATAATTAATATTAATTGGATCAGAATATTCAATCCTGATTGGTTGCCTATATCGGACTTCAACCAATCAGAAAGAGTTTGCCGTAGAAGGTGGACACCTGTTTGCGTTATCTATATAAGTGAGAGGCTCAACTTGCTATAGGAACCTATGTCATTCACAACAAGGTCTGCTGCACATACTCTTGGTGGGCAAATGAACTCTGGCCGTAGCCCTTGGCTACTGGCATCTCAGCAAACAACAGAAGTCAATCATGGACTTTTAAATATAGTGACAACTTGCCACAGTCTTACGAATTCAAGTTTACACACATGCGGACAGAACAACACTTTTTTCGTCTAGATCCTTTGAATATATAACTCTTTATATTTGGTTGTTCAACAAGACGTGAAAAAGTTGATATATTCTGTACGGATCGACTTTATCATTACTTTTGACTTGGCCTTTATCCACTACAGCTTCATCCATCCCCATGTATGAAGGGCTAGAAGCGGATTGGTTAATTTAATCATGTGACATAGGAGTTGAAGTTAAAACAGTTGCAGATCAGAATTTAGTAAGAAAACATGTATCATGTAGGATCCTGCTAGATAGGGACATTTAGATGCATGTGGGGCTGATCGAGACAGAAGCAACTCATAAAAAACGGATCAATCGTTAATATAGTCTCTTTTTTTTACCTGCATGAATAGGTTTCATACCTGTTAGAAAGACAGGCATCCGGAGACATCATAACCTTTGACCACAAGAAGCAAACAGCACCCTTGACCCCAAAGAAGGGCTGTACAAAAAGTTTAGTATTTTCTCAAAGATCAAAACTAATAAATACATGAAATTCTTTCCAATAAAATGCTTAACTGAGGAATATTGTCCAATTGCTGGATTCTTCTACTTCTCTTCATTTAACGTCACGTTTAGGGGTCAGACGTTGTCTGATATTACGCAAGCTCATTCTCCACTTCTCACGGTTCAGCAGGTCAGCAGTCTCCAAATTCTACTCTGTAGTCTTGTCTAATAACTTGCTTCCAAGCTTTCCTTGGTTGGTCAACCTTTCTGCAATTTAGGACATTCATGCTTCTGCAACAGTTTATCCAGGAAGATGAACGTTCCACATGATCATATCAGGGTAATCGATTCATCCTTAAGATGACTTCCATGCTGGGCAAGTGTAGTGCTTTTAACAAATCCTCTGACCTGACGTGTTGAGTTTGGTCAGATTTCACATTGCAGATCCATCTGATCGTAGATATGTCATTGTGCTGCAGACGGGCATTCACTGCCATATAACATGCCGCTCCTGACACAGCTGATATACAACTTACCTCAGATGTAGAGAGGGACAGCATGTGATGTTATCAGAGGCAACAACTCACAAAATTTTGCTCAAGCTGCCTCCACTCTTGTGGCCGTACTGATTGCAGTTCTAAGTTTATTCTTGAACGAACTATAATAAATAAACTGTTAAAATGTATACTCACTCTAGCAGACTTGTGGAGTCAAGCATTTAGGTTACAGACTTCACAACCCTGTTTTTTAAAATTTTATCATGTATACAGGGTCTGGGAAAAGTAACTCCTTAATAATTTATTACCAAAATATAATTCTGACATGAAATGAATTTGATAAGAGAGTGTATTGCATAAGGTTTTATTTATAATTAATATGTATGCTTTGTATGACCGAGTGCTGGCCGTTGGCTAAGGAAGCAGAAACTTTAAACATTAATTATTTTTGTGGGGCGTCTATTTACTTTTTTCATGCCTGTGTACATCTATGGTTTTGTAAAATAGATTATCAGATTTAAAATAGCTTCAAGAAACAAATAGGTTTTAAAAACAGATTTTATACTAAAAAGCAAGTAAACACTTTGATTTATTTATTTTAACAATTTCTGAATAATGTTAAAGTTAACACGTTTATGTGATATATCAAGTGTTTAAAATGCCTAATCAAGTATATATGCATATTAGCTGATGTGAAGGTGTGTGTGTGTGTGTCATTAGTCAAAGAGATAATAATCTTTGATAAGAGAAGACGTTATTCAGTAAAATGAATGTCCACATTGTGTGAATTTATGAAACAAGGTAAAAAACAAGTCAATAGAATGAACTAAAAATTTAACTGGGTGCTGTTTTGAAAATAAATTTATTAGCATTCAGGATTATAATTCAATATTTCATTTAACTGCAGTCATTTTTGTTTTTGTTTTTTTTTCAATAATTTCAACAAGAATTTAAAAGGGTACTTTTTCAGATTAGGACCCGAGCTAACTTTGACCACCAACCTTGACCCTAACAATGGGTCCAAAGTTAGCTCGGGTCCTAATCTCCTGGAGAAGCACCAAAAATTTTTTATAGCACGTTTTAAAAAATAAAATGTAATTATCTGATGATATACAAGGACACATGTTGAGTAGTGTAATAATCTCAGTGAGGGTATATATTTTTAGCTTTTTTTTTTCTTTTTTTCTTTTCTTTTAAAGCATTTTTGTTGTTGGGATATCGAGCCAAACCATTTGTCCTTTGATGCGATTTGGATACGTTTGAAAATGTACGTTTTCATTTTAGGAGCACACATACACCATAATACATTTAAACTTTAATTAAAGCCAGAAATTAGTTTCTAATCGACATTTTAAAGGCTTTAAAATCACTTGAATTTCGAATAGTTACAATGTGAACAGTTAAAATAATGTATTTAAATGACCGATTTTGTATATAGTACTGTGGTTCGAAATTCAAGTGATTTTGATGGCTTTAAAATGGCGAATAGAAAGTGCTTTCTAGCTTGAATTAAGGCCAGTACTATGTATACAGTCAGTGTATACGAAATATAACGTTGCATATAGAGCAATGTTTACCATTTTTAGTGTTAGAATGTCTTGCAAATGCGAAGAACACCTAGGAACGCTGGCTTCCAGTGGAAAAACGTTGAAGAAAGTGTCTACGGATGCCTGAAAGTGATACAATTTTTTTTTTTATTCATATTAATTTCAGACTTTCCTTTCATCATAATCTAATAATTAACATAATACAGACTATTTGAAAAATAATTTATTTGTTTTTATTTTATTTATTCAAAACATTTTTTTAATAATAGTGAAAACCTTTTTTCTTGGAAATGGAGTAACTTCCGGAATCAAACTTTTTTCTTAGAAATGGAAATGCCCTAACCCTCCAAAAAAAAAAAAAACCAAAAAAACATTTTCAGTAAATATTTTAAAAAAAAAGAAAATAATAAAAAAAATAATTCTATTTTGTTTATTTTCTTCAATGAAATTTTAAAAAAAGTTTTGAAAACAATCAAATAAATTATTTTCCAAATAGTCTATATTATGTTAATTATTAGAAAATGATGAAAGAAAAGTCTGAAATTAATATGAATAAAAAAAATTGTTGTATCACTTTCAGGCATCCGTAGACACTTTCTTCAACCTTTTTCCACCAGAAGCCAGCGTTCCTCCGTGTTCTTCGCATCTGCCGAATGTCTTCATTGACAATAAATCTAAAACATAACATATGTGTCTTACATTGTATTAATATCTTTTTCATGATTAGTCCAGTGCCAAATTATCATCTCTTGTCGATTAGTCATCAAAATGATGTCCTTCATTCTTACAATTCGAAAATTTAAAATAAAAACCAACTATGTTAATTTCAATTAAAGTTGGAATAACCATTTATAATTATTTTAGTATGCAAAACATAAAATTAGGTTCGGTCGTAGTTGGGAACAGTAACCACTGTACACGCAAGATTATCCTTGCGTATACAGTCACTTTGTTCAATTAAAATTTAAATGCAAAAATCAGCAAAAGTGTATTTAAAAACGGGGTGATAAAAATACACGTTTAAAACGAATAACTTTTACCAAAAGCAAGCAATCAGCCTGCAGAGCTTTTCAGTTTTGAAACTATTAAGACAAAATTGACGACAATGTGAGGCCGAAAGTATGCAAAGTATGGCTCTTGTATAGATTGAGTACACAGCCGAAATTTATTTTAGAAGAGTTCCAATGGTGTAAGAAGGGGCAGACAACTCTCTTTTTTTAAGTACATACTTTCACGTCGTAAATATAATACCGGCCGTATTCCACGATAACTTTGGGTTTTTGGTGGCTATGAAAAGGACACTAAATCGGATTTTTTAGTGACGGTCCCGTCCAGAGATGCCGCCACATTAATCCCAATAACAAAAAAATATCTGCGATAATTTAATATTTTAAACTATAAAAAAAATCAAATCTGTTAATCCAAACAATACGACTGTTCGTTTTGCTGGTTTTGAAATGAAAAAATATACTGTTGATTTTCCCAAATTCTATTTTCTTCAAGAAATGTTCTATCAATATACTGTTGATTTTCTCAAATTGTTATTTCTTCGAAAAATGTTCTATTAATTGAATTTGCATGACTTCTTATTTAAGAAATGGATTTTCCATTTTCGGAGACATTGTATACTAAAAAAAGAGAGTTATTTGCCTTTACACCATTGGAACTCTTCTAAAATAAATTTCGCCGTGTACCCGATCTATACAAGAGCCCAAAGTATTTATAAAGAACTTCAACACAGTTTCCAGTAAGTTAAAATATGTAAATCGGTTAAAAATTAAATTTTCCACCGATTGGTGACAGTTATTAGTTGTATTTGTGTTTAATTTTCGACTTTTCAATTGTTAAATATACGACATCGAACCTTCACATAAAGTAAATTACAGCATCCATCTTGATTCCCTTAATTTTACAAGCCTTCTAAGAAAAATACAAAATCTGAAAACAAAACAAAAAGAAACACAAAGTGTCAAAACTGAAAGTTATGCAGGTTGATAGATTAAATTTTCTTGTGTTTGGTAGAAGTTATTTGTTGTAAATTTGTTTTTGTGTTAACTATAATGCACCTTTGCCCCCCAAATCAAGTATTATGGTTCATTTGTGCTCCTAAACAAAGGAAAACATGATTTGGTACTTCTACAGAATTTGAACCGAACTGTTTCTTTTTAATCCTAACCAAAGTTTTAGATTTTGTTCGGCAAAAATCGGTTTGGTTCGGTTCAAATTCTGTAGAAGCACCCATTATTTATTTTTAAAAAAAAATCTTCGTAGGATCCCTTCAATCTCACTGAATGAAGACAGGAGTGATTTTATAAAATCATCTTTTTTTTTTATCACTCGCTTCAGTCATATACAAGTCAGTTTTTTCAAAAGATTTTATGAAATGAACTTTCGAAACTGAACGATAATTGAATAAGGGAGATAACTTCCTTAAACGGAGTTGTTGGTTTTTAAAGGAGTTCCCATAATTTAAAAAAAATACCAACAAAAAAAAATTGTTTATGTAAATGCAAAAATATATATATATTTTTAAATTTTGGTCATTTTCTTTGCCGCTGTAAGTATATGTTCAGCTTTCTGTTGGATATGCAATAACAGTTTGTTACTGTCCACTCCAACATTTCGACTAACAATCACCGCGATGATGACCATCACAAAAGCCAACACTACTGCAAACAAACCGCACCAAGTCTTCGTCCGATTCCCTTTTTTCTTGTTTTTAACATTGTTGCTATTATTATTATTAGTTTTTCGGGTAGAACGTTGCGATTTAGACTTCGTCGAATTCGATTCTGAAGATTTGGTAGATGCGTTTTCAGAAGGATTTAAATCATTATTCGCGGTCGCGTTATTTTTCAATTCATTTGCCCGCATCGCCTTTCTTAAGGCCTTCTCCTTTATAGATGCGGCTTTTTTGCTTTCGTAATCTTGTCGACGTTTCTCCTTCTCGATCATCTTTTCGGCCTTTTGCTTGTTCTTTTTAAGGGCTTCGCGGGCCGCGGCCTTCACTTGGTGTTTGCGTGCACTTTCCATCTGTTTCTTGCGAATCTCCACTTGGATCTGTTTCATGTAGACCAGCATCTCACTGGCGCACCGCCGGCATTCCGTATCGTCTAGGCAGTCGCCGGCGACTTCAACGAGGGCCGGCTCCAACGGGTTACCTTTCACGTCCAACCACTTCAACCGGGGGAGATCTCCGAAAGTAATCGGTAACGTTTTCAGTTGGTTATTGAGCAAATCGAGATGCTGCAAGTTGGCGAGTGCACCGAAATCCGGCGGTAGTTCAGTGAGACTGTTGTTGCTAAGATCCAAGCGAATAATATGGCTAAGCGTAGGAAAATTGCTGGGAAGGCATGTCAGTTTGTTGTAAGACAAATTCAATGACGTGGCTTTCGATAATAGACCGATGTCTCTTACGCTAACGGTTGTCAAATTACATAAACTTAAGTCGAGTTCTTTACCCTCCTGCTTGTCTTTGTATTTAGACATTTTTTTTTTTACCGTTTTTCGTGCTTATGGTTTTCTTCGTTTACAATTCGATGGTACGCGACGACCGGCGAGTATTTTCTGCCAACATAACAAGCTTCTTTGAGAAACGCACGTTTTGTTACACGTATCAACCGGAAGTGGAAATCATTGGACGACTAATAATAGAATCTCTGGTTTTCTTTTCTTTTTTTTTGACTACGGATGCTCAACAGGGATATAATTATAACACTTAAAAATACAATTTCTAAAAAATAAAATAAAAATGAAACAATATACATGTGACATTTTAAAAAGCATAAACAGTAAAACCGTAATAATAATAAAAAAAATAATAATAATAAAAATAATAATAATAATAATAATGACCATAGGACTAGAAAATTAATGACTATGCACAATGCACTACATCCAAAAGACGATACAAACAGACTCTACGTGAAGAGAAACGAAAGGGCAAGAGGACTGGTAAGTATAGAAGACTG